>VZSZ01000515.1:279355-356165 GCA_013398815.1 Ibidorhyncha struthersii | reverse complement strand
CCCCCCCCGAGTTCTCTGGAGTGGTTTCTGACCACAGCTTTAAAAAAAGCTGACCTTCCTCGCCCTTACTGGGAGTATTCAGACTTCAGTGCCTGACTGCAGGACACCCTGCCACACCATAAGAGGGACACACAGAAAGCCAAGTCTGTTGCCAAGTCCATTTCCTCTCATAAGAGACCTCTCACGAGCACAGCAAAACAGGGTGGGTCTTGTAAGCTGGCATTCTATGAAAGCCTCGAGGACAGATGTGAAAGGCATGCTAAATTCTTGCCAGGATAGGCACGCTAAGATGCTGCTGTCAGGTTTGATCTCGTTCATTTGCCCTGTATGTGCTTCGTATTTCCTTTTTTTTTTCTTTTTTTGAATGAATGACAAATAGAGAAAGCGTTGCATGGCTGACAGAGGTTTACTTTGCTCACCTCCAAGTAAAAGCTCCAGAACCAAAGATCTAGGAAGCTGGGAAAGAGCAGCTTTTGCAATCAAGACATTGCAAGGCTGGCACAAAACACAAACCGCTGACACCATCCTTGGACTCATTCCTAATAGGGAAACAAGTGCTGATGCTAATTTAAGATGTTCACAAAAGCCAATAGGAGAAGGAAAAGGAAAATCCCCGTGTAGATTCGTCTGGGGTGTCAGAATTCAACTCGATTCCTCCAGCAAAAAGATCCTTCAAGGCACTGCCACTGCAGAGACACCTGCTGTTGTAAAGGGTATTGTAGTTCTGCCAGCCCTCACGGTTAAACCATGAGGTGCCCGATTTATGCTTTTAATTTGACTTTTTCACGATCTCAATACTTTGTATGCAAATTGCTGCGTTTCTGCCTACCCTTCACCACCTTGTTAAAATAACTTGTCCGTTGTATGGTTTTCCCATACGCCTGGCAGGAGCAGAGCAGGATGTTAACTGCAGCCGGATCCCCAAATGTGTTTACAGCTCAGGCTCACTTGCAGAGCAGAGACTGGAGGCTGTCTTGCTTCCTAGTTTTCTCTAAGACACTTCAGCTAGACAGGGCAACTGCAATCATTTTATTCTGATCTCTTGCCCTGCAGTAGCTCTGGCCAGAAAATTTTACCCAATGATTTTTCCAGACAGAGTTCAGCAACATGTGTTAAATGAAGCTACGAAGTTACTCCTCATCAGGGACTCTCTCTAACCCAGAAGTGTGTGCAGTACCTTCCCTGCCTCCTGCTGTCTTTCTCTTGCAAAGATTTGTGTTGTCAGATTTTTTTTATATTTTTTTTTCTCCTAAGTGCAAGAGTTTAAGCAAGTATCAAGGGCGCTTGCATCACAGAATAAGCTAAAGAACAGTAACGGCAAGGCCGTACCCAGGGCACTCTCCCTCTCTGGGTGTACTTAAAGCGTTTATTACTGCCAGGGTTTTGCCGACTCAGCCTGTTTTGACTGGTATGGCTTGGGGAGCACTTACACTGCTGATCCCTTAGCAGAGGGACAGGAGATAAGCAACACACCAGTGCTTTGGAAAATATTTAATTGCCGGAGTTTTCTGCAGATGGCCTGGTTACCTATATCCTGAACTACAGTCAGGTGAGGCATGAATGCACACTTCCAGTTTGCACTAATTTAGCTGTCTTGCTACAAAGCCCACATGTAGACCGTAGCTGGGACTTGGAGATTGAGTCAGAAAAGATCCTGATTCAGTGGCAGAGCTGTAAGGCACAGCTACTACTGTAACAATTAAGAGCTATGCTAACAGACGTGACAAAAGTACTAGAGATACAAAAAATTACTCTATTCTCTTTTCCTCCTGACTGTTGTGCTTAAGAGCTCCTCCTACCTGTTGCTAGCTTGATATCTCATTAGAGATTAGCATACGGCTTTTTGAGCTGTGCTTGTGTCTTGTCCTTCCCTGTTAAGCACTTGACAGGGAAGGGAATTTTATTTACCAGGCTGATTTCCCCCCCACGCTTTTTTTTTTTTTGTCTGCGTGCACATTTTCAAAACAGTTTAAACCCTGTAAGCTGACCCAGAGCAAGAAGGTATACACTAGAACTACAGAGTCTCTTGTCCCCTGGGTCATCCAGTCCATCCACTGACAGAGGAAATTAAATGGCTCTGAAAGGGCTTTTCATTGAGACTCTGGGAAAGGCCAACGTCTTGCTGCCCTGCACTAATTCCTTTCCACATTGTTTTCTTAACCCACTGAAGCCTCTGCTGAGCTTTGCCTCAGCGTTGTCCCATATATGAGCCAGTTCCCATTCATATTAGTATCCCAGAAAACAGCAAGGGAGGTGGCACTGTAGCTAATAAGAGCTGACCCAAAGACAAGGGAGGCAAAAGCAGGTTAAAGTCGATGGCCAGGAGTGGACTAAACGACAGAGAAATTAAGGAGATAAGAAAACTGTATAAAAGGCATGGGGGGGAGAGATGCTGGCCATAGAGGGTGCTTTAGGCAGCTGTGACTAGATCCAACGGGGCAAGTTATATGCTTATAATAATGACATATTTGAATAAAGCCCTGTCACCAAAGGAGACAAACTCTTCTGTTTAACAACAAAGTGTAAGGACGCGGAGTGGTGATGGTCTCCATTTGGTTTTGCAGAAAAAAACAAAACACTTTACCAAAAGTTGTTGAGCCACATAAAAATAAGCTGTCACCAATGCGTTCCTTTGATCCTAGAGAGGGCTAAGGTAGTAGCAGGGGCAAGTAACGGAGGCCCAGAGCTCCTAGTTTGAATATTTGGGATGCAGCAGAGAGCGCGGACTCTTGGATGTCGCCAGGGGTCCAGCTGCCAGTCCACAGGAATGGGCTGTATCTGCAGTTACATAAATGAAGATGGCAAGGCAGGGGCTTCATGGCTATAGCAGTTTACTATGAGTGAGGGTCTCAGAGGGCACCCAATGAACGGGAGGACTCCTACCCCTTCCTTCAGGACCCCTTGAGAGAGGAGGTAAAGGCAAGCTATGGCAAGGGGGCGCACATGGGGATGTGGATCAGCACTACCGCTTCCCAAGTATCAGAATCATAGAATCGTTACGGCTGGAAGCAGCTACGAAGTCCCATTTAACAGCATACTCTTCCAGAAGACTGATTTAGAAAAGCCTGATATTTCTTTCTCGTAGAGATTCTTCACGATGTTTTATTCAAAGTGTCCTCATGCCTATTTTGGATATATTATTAATGGATAAAGTTGTTAGGGATATAATTTCTCAGGCTGTCAAGAAAATGTTTTGATTGCTTTCTGCAATCTGCATGTCTGATCAAGCAAGCCAGTAAGTATGACTAAAGGAGTCAAGGGTTGGAATGACTAACGCACCTGAGGAAGTCAGGGGAAGAGAGAAGGTGGAGATCTCGTAAAAATGCCTAGAGGCAAGAACAGAGATGAGGAAAGACTGGAAATAAGATAGGGAGGTATACTTTCTGGATACATCTAGAGGGTCATTTATTTATTTATCAAGGAAAAAGCATCTTCGGTGCTACCAAAAATACAAAAACTGGCTCCAGAGAAGTTAGTCTGATTAGTCTGAATAGATAAATGGTAACGGAATGCTTGCAAGAGCCTGGCTGTGGTTTCAGCCTGATTTCTGATGGAAAAGATACTTGCAGGGTCTTACTGTAGGCTGTGGATGTATACTTATTCCAGCTCCTAGATGATTTATAATACTGAAAAAAACAGCTTGCTTTTCTTTTTCCCCACTTCCTAGTAAGAGGAGGCAAAAGGGATTAGACTTCTTTCTTCCAGCTTGTGTGAGAAGGGGAAAGCTGAGGGCTAACAATGGAAAAGGTACTTACTGAGACGTCTTCTGTATGTCTCAACTCTTATATGCAGCATATGTCATGAAGACCATGCAGAACACAGTCAAGTAGACAACTTACATGCATTCAGGAAAAATCTGACTCCTGGCCATTCCCTTCTGTTTCCTGACTCAGCAGCAAGCAAAGTGGTGGTAAGCCTGCAGTTCTTTGCAGATGAACAGCATCACACACGGCATTTAGCGTCGCAATATTCTGGCACAAAACAGGCTCACTGGGAGACAAGTCTGTTGCACGCTTCAGGTGTTTTAGAGCAGACACATAGGAGATCGCTCATTCCGTTCATACGCATTCACAGCTTACGTGGAGTTTATGGAGCAAAACCAATTGCAGTTGGATGCCTGTCACTTCATTGGGTTTTATGCAGTTTCATCAGAGCCACTTAGCTGCCCTGGTTTTATTTCTGCTTCTCCTGAGCATCCTAGGAGTGCTGGTCCCTGTGCCTTACCATGACCAGAGTACTTAAATGGGAACCCTCACTCATCAGTGTCACAACTTAACTACTGCTGATCCTGGCTGCTCTCACAAAAGTCAAGCTCAGAGGCCATTCATGGACCCACTGCCTGTCACGTGGCGTGCACTTTTGCCTGCACAACACTTGGCAATCACGGCAAGTGACCAAGGCATTCCAGAAAACTGCATTTCTTAACCAGATTTTCTTTCTCCTTAACTTGCAGTCTTCTCTGAAGAGGGAATCAGGAAGGCCCTCGCTCATATTAAACCTCAGAAAGTTGTAACGGATCTAGACATCTGCCTGTTGAATGCAGCTGTGACTTTCTCAAATGCAGGTATAAGGATTTGTACTTGACTAAGTCTTTGCCAGTGGATTTCTTCCCTCCCCTTGTTCCCAGCCTTGAGGAATGCAAGATTCCCAGCTGCCCTTCCTCAGGAAAGGGTCACAGAAAAGACAAGTCCAAGACTTTGCCAGTTCGGTTTCAATAGCCTTCCTGTCAGGGTATCTTTCTGGAAAATCCACCTCTGCTTTATCAGACTCACAAAATGCAGCTTGGTGAGGCTTGAGTGAAGCTCTACACCACTTCATTTTGGGTCTCCATTTCATCTTTCCTTCTTATTTTGATGAAATGGCCTGTTGAGCCTTGGAACTACTGTTTTTCGTGGGGACTCAGGAAACGCTGGAAACCAAATGGCAGCTTTGAGGGCGACTCCAACGATATAATAGAAAGAACAAGAAAAAAAAAGTAGCATTATGACAAATGAGCCGTTTCTGTGCCATGCGATTTTCTCTTGTTCGTTGCATTCAGCGTGATCCTCCAAAACCAGTAAGTACCGCACCCAAGACCAGGAAAAAGCATCAGAACACCAGCAACTTTTATACTCGGTATCACGTGAAACCGAAAAAGTTGGAAATCCAGGTTTGCTCTTCACATGACAGTGCTTTGCACCTCTGCGGTCAGACTCCCAGTTTTACGGGCTCTGGTTTATAGAGGTTTATCACGTTTTTATATATAGCTTTTCCTCTAAATTTAAAGACAAGGGTATTTTTCACAGCAGCCAGACTTCCATTCCTTGAATTTTTGCAGGAGTCACAAGGAAGGAGACCCTCTAAATCACCAGGAAGCTCTGACAATGCAGACCCTACTGTGCAAAATTGCTTTTAAAAAGCACTTACTTTTTACCGTCTAATTTAGGGCGACATTGAATGTTCTCAAGAATACTTTCCAGTTCCTTCAAGTGTTCCGCCCTGTTAAGATGTCTGAAAGTCCTTTCCTGCATTAATTCCAAGCCAAATGTACTGTGTGGCTCTTGGAACTGTATCAAATGGCCAAACTTTAAGTCATCGTTTCTAGGATAAATTACCTCTCCATCAGGCTGGGTATGAACTGAATTCTGTAGGGACACGTGGACCAGGATTGCTTTTATTTCACATACATTAATAATGCACTTATTGTTTGACCTGTAACTGCTACAGGAAGAGTTGTTGTGGTGGGGGAATGATGGGGAACTAAATGCTTTTAAGATCCAAAACTCAGCCAACAAGCTACAACAGACGGTTTCACTGGCTGACAGTGTTTTCAGCAGCACATTTACACAGAAGACACTTACACAAACAGGTATTCGTAGAATCATTTAGGTTGGAAAAGACCCGTAAGATCATCAAGTCCACCCATAAACCTGAGGCTGCCAAGTCTACCACTGTTTTCAAGCTGCCCAATTCCCAGATAAGCTTGTTTGCCATAGGGACTACAGATTTGCAAGGCCCTGGCTCCTTGGCACTTGGGCACTCTCTTGAAATGTACTGATACTACTGGTAGTTGCAGTGGCTTCAGTGCAGCAGCTGGGAAGCCAACTCCCATAGAAGCGAAGCCAAAACCTGCCCTGGACTCAATACTCTGGGTGCTGAAAGTGTCATCCTATAAGCCCTACAGAATATAGATTTGAGGTACAGTAAACAGACCTCCCTGTAGGAGGTCTTTGGAGCAGGTTTCCTCTCCCGTCTCCCCTCTCTCCCCTAAAACAAATATACCCAGTCTCAAAGTCCCAGCTCGGGTTGAAACCACATTCTTGTTTGCAGAAGAAAGGTTTCTCACTCACCGGCCTGTCAGAACAACCTACATATCGCCTATCAAGTAATGCAGTAATAAATAGCATTCAAAGAGCAGACTTTCCTGCAGCAATCCTTCCTCACAGCACTGCTTTTGCACTAATTTTCTGCAATCGTTCAAGTACATTAAACCCTCCTTTTTCTTTCTCAAAGAATTTCCCTTCCTCTGATTTATTTCTCTGGCAATCCACTTAGCAGTAGAGGCCGATAGGGGATCTGGGAGCTGACAGCCTCTACCCACTGGCCAAAGCACCAGCTCTTCGGCATCTCTCCAGCAACACTTTTCAGCTCCTGCTGGCAGAGCTGTCCCTGTAGGCCAGCAGCTGGAAGATCCCAGGTCTGCTTGAGTGCAAGGAGCCTTCCAGTCACATAACAGGATTCCTTTCTTTTTAGCAATTCCTTTTTTGTTTTCCGAGAGTCCTGTCCCATCCCCTAGTAGTAATGATGTGCTGAATANCAGCAAGAAAAGAAAAAGTTCCCAACAGAGAAAAAGTCTTCAGGCTGCCATCACTTTTCAATAAAAATTCATGGAGACTTTCAAACAAGGCTGTATGTTTCAGGTGCAAGGATATTTCTGAGTCTGCTAGTTTTGTCTTGGTGGGTTTTTTTTGTTTGGTTTTGGTTGGGTTTTTTTTATGGTAAGGAAAGAACAATCTGTGTTTGCGAAATAAAAGGTCTCTCTGCATGCTTCATTCCTGGCTTGCTCCAGCCATCCTAGATGGAGCTTGAATAGGAACACTGAAGACCTGGGTTCACTACAAAAGGTGGAGGGAAAGGAAATGAGGAGTTAATCACCTTGCTACTCTGCACTGAACTGCACCATTGGAAAAGAGCTACTCATCTCTTTCATGAAGCCTGTGAAATCTGTGACCCATGTCAGAGGTGTGGTCTGCGACAACATCATCCTTTACTAGAGTTTGCAAAAAGAGGAAAAGTTGCATCTGGGGGAAAGTTAAACTGCCGTGCGGTATGAAAACACGTTGGCTGAGAAAGCAACCTTGCAAATTCATTTGTGACAAATTCTCATGAATTCCCTAGGACATAAAAACCACCACAGAGCAGAGCTGATAAATAAATCTCCTTGACATCTCCGAGACAAGGTATAGTTAAACTCCACAGTCCTCATCAGAGCAAGAGAAAACAGGTGTTGGCCTGGGGAGAGCAGAGAGACTGCAGCACAGCCTGCCCTTCCCAGCAGCAGCAGCAGCTTGCAGAGAAGGCTGCAGACACATGCTCAGTGGACCAGAGCGAGCATTTACAGACCAGGAAGACGGCAAACACCACATCAGCAGTCACAAAAGATCAAATGGATCGAATCCTCGCCAGCAAAAAGCAGGTCCTAAAGCTACTGGAGTTTCAAAATGGAGGCCAAAGAGTGCTATGCTCCAAGCTGCGCTTCCCTGTCTCTCCTACCAAGAGGAAAAGTCAAAAATAATTAGCGATGCACATTCCCAAGGCTAGTGATCTCAAGCAGCTAAAGGCAAATGGCTCTCTCCTAAGGCCAAACGACTACCACATCTGAGGGTCCTTGGTGATTTACAGTCCCCTCGCAAGAAACAAAATTTCAAATATAAGACAGATTTTCTCCTTACCTGATGCTTCTGGTGTCCCAGGGTCAAACTACCGCCGTGTCTGAGCATCACTGATGATTTACACTCCCTTCAAAATAAACAAAATTTCAAATACAAGAAAGATTTTTTTCTTGTCCACCCACAAGTCACTTGTGCTGATTTCAAGAACGCGAGGTCCCATACTAGTTTTTCTGAGTGAGACAAGCTCATCACAGAAGTTTCTTCCTAGAATATATTTAATCGCACATTCTCCCTAATTACCGTGAAACGCAAAAGGTCCGTTAAAATCCTTTTACTGAGTACCTCAGCTACTACCATAAGGCAGGATGCCTAAATCACATTGTAATAACAAGCGCCCTCTTTGCCACTACAGTTCTGTATCAAACAGGAGCTCACCTGCTGTTTAAGAGAAGGACTCTCCACCTGGAGGAATAAGGAGGGCCCACCCATTCTAGCCCTCCAGCAAAGGGAGGACTGTGAGTAGTGAGAGGGAAAGTTGTAGGTAGAGAGATCAGCAAATGCTGCAGGCGGTTGCATATCTGATAAAATTTTTATTTGTATAGCTATAACCCATCTTGCTGTCTCTGCTTCTTCCTCCCCATTAGCTGATCAGCCCTTTCTACTAGGTGCTGAATTTAAACAGGAGGAAGAGACTGATGCAAAAATTCCTAGAGGTGAGAGATTAAACCCAGAAAGCCTCAACTTCCACCTTGAAATGGGCATATCCCCACAGCTATCAAAAGCAGCTCAAAGGTGTTCGCAGGCTGCTGAAGACTGACACCAAGCGAGACACACAAAGAGAAGGCTTTTGCTTGCCTTTGTGAAAACAGGCTTTCTCTAGGAAAGAAGAAAGGAAAGCTAGCTGCTATTCAGCATCTGGACTGTGATGCAACCTGCATTCCAGGTCACCACTCTATTGTCCTGACTGCTGGACAAACGCAGAACAGAAAGTCAGTTTCATGTGGAAAAAGAAAACAAAACAGCAGAAACAGAGCCCCTAGGGCCTCCTCTGTGCTCATTATAAGGGGTTGGCTACAGAAGGGCATGCTGGGAGAAAACCTTCATCAGGGAAATACCTGATAATGAGACCAATTAGCAGCACCTGGGTGGGGGAATGGTAGGGTGATTGGGAGCACTGCTAACATTGAATTTGGCTTACACGTGTTGGAACTGTAACAGCAAGAAATGAAAGCAGCAGCAGGCCTTAATAGTATCTCTAATCGGTAGGAGTGTATGTTGTTGGGAGGAGCCTTTGGCATACCGGCCAAGCTAGGCTACCAGCTGCATATCCCTTCACAACTCAGTGAGATAGCAAGCTTGATGAGACGGCTTTATGGGCTCTGCCTTCCATCCGCAAGCAGAGTAGCTGTGTCGTCTCCTGGAGCAGCAGTTTCTGCCATGCTAACTTCATGGAAAAATGAGAAGTGGCAATAGCCACTTCTCTGCAGGCCCTGTTCCCCCTGAGTGAAGTTCCCAGCAGGCATCCAGTCTGGGGTTAAGTATTTGCTATGGTCTATGCGTAGGGAGTGTAGCAGAAGTACTAGGATGGGAATGAACTAAGCGTGAGTTGAGGTGTATGTGTGAGGGTTCAAAGACTGGCCAGTATTAATAACCAAGGGCACTGTTTCCGTTCAGACAAAAAGCCCCGAGGACCTTTACCCTGCTAAGGCAACAGCCCAGACTGTCTGGCAAGGTCTGCCAGCAGCAGACCCTGCACTCTGACAACAGAAGGAGGGCAAAAAAGGCTGCAGCGTATCACAAATGCTGTTGCTTTTTTATGTTAGCCCGATGCGAAGACAGACACAAAAGGGCACAAAACCCATCCAAAAATCAGTCTGCCGTCCCCAGTCAAGAGGAATGCAGGAGACACAGCGTGGACTTAGCAGCCTACATCCCAACCGCTACGCTGCACACAAGTGATCCTGCCCAGACCACTTGGACACATCTTTTGCTTTACGAGTACGAGGTTGTGAAAGTGAGTGGATCAATGTGCTTAGAGATTTTGTATAAAAATTAAATCACCTTCCTCTTCCATAAGATCTTGGACTGAGTTTTCTTATGCTATTTTCCAACATACAGAGGCACACTGTCGGCACGTTCACCCTTTTAGCTCTGCTCTGGGAGCAGCAGCAGAGGACTCTCATGCTCAGACACAACCACGAATTGAAGCTAATCTGTCAGGCAGGCAGGGGCACCTTCAGAGACTCACAGGCACGGTTGTGAGCCAATACCCTCGATGAAGCCACTGGCTGCTCTTTTGGATGCCAGAGTTTCTAGTAGCAACTGGCAGAGTCTGTTTCTGCTCTGTGAGCTATATTTAGCTATTTTTAGGCACCAGCCAAAGAAGAAGGGGTGTTCCTGGCATCTAAAAGGCAGAGCTGCGGAGGAAAAAAAACCCTCTAGGTAAGCAGGCCAGCCTGCTGTTGTTATCCAAGTACGCTGGTTAAACTCTCCCCAAGAGGATAAAGGTGGGAATTTAATATCAGTGGAAAGCTAACAATACCAGGGAAAGGTACTAATGTGGAAAGAAATACGTTAATTGGAAAACCTCCCAGCGAGTTAAAGGGAAGCAAGAGGTCTGTAGCCATGTTACTTTTGGGGAAGCAAGTGGGAATATTAGCTGGGAGCAGCACTGGGCCTAGAAAGAAAACGTGATAGAAAAGTGGTTCTCCAGCTCTGGAAAGAGGTGTAATTTGTCCTCATTATTCATACTCCTTTTGTACTACTAATGATATTTCTTGGTGCTCAGTTCTTGTAAGCACCATTTCTCCTCCAAGAGACTTAAGTCTCTGGTGGTTGCTGAGGATGGTTAGCGCAGTCCGCGTTCGTGCTGAGGAGGTATCTCTCTCTGAAGCACCAGAAGGAGCTGTAGCTGGAACATGAGGAGCTGGGGTGTAAAGGGAGGCTGCACCACGCAATGCGGCCGATAAAGGAGCTTCCCCCCACCTGGCTTGCAGGCCTGCATGAATACTTGTGTGGCCTTGTCTGCCTGATCTCAACTGGGATTTCTGGCACTTACGTTACACGCACAAAGTTATTAGACTCTGTCCTGGGAGCTTCCTTACCTTGTAGCAAGAATATTACCATACCAATATTCCTTCTCCCACAGTAATGTAACCAGTCCTAGTACCTCAGACCTTGTGTGCAACCCTACAGTAGCAAACTAGCAATACCAGGTCAGCTGCTTGCATGGTGAAGGGTAAGAGGAAGCGAGGAGGAACTAGATTTCATTTTTTAACTTTTAAGAGAGTCTTCTAAACTGTAGTTAGGAATAAATGGTTTGAAAATGAATGCTAGTCCCTAGTTAGTGCCCCACTGAACCTGTAGTAATGTCTTGCCTCTAAAGCATTTAGAAATGTATGAAAAGTGTTATTCAAATGAATAAATAATAGTTTTCAGACTGTTTTGCCTGAAGAACTGCATGCACTTTGCATAAGCCCTTGCATTCACAGCCCTGTGTTCCAAGCCCCTCCTCGGCAAGCAAGGGAGGGAAGAGCGGGAGGGAAAGGACCGGACTCATTAGTAATGCGTCGAGCCAGAAGTCCAGATGGGCTCTGAAGCTAAGCAACGTGGGAGACGTGGCTTAAGGTTTGGTCTGCGTGAAGGGTGCGTCTGTTTTTGTCTTGAAAGTATACCTTGACTTCACCTGCCAACTATACGCATCTCAAACTAAATAAGCGTCCCCTTATTAAAGTGCAACGTATCCTAGTTTTCAGTCCAAGTAAGGCTTCACACAGGGAAGCAGACATCTGCTGAGCATTTGCATATGTGTTAAAAAGGGAAGACAGCACTTTTCTGCCCTCCAAAATTCAGTGCTGTTGAAGGGTAAAGCACACAGTGAAACAGAAGGGAAGCAGCAACACTGAGCAGTGATAATCAGGGATATACGTTTGCCATTAATTGTTGTGTTGCAGCTATGAAAGACGCTGCGTCTTTCTAGCAGTGACAACTATAAACCAGCTTAAGAAGGGAGGTGCAGAAACTCCATCCCTTTCCCCCCTGTAAAAAAAACTGCTTCGGTTCAACCTGATGCAGAGCTCTCCAAGACAAAATCCTTTCGTGTTACATAGAAGATCATGGTCATCCCAAGTCCTTCCAGCATTTAAGCAGCTTCTCTCCCCAAATTTGCAGAATGTTTTGTTGGTTTCTTCCTCTAGGTGATGTCGAAGGGAAAGCGGTTATTGACCACAACAGCAAAAATGGTTATGTAAAGCTTGAACTTTCCCCTCCTATTTTCTCCTGCACATACGGCGACAGCACATGGCAGTGCCAGATGCCGTGTGGTTTTCGGGGTGCTGCATATGCATATTTTACAACCGCACAAAGCTATAAGACTACATGGTACATTATTCAGCAAAAGGGATATTCCAGCACAATCAGAGCTCTTCCAGACAAAACTGAGAAAACTGCCTTTTCTTAACTGTAATACAATATAAAATGTATAATACAATAGAATACAAAAAGTATAATACGGTGTCTCTATAATTCATTCCCCTGTAGAAGCTGAGATTGATTTCTGGAAGCAGACTCTCTCATCTCTTTCTTTCCCAGTCTCTGTCCAGTTCAAACACTTGGTAACTATTTTCTAGAATGCCCTTGCAGCCTCACTGCAGGAACGGGTCTTTGAGCACCTGAGAGCGAAGCATCTAATGCCGGCCTACATATGCAGTAAGCCCAACATCTGATTACATTTATGCAAATGCCTGTATTTATTAGCATAACAGGAAGACTGCTCTACTGCCTGCAAAGAAATGAGCCCCTCTATTCAAATAGATGTGTCAGTTCTGAGCAGTTAAGATCTATTTGTAATCCATAGGTACGCACGATAAAATCAGGATACTTAGCACTTCTGTTGGCAAAGGAACTGCTAGGAATATTGGTAGCAGGCAACTTAGTGCAATTATTAAGAGAGATATTTAAGTACTCTTCAGGATAATTCTTGATAGTGACAAGGGAAGGCAAACATACTCAAAATCTCATTCTAGTTCCAGCTGCCAAAGCTGTTGGGTGTAGGACCCAGTAGGAAGGCATCCCGCCAGGGTCAACCCACCACACCAGATGAGATCCGTAAGTTGATGAAGACGGGAAAGCTTGGCAGAAAAGAAAGGACCGTTACCGTCTTCTCCCCCAGGAACAGAGCCTTGAGGACCTTTTAAGGCTAAATGCACCTCTCTACTCGTTTTAAGAACATGAGAGCATTACGAACTTGGATAAAAGTTTGGTTAGATGCAAGATCAGCTGCAGCCTCCCATTTGCAGCTGTTCTCTCAATGCTTTAAACATTTGACTTGGTTCTTATCAGCCTGAGAGAGGACTAGGCTGGGTTGCAGTGAGACAAGGAAATCTCACTCTGATTTACTTTGTGGGAGAAAGGGAGCTGGGCAGTCACGTGCATCGACTTCACATGATTCGTGACAACTATTCTGAGGAGGAACCAGGAATACCAAATGCAGACCCTAATATACAATACTTCACTACCTCCCATCATGCTTAAGAAAGCGTCTGGGATCCTATAGTAGACACTGGAATTGCTGTTTTCATTTTTCCCTAATTAGCAACAAAATTATGTTTGCAACATGTTAAAATGTCCACTTAGGCTGGTGGGTAGCAAACATTTGCCCATCTGCCAAGAGGTTTTCCAGCCGACGTTTATCTAAATAGAGAAATCAGACTGCTATTCACATCTGATTAACAAACACAGACTCTATTTAGCCCATGTGATTAAGATTCATTTGAGAAGTCACTTCGACATATACATAAAACCATCACTCCTTCACTCAGTGATGATGATGACGATGAGAAAGAAAAGCGGTCCTATCTCGCTCCAGCCCTGCAAAGGAAAAGCATAAAGGTTTAAGGTCATGTTCACAGCAAAGGGTCAAGCCACTGCTAGGGTGATTTCACTGATAACCTGTGTGATCTTTCCCACCACGGAATTTGTTGCAGAAGCGCCACAGTACAGACAACCAGGTTTGGACAAGAACCCGCCATTTCTTACCAGCCCACCAGCAGTGTCTGCCTGTGTTCTCTTAAGATTTGTGGTTACAGCATAGGAGATGAGTCTCAGACACACAGTCTTAGGGGTCTAGATTTTACTTCCCTGAGAGAATAAAATCGAGATTCGGAATCTAAGTCTTCCTGCACAGAGACAGGGGCTAGGTTGTGAAATTCCCCATGATGCAGGAAAAACTCTCACGTTCAAAGCTGCTCAAATTTCACCGTAATAGTACCTACTTATAGCGGTAGGCTACAGATCCTTGCAGTTCTCCCAAGAGACTTGAGTGTTGGGGAAAGTTGTTACTTCAGTATTGGTAAATAACACATTTCCTGTTGTTCGTGTGGTTCGATGCCACAATTGCTACGATCAATGTGATTTGCAATGTGTCCTGTCTTGTGAATCACTGAGTTATTAACCTTAACAATGTCAATGAGCTGCTAAGGTAACCGAGTCTCTGCAAATTAAGGTTTGGGGTAATTATTAAGTGCTGCTTTGTACACAGGAATATATTAATACGTTACTGATGCCAAGTGATTATACTCTTGCAATGAGAGAAGAATTCAGAGTGACTGTAGCAAAAGATATAAACCCAGTCTGAGCAGCCTCAAATGACCGTAGGTACACTGGCATATTGATTACAGTTTCTTTATATTTCACTTGTCATATTTATATAGCACTGAGCAATTTAACATGGTGATACAGAACTCCCATTTATTGGCCTGTTTTCCCCCCACATAACAGACTCGGACAACCGAAGATCCTCTGTGAGGATAACATTCAGTCCCAGTCTATTCCAAGGTTGTGAATGTCAGTCAGGAATGAAGAAATAAAATGGGAGAACACCCCACAGAGCATGTTTTCGTATAAAGGCACAACCTGCAACCTAACGTACTTTCTTTCTTTAGGTGAGTCATTGGGGGGAGTTATTGCTGTTGTTTGTATGAATGCTTGTATGCCATTAACATTTTTACTTTCATTAAAACTATATTGAAATTCAAACCCAAGATTTCGAAATTACTAAAAACCCATTAAAAAAAACTTAGAAAGGAAAGAAGAACTGAAACCCCAACAAATATGTAATACGAATGACAAATTTCATAGTGGCTCCTGCAAAAAACACATACTTCTGGAAGATTTTTATTACTATACCTGTATCGACAGGGCAATATACTCTGTCAGTTGTCCGTGTAAAAATAAAAGTACCAAAAAGTCCATCGCTTCTTTTGTCTGCAAAGAATCACCTAAGCCGTTTTCAAAGGATTCAAACTGAACTAAAGAAAAAGAAAAATAAAGTGGAGAAAAGAATGTTCTGGGGAAAAATAGAGTATTAGAGTCTGTTGCATTAATTGCTTCTGCTTCACATTAATCTGAATTTACTATGTTGTATTGCACTCCTCTTACATCTGAGTTCCTAGGCCCGGTGTTTAAAGCACTGTTCACGCTTTCCTGGTGAGAGAGATTATTTGTCTGTACAACCCCACCCTTGGTCTTTAAGAATCGTGATAGTGAAACTGGCTATAGGAAAGTGAGAGGCAATTTTTCACCTGCTGAATATGATTCTACTATCTCTATTTAGAGCAGAAAATCTGCCATTACCTTGGCTGTGCATAGCATGCAAAAAAGCTCGTTTCATTTCCCAGGCAGGGCTGGATTTGAGGAGATGTGATATCAGCTAGAAGTAAAATATTTATGCAAATATTTCTTCCCAGGGCAATCTGTATTTTTAAAGCTCTCTCTCCGCCACAGTTACAACGTCTGACTGTCAGCACTTAGTCCGCTGCCGGTCTTCCTAGAGGAGCCATCCTTTGCTAATGGAAAAGATTGTTAGTGTCGCCTCCAGGTACTAAAGATGCTTTTAAATCTGTTTGGTCTGTTGAAGGTGATTATTCCTTTCCGCAGGCTGGGCCCATAGGAACAAGAAAATTGGCTGTATTGTGCTGGGGGGTTCTGTGTCACAAGCTAAAAGAGAGACGATATAAAGGGAAAGGAAGGGAAAGCAAAACCAGGTATCTCAGTGACAGCTGTCTTTTGATAGCGTTAACATTTTCCGGCTGCTCCTTTGCTGAGGGTCTCTGCAGCCTTCATCGGCCCCGATGATCATTGTCTCTGTGGTCTGTGAGCAGCTAAAAGCAGCGGGGAGCAGATGCTTGCAAGGACTCCTGCACATTCCCCCCTTAGCGGCAGTCATCCCAGCTCTCCACTTTTCTCCCTTGTCTGTGCACTGTTGCCCTACTGCCCTTAACAGAACTTCTGGTTCTTTTAAAGCTAAAATTGCCGTTGAAGTTCCCTGTTACGGTTGAGGGGATAAGGACGGCAATGAAATTCCTGTCGCAAGGCTGCCAAACACATCAGCACCGGTCTCTAGCTCTGAGAAAGATCATCCCCAGACAGCTTAGAGGCAGCACGCGCTCCCTGTCCAGCCTCCCTCTCCTCCCGCTGCCAGCCTTGCACACAGCCTTTCCTTCCAGCCCGGCTGGGGCTGACCAGCGTGTCCAGCGTGCTTCAGCACGTGGGGTTCCCCCATGCTTTCAGGTGCCTTGTATGAAGGGGAGAGAGGCTATCCTTAGTCTAAAGCGTGGCCACAGCCAGCCCAGCCACACGCAGCTTGCAGTGCAGGAGGGATCTTCGCCTTAGTGAGGAACCAAATTATGAGGGAGGGGATTAGGATGAGCTCTCAATTAGATTATTATGTTTTCATCTGTCACAGAAGCTGCGTCCCCGTTTCTGAAGTGAGTGGGCTTTGGGAACCATGAAAACTGGGGTAAACAGAAAATTTGGAAAATGCCCCTTTCCCTCTCTTTTGACCCCAGTGAGACTCTTCTTCAGCTCTGCTAAGCACCGCTGTTAAGAGCCTGTGTAAGAGAGTTACGCTAATTTTGAAGAACAGTGGGCATTTCCAACAAAATTCAGCAGCTGGCCTATTCACTCTGCCTCCCTGAGCAGGGAGCTGTGGAGGAGTTATCTGGATGTTCAAGCACGTAGTTGAGGTAAGACTGTTTACAGGCAGTTTTGATGACAGACACCTTCGTTTTCTCAGGACAGATATTAACCTTGTTACAGGCTCCCAGGCAAACAATTAATGTAAATAAATAAGGTAACCAAAACCTGCCAAAATAGATTTCTATTCTGTGAGCAAAGAGTGTTGCAACTGCCTATGGTACTGGTCAGGTGCAACATTAACGTTACGGGAATGCTTCCTAGGTCTAACTGAGATGCAGACTTCAATGGGCGAATTGCCCCCCACCCCCCTCTCCAAAGGGCTTGCTGATAGAGAAAAGAGAGAGCGCGTGGAGGCATTGGAAGTCCGAGTTAATGGAAGTGGGCAGTGGTGGGTGCACTGGACCTGCTACACAGAGAGAGAATGCCCTCACAGTCACTCAAAGAGAGGGGCAGAGGGTGCCGCTGAAGCCAGCTTACCCCAGTCCCGCGTGTCTTTCATAAGGGGCTTTGCATGAGCCGGCAAGTGTTTTTGAAGAGACCTAGAGAAATCTAGTTGGGGTGAGAGATGGTGATACTTTCTAATGAGAAAGAAAAGGAATTGTTTTCTACGAGTTCCCTCTGTGATCTCATCCCTTGTGAAGCAGCCAAAAATACCAAGGCATCCTCACTTAGAAAGGAGCACATTGTTCCTCGTGTCTCTTGGCAAAGAGTGAGGTGAGGAACAGGTCAAGCATGAAAGCGTGCTGTAATATCCCACATGCCCCAGTAGACTCCCCTGGGTGCAGAGCATATCTGTCCAAACATTCACTGCCCAGCCCAGGGCCACCAGCTCCAGGTGAATCCCAGCTTCTCTGGTGATCGGGTGGGACCTTCTCAGGCTCACTCTTAGTCCTCTCTAGTAGTGAGGAAATATGCTGTCCCTAATAAGTGGTGACATGGCAATTTTCTCCATCATGTCAGTTGTCAAGGGGGCCAGCAGATTCCCCTCACAACCCTGGACTTCCCTGTGAGCCTCCGTGAGACATGCTGAGGAGAAATAAATCAATTACGGAGCCCAGCATCTGCGGTCTGCTTCACAGCAGCTGCCCCAAATGGACGAGAGGCTCTTATCCATACACTGAGCTGCAGGTCAGGGCTGGGAGAGCTGCAAAGGGCAAGGGAAAGGTCTCGTGGAGTGATGTTGGTGATTACAAGGCCTCGCTAACACTTCTGGCTCAGTGCTGACAGCTTCCCTTAGAATAAAAAGCTCCAGTGATGCATGGCTAAGCAACGTGGTGGTGTCATTCCACTACAAATGGCACTCGGTCCCCCGGCTGCCCCTCTCCCTGCCGAGGCTGGCTGCCGACGCAGGATATTTGAGCTGGATTGCTGAACAAAGCCTGCAGCTTAGGGGTTGTCCACTGTGGGAGCTGATAGCTTCTACCCAGGCCAAGAACCTCGTTTCTAGCCGTTACAGTATTGCCATACAGCATACGTTCCTGCTTAATTAAAGAAGAAAAGACAAAGCTGATAGAAAGCATAAGGGAAATGGTCTTGTGGGATATATAATCAGCTCAGGCATTAAGTGATGCTCTGTTCTGAGCACATGGGCCAAGTGATCCCACTCGGAAATTTGCTTTTAATTCTCTGAGGCCTACTCATCACAACAGCTTTTTTTTTTCCCCCTCTGTATTCTTCACTCGCATCTGTTGTTTTCAGGAGAAAAAATGCTTGTACAAAAATGTCATGGTTTAATAATCTCTCCTGAAATTAACCATCTAGAGGATTTGAATCTCCAGTTTCTGAGGACGTGTCTTGGCCAGATGCAGGGGGGCTGGTGCTGATGTCATAAGAGTTAGTGGCTGTCATTGGAATTACGGGCTTTAATTTTCTCTGTTCCTCTTAGCATTCATTAACCAACACCACTAGCTGCTTGCTGCCTTTATTAGTGCAGGCAGTGGGCAACTTTCCAAATCAATTAATGTTATTGTTTCAACTCTTAGGGCTGTAAAATCACAAAATTTACAAGAAGTATGTAAGGCTATGAAGTATGCCATAGAGCACGACAGAGATGGAGAGTAATTAGATCAGGTAGAGCCCCTGAAACCCCATCTGCTGAGCGTGTTCCATTAAAATACCTTTCTCTTTGCTTCAAGAAATATTATTAGCTTTAATATCACAGGAAGGGGGGAGGAAAACACAATGGGTTTTGATATTAATTCTTCTCAGATACAGTTGAAGGTGAAACTGCAAACAGCTTCTCTATAGCAGGGTAGCTTTTCCCTGTTAGAGCCCATATGCTAAGCAGGGCTTGGCAGTGAGGTGGGGAAGCAGACCTGCTGCAGGAAGTGGCCTGGACATTGGTGTGGCGTTCTTCCCCTTTAACGAACAGCTCAAAGCAAACCTTGGAGGGCACCAGCCAAGCAAAGCCCCATGAGGTTTGACTGTGTCCCCAGAGGCCAGATCCCTCGCGAGCTGACAGCAAAGAGAAATCTGCAGGGACCTGAAAGGCCTCCTGCCTGTGGAAGGATGGAGGGGTTGGGCTTGTATCTGAGACCACCTGGAGACAGCAACTGATGCTGTGGGCCTGCGCAGAGATAAGAGAGAAGGCTTGCTCTGGTCTGCAGCTTCCCTAGGCTAATGGTCCCTAGAACCATAGCACAATTTAGGCTGGATAGGCTCTCTAGAGATATTTAGTCCAGGCCTCTGCTCACAGCAGAACCAGATACCGCATTAGATGAGATTGCTTAGCTGACGTGATGGATAAAGGACAGGTAGGATAAAAGGGCAGCAGCAGAATGGACTGGTGTTGGAATGCCCATTCTCACGTCCAGTTGCTGGACTACCCTCCGTCCTCTCTCGGTACAGTCTCAAAATCTAGAGCAGCCTTTAACTTCATTATACGGCAGCAAGAACAGTAGGGAGTGTTCGCGAGCTGTTACAGCTCCAGCACACGTTGCTTCCATTCATCTTTTGTCCTCAAAGAATAAATAGCCTGAAGAGCCTATAATAATGGTTAAATTGTGCAATGTAAATTAGAAGCAAAAGGAAAGAGCAGAAGCCACTGAGACAGCAGAAAGCATCTCTCTGCAGGCAGGATTAAAATCAGCCATCCCAGAATCCTCCAGCTGAGCTTGTCACTGCATTGGCTGTTAGAGGTCCTTTTGCATCAGTGCACCTTATTTTCTCGTTGGCAATCTGAGGGAATGAGAAATACTTTCTCCGACTTTTATTCTCGTCTATCTAGGCTATATTTTGCAGTAAAAGTCTATGATACATCACCTTCCGAGTCTCATCTTATGTGCGTGACCATATAATAATATACAGCCCTGGCTATTGGGTGTCACATTAAGGCAGGTACGGTCTCTGTGTGCAGGCAGCTCTGTGGGTGTATGTATTAATTCAAGAGCCAATCTGCTGTTCCTTACCAACGAATTTGTTTTGCCCAGCACTTCAGTTAGATTACAAGTCGCAAAACTCTGGTCTGCTCTTTGAAAACCCTAATGGTTCCGTTTGAAAAATACTCTGCCGTGTATGCCATCTACCTCATGTCTGATATAGCTTCACGCTATTGTACAGCAGCAACACCTCGTTTCTGAGGTGGCTGCTTTTCAGCTTGTGTTGACGTCCTCTCTTTGCAATGTGTGTATCTGACTATGACTTGCTCAGTCCCAGCTCTTTTTCCCGTGACCGCAAATAAGTGAACCACTTAGGATTTTTTTTAAAATTTCTTTTATTCGTCATCTTTAATAACCTAATTTTGACTGAAGAGGCAGATATCACTACAAGGATTATCAGAAGGAGCAAAGAGGAGGTGGGGTGTGTTTGACAGTTTTTATCCTTGTTTTCTACCTTTCTCTACCTTCAGCGACATTGCTTTTCTTTCCTGAATCAACTTTAGCAGGGGATAATTGGATCAAACGCCAAAAACTCCAGCTGCAGAGTTCATGGCACCATTAAGCTGCCGTGAGGGGGATTATTACTAGCAGGTGACTTTAATTTGCTGCAGCAGTCAGCAAAGGTAAAAATGATATCAACGTATTTGTAATCTTGTGTTGCTGCCTCAGTTACTTAATGTGTGTGGAAAGAATAAATTGTGAAACAGTGTTAAAGTGCAGTGCTAAAGGACAAAGATTAAGCAAAAGAAATGCCTGGGAATTTTAAGTATAAGATGTTTGTATCTAAATGTTTAACATTTAAATTTAACAATAAAGTGATGCTTGAAGGACTTACGTGCCAATTTGTGACAGGAACATTAGGTTCATCTGAGCTGAAGTGTTGGAGCTTAGCAGTGGTTCAAAGACATCTTTCTGCTGTATTGCTAAGCAACCCCGTCCTCAGCTTTGTGGCTTGTTAATATCACTTAGCCCCGTTTTAGAAGTAAGCTGCAAGAGTGAAACTCCTGATTTAGGGAAGAGAAGCAAGGAAGCATAAACGTTACCTTCGAATCTGTTGCCTGCTTTTAAAGGGGGGTTACGGGTGGCGGCTGGCGGGATGGATCGGAATAGCCTTTTGCAGTCAGCAAGTTTTCTATCACAATGTTCAGTGCTCGAAGCTTTTGGGATTATCAGATACCAGTAAGAAAAGGAAAGACTGATTTTACTTACTAAGTGGAGAAACTAAGCCTGCTCTTTCTGCTGGCGTGGGAGCCCAGCCTCTGAGCAGAGGAGAATCTCCTCTGTGACAGCTCCGCTCAGGGCAGCATCAGCCTTCCCTCCTGCAGTCCACGTGGGCCTCCAGCCCTGCACTTGGCGTCTCCTGTGCTTCTTCCTGTACCACTTGTGAGGTCTGAGGACGAGACTGAATCTCAGACTAACTTGGAGCCAGATGGGGCCTTTGGACTTTGCACCAGAAACACAGCTAATGGGAAGCTTATCACAGGTGAGGTTCTGGCTTTTGGAAAAAACCAGGAGAGTGGAGCCAGAGAGGACCCACAAAGCAAGAGAAGTGCATAACACAGTAGGAAAGGAGAGAAGAGAGATCCAAGGGTGAAGAGCACACACATGGTGTCACTTGCTACACACGAATAACAGTATATTGCATTTCCCTTTAAGATATCTAGACCCACCCTGGGTCTAGCCGCTGGCCACCACCCACCTCAGCTGCTTAGCGTAATCAGGACAAAAGCAGTCAGGCTGCCACGCTCCAAAGACAGCAATAGTAGGACCAATGCCTTACATAACTGAGAAAATTTGTACCGGTTTAGCTCAAATCAGTCTTTATGCTGATTCAGACTGCATCAGTGACAGATGCCAGGTGGACCCACAGGGTGGAAGAGCGACTGAAAAGATGGGATACTCTTTGTCTGGTCCATAAGAGGCATGAGTAAGCGCTACATTATGGAGGTCAGAAAGGGTAAGCTTCGTTTACTATGGTTATGCTTGCCTTTACAACAGGGCAACTCAGCCTAACATTTTTCTTAAATTGGTTCCCAGCTGACCTGGTCTGAATTCGCGGTATAAAATGAAACGAGAGCACCCACACTTCTTTGAGCACCAGTGAAGCAACACTGTTTCAAAATTTTGTCTTTAAATAAACCATGCTGACCTTCTTATATACAAAAAAAACCAATCACTCAGATAATCTTTCTTCCCCTGTACCTGGCATGACCCTTCTTATGGCGTGCACAGCAGCCAAAGGGTTAAGGAGAGAGGAGCAGCAGTAAATAGGGAATTTGAGGTAACTCTTTGGGCTGGCTAAGTCCAAAGAGGAAAAATACACCGCTGTATATATATGCATCCTGGGTACTATACTGGAAACCGAACCACAGTTATACCAGGGATTAATTTAATTCTCAGGTATCATATCTTATTTCAGAAGGAAAACAAGGGGGGAAAAATGATGTGAACGTTTTCCTCCTAATATTGTCAGACAACTATAGTAACCATGGCAACAGGAGGAGCAACGTCTCAGAGATTGTATATCTGGTAAACACATTCTCTAGACTTCCATTTATTATGGTATTAAATAGCATGTTTGTGCTGAGTCCTAGCACAACATATTATTACCTTGTTATCACCAAATCTACTGGTTGAGCATTCAACAGAGTTACTGGTCCTAAATGCAGAAATAATAGCCAGTGGTCCAAGGACTCCTCGTGGGAAAACAAACATAGCAGCTTCCACAAATATTCCTGTCTCCCTGGGAGGTTTGTTCGGTGAGGTCTGTTCTCCCTCTAGTGTCCTGACAACTGGGGGAAGAGCCTACCATTGCTGCCAGCTGCCAGCACTGCTCCTCTATCTCCAGCGAGAAAAGCGAAGGGCCCTTCAAGGCAAGATTTAGGTTCAGTCCTTGTCCACACAGAGTTGTAGTGGGTTTTGTTTGAGCTTTTCTCCCAGGGACTGGTAAGAGCTGGTGCCTGACTTCTGAGCTGGAAGACCATTCTGATCCCTGCTATTCATCTGCACACAGGACAGAAGCGCCTGCCCCCTCCTTGCCTGCTGCCCAGATGTGCAGAAAACCACTAGCAGAAAAAACAAGAGTTCACACTTCTGTGGAGTATTGGCTCCCGCTGTTGTAACATAGCGCTTTACTTATTTTCTCAGTATAAATGCTGAAAAATATATTTTAGTATTTTACTACTCTCCACCTCTCCTCACCCCTGGTTATGTTGCCAAAGATAAGGCCAGAAAAGTGGTAAATCTGATGCCTTGTGTAGAGTGAATGTAGAACTGGGCAGTTCAGGGGTAGGAGGTTGAATCCCGATAACTGTTGTCCAGTGCTGAAAGTACTTGAGTAGGTGAAAGGAAATCTCTTCCTGTATGGCCCCACTGTGTGTGTTTTCCTAAGGAACATGGAATTCGATGCTGCCTCTATCCTACTAGACCTTCATGTGAGCGGATAGTCTCACCAGACAGCAGTATCTGAGTTTCTGTCTGCTTGATGGATACCTCCTANCTGGCTCAGTCCCTGATGCAGAGCCAGAAGGAGCCATACCCTTCCTCCCTCTGGCCCTGCCTTTTCACAGGGCTGTATGTGACCGCCTCAGAAGCAATGCTGAGCTGGCCTGGAGTGACAGGAGCCCTCGGTTCAGTAACTCCAGCCAACTGGGCATTAGCTTGGTCCAGGTCCTTGTCCTCCTTGCCCCTATGACAACCCCTGTCCTGTGACCTCTATCAAACATTGGCATCATCTGCTTAAAGACTGACAGTGAGGTGAAGCCATGCTCTTCCACTGCATTCTCAGTACTCCAGTAGTTCTACTAAATATCATTATTAGCGTGGTAAGTTGTTTGAATGTAAACCCTCTCAAGAACTGAAGGCCCGGTCATCTCCTTTCTGCTCTAATGAGCTTTATTTTATTCAGCTTCAGGAGTTTTTCCAAGGTAGAGGCTCCATTCCACACTAATCTCGTAAGCAGACCTGTCAAGTTTCATGGTGGGAACGAAGAAGAAATTCAAGCAACATGCAGTCTGCCTGCAAATCCAACTTGAACAGCTCCCAGATGGAGTCTTTGTCCAAGTTTATTTCCCTTCTGACACTGGGTGCGATTAACGGATGTGGCATCATTTCAAAGACAGCTTTTCCTAGAAGAGTGAGGAAAGGCACGTTGTTCTGCCTTCCCTTTGCCTTTGCTTTTCTGCAGCAAGTCTGTTTTACGGCTGGCTAGCTACTGAAGGAAACCTAAAAAGCTCTTGCACTGCTCTTGGAACTACGCTGTTTGGAAAGCAGAACCTTGAAGCTTAGCAAAAGTTCATCAGATGCAGTTTCTTGAATGCAGTAGTAAAAGATTGATGCACGACAGTGTTTTCTTCCCCCTTTAAAAACAGAGACTTTCGCGTGCTCATCTAATAATCCAAATAACTGTAACTTGGCCTGTTACCCTTGTCTTGATAATTTTGGCAATTGGTTACAAAGGAGGCACATACTTTTTTCCCATTTGTTTTCTTTAAGAAGGCCCTTTTTTTTTATCTTGGGAAACCCATTAAGAAAAGTAAATCTGGGGCATGAATAACAGGGGGATGCAAAAAGGCTTAGGATAGCCACGTAGACAGCAAGGCTGTTAGCATTGTGCAGCACTAAGGCAGCAAATTTACTAAAAGGTTCAATTCTATGTTTTGTTCCTCCATTTCCCGTTAAAAATCAAACCTCTTGCTGACCAAATTTCCCTAGAGGCAAGATCCTCTGAAGGTTTCTTGCCCCTTCCAATGAGATGTCTGCCTATCTCAGAGCTGAGGCTCTGCCTATGTTTCAAAGCAGCCAGCAGAGAGACTGCCTTGGACTTCGGTACAGGCCAGACTGGGCTCCGACCGGCTGCCTCGCAAGCTGCGGCTGTCTGGCACGTGTAAGTCAGCGTCTCTTACTGTCAAGGTGAGGTGGGAGCATTCAGCAGGGAATTAAAAAGAAGTGGCTTATCTATCAGACTGATATTTCAAAGTTTTCTAGGCAATTATCAAAAAGGGGAGAGCATCACTTTGGCAAAATTGAATGGCCCAGATTAGCTGGTAATCAGCGTTTAGCAATTCGGAATGGACTGGGTGGGGTGACACGCATGGGAAGGGGCCATGGCGGGCAGCCAAGGCACAGAAGCGAGGCTGTTCCTGCAAAACCCAGTCTTCCCTCACCGGAAACATATCTAAGTGAGAGACCTGGCTGGCCCCATGAAAAGCAGGGAGTTGAAGGAAAAGTCTCCTATCTACCCTCTCAGGCTTCCTTGCTACTGAACAATGGAGGAAGGGAAGAAACTTTCTGCCTTTCTGTGTATCCTGCCCTCTATGAGTTAACAGGAACACAGCCGCCAAAAGTGCAGGCAAAGAACCCCGGCTGAGCTGTCATCAAAAGGAGTGTGAGTATGCTTCTGTGTGATTTACCTTTTGGGTTGGTTTTTTTTGGTATTTGTTTCTTTCATTTTTCAATTCTCTCCACTAAATTTAAAAACTGTTAGTGACCTCATGAAAGGTTACTGTACCAGGGAGATCTGACAATAATTTTTGCTTTCTATGGCCTTTCTGAGGCAATCCTTCTCTTTCCCTCTTCCATTCTCCTCCCTCCCTAGAAACCAAGGGTTTTTTTCTCCTTCCTCAGACTTTTCCCAAGTCTTTCTCCTTCCTATCTGATTCTAAATTGGGACCACACCAAGATGCTTTACACGGTGAGCATTGACTCAGCATTCAATAGCAAACGTGTTCTGATTTTCTCCCCTTGATTAATTTTGTTAGGGAGGTGATGAACCCCACCTCTGACCTCCCCTCCCGGCCTGTCAGTCAGCTTTCACTCATGCAGGCAGCTTTTAAGCAGCTCTAGTAACTCAGTCATCCCTGCAGAGCCTTTTTGTGGCCAGGAACAGAACATCTCTTGTCCACAATGGGGAAATGAGACTAATGACTCTGAGTGGCCCCAGTGATTTCAACATTCATGTTGTGGGTAGATGTGCTAATACTGATAGAAAGACCTACAGTATCACACTGCAAATAGCTAATTAACTTCACCTATGGTCCTCAAAGCCTACACCGGCTAAGCTCGATCATATGGGATGGGTAAAATTGCTTTGCTCTTTTTGTGTCCCCTCCGTTTCTCACAGACAGTATCACTCTGCTGTTCCAGCGTCCACAGCAATGCTTTTGAATCCTGCTGCGCTTTTGCATTCTAGATTCTGGAAGCATCACACCGTCTGCCTGTTTGAAACCTGGTCTTCCTTTTTGGACCTCAGGCTTCACCTCCTCTTGAAGCTTAGTCCAAAGAGCAAGTATCTCTCAGCCATGCCTCAAAGTTCAAGCTTTTAGTGCTCCGAGGACAGCACTCACAACTCCATAATCTTTCAAGACGCACTGCATACCGCCCTGCAGGTCAGCTTAGAGGGCCCTGAGGAGAGCGAGCTGGGGGGGAACGCAGCTCAAGTGGCAGGCAGAGCACACTTTGCGAACCAGGCAAGTCCCCATGCAGCAAAGCATAGATAAGTGTCACCAAGACATGGGGGCTGGAGCTGGCTATGAAGCAGTCACGTGCAAAGCTCTGGGGTGCTGATGGGGTACTGTAGGTACAGACTCATACTTCCTCTCCTAGTGCTTAAGAAACCCCACGAGGACCACCTTTCTGAGGTACTGAGGGCCAGAGGTACATGAGTGAACGTGACTTCAAGAAACCACATATAAGTTCAGGTAGATTTTTTTCTCATGTATTCTTGTCTGGGAACAACAGGCCCTCTCCACACACCTATCCCATCTATTCCTATCCAGGTGTCTGTCTATCATGGTCAGTGTGTGCAGAGCTGAGTGTTTCTCCAGCTTTTAGTAATTTTGCTGCCAAGGCTGCAAACCGTCCAGACACCAATAAATGAATTGAGCTCCCCTCCCATCTTTTCTAATCCACATCCTTCCTACTCAGTCACCTGCCAGTATTTTTTTCCTCCTTTCCTCTAGCTCCCTGTTGATTATTCTGGAATGCTTTCCTGAGCAGATTAACTCTTTGCTATCTGAAAACTGGAATTCATTCGTTCATCTGTCCAGTGGCAGCAGCTGGAAGCCCTCAATGGGCCTAGCTAGAAACCCCTCTGTTAAGCACTGTGCAAATAAGAACTAAAAGAACCACTTTTTTTTTCAAAGAGCTGGCAAAGAGCTTGATAGAAGAAGTGGGAATTTTAAAAATGCTACCAGACGAAGCTTTTGTTCTGCTTATAATTTGTAAAAGTCCTTGGATTTAAAAGACAGGAATAAACAGAATTGTGGAGAAATTTACATTCCCCCCCCCCTTAATAGCAGAGCGTGTTTAGATAAAGAAACAGAAAGAGTCCTGGACAGAGCTGCTGTGGCAGCTGACAGTCATATCATTTATTTGATCAGTGAAGCTATTTACTGAAAGGGGCTGCTTTTAAAGATTATGACAGTGTTTGGAAGAGGAGACCTTACTGTGCAAGGATGGCTCTGCAAACCCTTACTCCAGAGAGGAGGCCTGCTGCCACTGACAGCTTGTCAGGTCTAGGGGAGTGGAGCTAAAGAAAATCTCAGCCCCTGCTGCATTCTGACAACCTGCGGGCCAGAAGGATGCCCTCCTGCACCCTCCCGGATGCTTGCCGAGGCAGCTCGCCCTGCACATCACTTCAGCTCCTGGAGATGAGGCTGAGCAAACCATGTAACCCAGCCTTCCTAAGCGTATTTACAGGAGCTGCTTTACAAAGTTAACAAGTGAGATGCTCTGAGGCCACCTGGCCCCCTCTGTATGCTGCCGGGATCATGGGCAATTTGGTCACACCTCCAAGCACAGCTGACAGCATCTGGATTCCAAGTGAACTGCAAGGCAACTCCTCACTGGAGCTCTCTTGGTTTTGTCTGTGGCTCATGAGGAAGATTGATTCCCACTGGGCTCACTGGTTGGCTAGGCTTGGGCAGAGCAGATTTGCACATAGAGAGCGTAGGGGACAGTATTATTTTTAGTTCAACTAGACACCTAAGCTGCAGGTTATACAACCTTGCCTTTCCTTCCCATCTGTCTTGGCTGCTTGAAATCACTGGCAGGTCTTTTAGCTCATAAGTCCTTAACTTTGTGCATACGTATTCTAATAAAGAATAGCTCAGCAAAATTAACTCCTTGTATGGGATTCAATGTCACTGAGTAATTGCCCTCATTTAGCTCCGAGACATGCCGATAGCAGATTTCTTTCCATTCCTGGTGGAGAAATACACGGTTCAACATGCCCTTTGGAGTCCCATAAGGCTAGCTGGAGCCTTGGGAAGGGAGCAGCGCTGGCTGCAATCCATTTTGTGCAGAAGGGAAGCGGGGACGAACTCCCTACGCTTTGTTCCAGAGGTATTTAGCGTTTTTCCTCCTGCTTGCTGCGGAGAGCTGAAAGCGAAACAAATATTTGTTTTGCACACTCCCTCCCCTCCACTTTCCTCTCTGTTCCCAGTCGTTGGGGAGCGGCTGAGCCAGAGCACGGCACGTTGCAGTTCTAAGGGTTGTCGCTAACTGCAATACCTTGCTGAAATATTTAGCAGCACATTCAAGAGCAAGTGTGTGCGTGGGTGCGCTGGAGCAGGTGAGAGGTGGAAACCGGCGTAATGTAGACGCCCTATCAGAGGAATAATGGGGGCATCATGATCAGTGAGGAATGTCACCCCTGCAAGAAACTGATTCAGCTGAATCCGTGTTGCTGAGAGAAGATAACGGAAAAAAAAAAATTAAAAAAGCTAAACCGGCTTTATAACACCAGTGTACTTGCACATACACAAATCAAGCAAGGGCTTTACTCACGATACAAACTGCCAAGGGAGCACAGCATACCTGACCCAGGCAGTGCAGAAAGGAGCTGAGGGCTATGCTTGGGAAATGGGGAAGCATCTAGGCCTGTGAAGAGATGCATCCAAGCAAAACTGGAGAAAGTGAGAGAGGAGCAAAGAAATACAGTTGAGTGGAAAGGAGGTCAAATTACCGAGGACAAGAAGACTCTAGCAATCAGCAGATGTCCCAGGGCAAAGTCAAAGGCCCCTTGACATGCCATTTTCTTTAGAAGAATAATCTTCCGACAATCACCTCTAGAAAACCACCCAAAATCGTTACTACTTTGTCAATAGCTTAACACTACCCCTTGTCTCCTCCGTGCTGCATTAAAATGGACAATCTCTTAACAAGAGGTTAAAAAAAAAAGGAAAAAAAAAGGCATTACATCCAGAACAAGATAACCTGGTGAGATGGTAAGGCAATCAATTAACAGATAAAAGCAACAGTTCATTACAGCAAGTAGGTGCACCGAGCACTAACCCGAAAGAGCTGGGTAACAGAACGTTCGTTCGTTTAGGCTGAAGCCAGGGTACACAGGGAGGCTGCGGTTTGGGATTCAAGTACTCGTGCACCTGCTGCAAAACAGCCGCGCAAGCTCCTGAAGATCCCTGAAATGTTAGCGCAAATAGACTTCTCTGGAAAAAAAAGAGCGTTTCTCCTGAAAGAAAATTAATTCTAGGGAAACGTGAACTCTGATGAAGAAACTATTTCTCTGCAATGAGGCTGAGATAAAAATATTAGGTATAAATCAGTACTTTGAAACTCGCTGACAAACATCCTTTTGTTTCGACTCAAGCTGATACATTTGTTGCGTTTGTTCTTCCCCTACAAAACAAACATCTTTACAGAAACAGAGCCAATACACCTTTCAGTTGCGACTTCCTCCTGCACCATTCCTGCCTGCCTGTTCCAGATCAACTCAGACTTTTTCGAGAAACACTTTTTTGTTTTATTAATCTCTTTTTAGATGAAGTGATTCCATTTAAGGTTTCTTCAGGTGATTTTAGTTTTCGCAGTAGTAGCAGGGGAACAACAACATTTTTCTGTCAGCCAGAATCCAGGCCCAAAGGCAGGTTCTGACTGTCAGAAAAACATTCCTAAGATGAGCCCGGGGTGGGCAGCTGACGTCCTTCAGCCACCCCTCTTGTTCTCCTCCCTTTTGTACAAAGAGCACTAATGCAGTGAAGTAATTTAGCCCAAAGCTTCGTTTCTGCTGAGAACTCAGTCCCTCCCCACCCGCAACCCTTTCAGGACCAGGTAAGTACCATAATTACCTGCCCACAGCCATGACTAATATTGAAGTTAGGATTAGTGACCAAGAGTTGTAACGAGGACTTGTGGCATCTCTGCCTCTATCTCCAGGCCGGAGTGGCACCTGCAGGCAGGCTCTTAGGCAGCGGTGTCAAAGAGGGCCAAATATTTCTATTCAACGAGCAATCCCAGAGACTACCTCTCTAATGGGCTAACAGACAGGTACAAATGAGGCAGGTTACTTGGAGGAGAGCCACGAAAAAAAGACTCAGTAGCTTTAAAGGTAAAAATTCCTTATCACCCTGAGCTCTGACTTGGGAACCTTTTGCCAAGAAGCTAAAGAGCAAACACCCGCAAACCTGAAGACGGCAGCAGAGGAATCGGTTCACAACACGTGGGGACAAAGCTGTTTTACGGGCTCTTAGTTATCAGTACTACTCCCTCCATTTCTATAAGGACAAGGAGCAGCGGTGTCACATCTTGCCTGTCCTGTGTTATGCAGCCAGCAGGAAAATCACTGCTGGCTACTGCTAAAACATTTATAATTTGATGTCTTTAGATCACGCTTAAGTAAAGGTAATGCTATTAAAGCCCCAAGTGACAAGTCCTTTCCCCCAGAATTAAAGCAACGTATCTGTGGGAAGGAAAGAAAAGATTCTTCTGCACCAACTCAGAGACCTGAGCTACTGATCTCCTCTCCTATTCACCGAGGGAAGGACAAGCTCTCCCATAAAAAATTGGCCTGCCAACAAAATGTCACTGGAGGAAGAGTGTCCTGGTTTGAGGTAAAACTGGACAAATTTTGTTCAGTAACTTCGCTTTTTAGCTGGGCCTCTTCTAACTACTGAAATTAACAGCATATTGTGCAGGCAATGTTCACTCCCTCAGAGTGATGAGACCAATGTTTATAGCCGATGCCCAGGCATGGTATGCGGGAGAGGCTCTTGCTTATACTTATTGCTGTAACAGCCAAGGCCAACCAACTTTGTTGTTTGCCACGTTGGAGGGTCAGAAGCAGAAAAGCGCAGTGGGGTCCCACCTGCAGGGAGGAGCGGACAGGCCAGGTGACCCAAAACTGACCAACAGAGTATTCCATTCCATCTGCATCAAGCTCAGTATAAAAGCTGAGGGTCAGATCCCTCTCGCTCTCTCGCTTTTTTTTTTTCCGCTCTTTCGCTCTCTCGCTCTCTTCACTTCAATCGTCTGCCTTTGGTCCCGATCCTGAAGGCAGACCCGGAATCCAGTTCCCGTCCGGCACTGAGTCCAGCCTAGGACTCCCCCAGTGCCAGCCAGTGTCATGACTGTCATCTTAGAAGCTTGATACGGTTTTGTATATATTTCATTACTTCCTTGTATGTTATTATTAATATCTCATTAAAGTAGTTTAGTTTCTTCTAAACTCTTAAGTCTCTTTTTCCCTCCTCTGCCCTCTCTTTTGGAAGAGGGGTAGAGGGGAGCATCTGTCGGTCCCATCTGGGGTCCCCTGTGTCCCCAGTGGCCGATTTGGCCTAAACCATGACAAAGAGAGAAAGCACTTCAGAGACCTACACTTATCCTGAGGCGTTCTGTAACGTGGCTATGGACATGAGTGGTGGGGAAGCACTGATCTGGGACAGACTTGGCTTGTGTCTTCACGTGTCTGCATGCAGAGTGCCTGGGGATCTCAGCAACAAAGTCCTGTTAGTTTTTTTGCTACAGAAGCTGACGCTCACAGATGGAAAGTTGGTTGAATATCCTCAATAGTATTCCCTTTCGATGGTTCTGTATGCAGAGGTATTTCCTAAGCAATTGGACAAAAAACTAGTTGCTAGGGGGAGGAATGAAACGAGACTGGGATACTGAAATAGTACTGGCCATAGATACAGGAAACTTAAACACACAAGTGGCAAGTCTCATCCTCAGCTTTTCTCTCTTTTTTTTTTTTTTTCTTTCTGGGAAAGCTTCCAAGGTCAATATTTATATTCATATTGAGAGTCTTTCTGAACAACACTTATCATTAACAGCTAAAATCTGCCCCGCCTAAAAAGGCTACAAGACAATTTGTTGTCTGCCTGTCTCGAAGAGCTTTTTTTTTACAGGACTGCAGGTCAGGAGACTGCCTAGGGTGTGTGTGAATGCACCTAAGCACTGTGCAGAATTCAGTACAGTTTTGAGTGATGCTCCAGTGCGGCTATACCATTTCCCTCTGTCGGTTACTCTGTGAGGCAACGCTCCAAACGTGGATGCTGTGTAGAGCATCATTACCTCACATCATAGGTGTAGCTGGTTACAGAGTCGTAATTATGGGGACTGACAAACCAGTTCTGCATGGATTAGCCCAGCATGAGCTACACGCAGACAATATGTTTATCCTGAAAAAACCGCACAAGTGATCCGCGGGACCTTGACATTACATAGCAAGTAATACACAGAGAAGCGTACATTGCGCCTTAATTTCCTAGAGTGTTTGGTAGATTATGAGGATGAAATTAGTAAAGCTCATTAGTTTCAAAGTGAATTTCATTTGAGCTGAATATACACATTCCTTGGGCTCTTCATGCAAAATATATGAATGACAAATGATGAATTTTGGACTAATCTTCCATCCCACAAGTAATGGTGAACATTAGCGAAGTCTTTAGTTTTGGTCTAGGGATAGATTTTGTTCCTGCAGACATCCAGATGGAAAGGTTGTCACAGGCTGACAGGTTTGGGGGGAATACTAGTTGTATGACAGATTTTTAAAATATCCTTACAGTTTTTTCCCGTTACAGGAGGTCTAGTCAGATGGCATCTCGTGCAAGACCGGTGCGTTGCAGAGGTCTCACTTATTAAGCCTAGATAAGTTGCTTCAGCTTTTTCCTAGCGATGCAGCTTGCGAAGCATAGACTTGAAGAGTTTTTACTGCTCTTGACAGATTTATGCTAGAGAAGATTCAAGATAGCAAATATTTACAGATGAGACATTAATCAGCCTCCAGCTTTCTTAAGAAGACTAAGGCGCTGCCCCAAAATTATTTATCAGAAAAGCAGTAACAAGGGGCACTTGCATGTAGGGCAACGCATATAGGACTGATGCTGGCTGACGTGTAAAAAGAGCAGTCCTCGGAGACTTGCTCTGGAGGGAACAGAGAGCGCTTCTCAAAGCTCCTAGGCACCTGAAGTGGCAACGTTCACCTGAAACACATGTGAAATTCTGCACATAACGAGCTTTGTTTTGGATATCTTTATCTATCATACTGGATTTGATATATATTTATGACATATCTACATACACGCACACACTCACTCACGCCATACGGCACCGTGGCCGTTTAATTAGAAAGGGCTCGAATACGAATGGCTTCCTGAATTTCTCATTGGGAATGAGCGTCAGAGGTGGGCTAGAGCCCACTAACTGCAGGGCGCATCATGCTATACCCCTTTTGGGTATGGGTACACCAGGGGCCGGCAGACACAGTCACGTAACTGGAGGAAACTACGTTGGAGGATGAAAGCAGAAAGCCCTGCAGCCTTGCCTCCAAGGAGTACTGCTTGGAACACAGACATAACAGAGAACAAAAATCTGATGTTTACAGTATCAAAAACCTCAGTGGGATCAGATTTATTTTCCTTCTCTGCAGATGTAGTGGTTATTAATAGGAACAGGCAGGGTACTCTGGGAGCAGCTCTTGCAGAGATTATGCCTTTGACTAGCTGATTTTTAGCACTTGCTGAAGCCCTCAGATTCTCTCCTGGCAAGTTCTTCCCACTCATATGCCTCCCCAGGCTGACACAATGCCACCTCAGCCTTGTGTCCGCACTGGAAGCTCGGCGCAGGGAGGGGCCTTGGCAGACAACAGTCTGAAAGACAGCAACGTTTCTGCAGAGAAAATATCCCAAACGTTGCAGACCCCAATCCTTCCAGATACCTGTGTTTCAGCTATCCTCACTGCAGTCATCTTACATTTACCAAGACTGCTAAATTGATGCTAGGAACAAAATGCCCTTCTCCTAGGAAGGTCAAGGGGCACCGGATGCTGATGCAAGGAGTCTCGGGCCCTGCATGGCCCTGCATTTCCCTGCAGAGCTCTTCACTACAACGGTGTTTCACTGTGACATGCCGGACTCAGGAAACAGATTAGTAAGGATGGAGAACTGGCACTTCCCACCCAGTTTTACAAAATCCTGTAGCACCTATCCCTAAAGACAGCGTCCTCTCCGGGTTAGCAAGAGGTGGTATTCTTTGATAATGAAGCGGTAAACCATCTTTCCCTGGTTCTTTGGATGTTTCTCTCTCCCCTTCTCTAACACCTGAAGTAGTCTCACAAAGCAGACATGAGCCCTTTCAATTTATTATCATTCTGATTTAATCAGGACAGCTCTAGAGAAACTTCAACCCGATCAAAGCAAAGGCAAGGCAACGTGTACTGTCCTAATTTTTTTTTTTTTTTTTAATACACATACATGTATGCGCAAAGCAAAACAAGTTTGCATCAACAGCAGGAAAGCAAAGAAACAAATAAGAAAAACAGCATTGTAGTCAATGCTGACAAGCTGCTAAAATTCACACTGTCTCTTTGTACAGTGCTATTTTGTACTTGAAATGGGTAACCAGAGCTGGTGGGCTGCTGGTAGAGCACCTCCTTTCAAGGAAGCAGCAGCTGACAGCATTATGAGCGTTGCTCATGTCCACCACCACAGCCCATTCCTCACTCAGCTGGGATTCAGTTTCACTCACTGCAAAGGTTTGAACATTTCCTCACACCTATCAAGGACAGTGAACTAAACTGACTTTGTGTGGCTCTGGGACTTAGCTTCAACTCATTTTTCAGGTAGAAATGGGACATCAAGACTCGATTCTATTTTCACAGTGGACTTAGGTTTCAAATCCTTAGATCCAGCAACAGTAATGCTCTCTTCTTTACAAAACAGATAAAGCAAGCAAAAATTCCCCATGGCAGCTTTTCCACAGGACATCAGAAACCCTTAGAAGAGTTTGTTAGAACAGCAATTGAAAGTCCTCTTGTCATGGCAGAGCACGAGCACCCCATTACCTTAATTATGAATAGGAAACAGTAATATGGGCTGTATATCGAGAAACTGCTTCAGGAGTCCTCCCCACTCACATCCTACTGAAGGTCCTACCAATTTTCAGCCTTCTTGTATTATAGCAGCTATGCTGTGCTAGCATAGCAAAGGTTTGCTAAACTTATTTTGGTGAATGGATCTGCCAGAGCAGCACAACTCCTGGAAGAGACATTTAATTACCTGTAAATCAACAGAGTGATCTACAACAAGCAGGGGAGAAAAAAGTAAAGTAACCAGGAGACTAGAAGACCTGAAGAACCTTGATGTAAGGAACTCCTCTTCTGAGTACTGCAGAGTGCGCAGAGAAAAACCTTCGAAACGGCCCACAGCTCTCAGTTGCATAAGGCGGCTTCTCAGGAGAGGCGTTGGCGGTAAAGATCGGCTAGGATAGTGTAGGGAAAAAAACACAAGGGGAGCAAGAGCCATTAGAGTGGTACCACTTCTGCAAAGGTGATGGAAGAAACACACAAAAGATTCTCTCCTTAGACCTAGTTTTTGTTATGCAGTTGTGCAGCCTGCAGAGGAATAGTGGAGATCACCCAACACGCAAATGAAAGGTCTCCAGCAAATAGGTCTCCGTAAAAGGTGACATGAAAGACAAAAGCAACTGATGATCATAAGGCTGGAGGTGAGGGTCAGGTAAGTGCTGCTGAGAAATAGATTGGGTAGGCCAAGAGACTGGTGAATAATGTCGCTGCTTCTCTGACTTGTCAGGGAAGCTACCCATTCCCGTGGAGATGTAATGCATCCTCTGCTTGGCAGATGGGGCACTGTAGAGGACTGCAAATGAGAAATCCGACTGCTGAGCATCCAGCGCTCCTGAGCCATCGTTGTGCTGACTGCAACTTTTGTAGAGGTATCCACACACGCTTCAGCTACAAAAACTGAACGCAGAGTGACCACCCAAGGGTTCATACACCTGCTTGGCCTGGACTTTCTACTTTGTACCGGTCTCTGTGCTGCTACACTCATGCAGAAGCCGCATGAGCATCCAAGGCATGCTGTTGCTTAGCAGCAGAGGTTCTCCAGTGGGGATGGTTCCCGATGTGCAGGGTACCTTCTTTCCTCCTTGTGTCCCTGAAGCTGAGGATGACGAGAAAGTGCAACGGGCTGTGCTGAGGCAGGGGCTGAGCTCCCTGACGTTTAGCAGCATAGGAAGTCAGGTTCATAAGATTAGCCTGAGCAAGTTCCCTGCACACTCACCAAAAACTTCAGCGATGGAAATTTGGCTGCCTATCTAAGGAGAGGAAAGCGAGCTAGCGATCTGTACTCATCCTCGTCTCGGCTGGGAAAACCTGAAAACAGAGCTACCAGCAATTCCACTCTGGGACGTGCAGAGCAACTTGAGATGGATTCATTGAGAGGATTCATCTGAGCAACTTCCCCTCCTTCAAATGAAGGAGAGATGCTTTGCTGACTTGCACTTGTGTTTGTTTCACAGCTGCATTAGCAATCATTGCCTGTCTGGCACACGGGAACCACCAAAATGCAACTAACCTCACGTTTTGAAATCCAAGTTTCAGAAGGCAAAGAATAAGCATCGAGGATTTTGCAGCAAGATTTTATGCAGTAAGATCAACAAACAGCAATAAAGAATTTAACCCAATCCAATTACCAGAATTTTCAAAGCAAAAAAAAAAAAAAAAATCTGTCCACATATGCCTCCTGGCTCTGTGGCACCTAAAATTGCTATCACCGCAGAACTCAGGGCTGCAGATTTTCAAGCTTGTTTTTCCTGGGTGTGACTCAGTGCCTTCCGCGTGAGGGCACGCTATGTATCAAGGTTCAGAACCGGATTTTTCAGTTTACACACACAACTAAGAAAATTCAACAAACATTTGACAAATTCTTAGGAACTAGGGCAAGAAGGAGCTGTAAGAGCTTATCTAGTCTCTTTGCTGTCCCAAGGCAGGATCAGCCTTCACTGAACCATTCCTGAGAAAGTCTGTTACCTCATGTGATAAAGATCCTACCGATTCCTCAAACAATTTATTCCTTGAGCAGCTCGAAACCTTTTGCTGATGTCTAATTTGAAACCAAACACTGCTGAATTCATGCACTGGACTATTAAAAAAAGCAGCAGTCAAAAAACTGACAAGCTCTGGGGCTTGCGGTAAGCGGCAGGGGAAGGGAAACGGTCACTGGTGTAGGGACAGCTAACGGATGTATCTGCAACACACCCACAAGAAGAACAGATGTGCATAAATAAATATTTATGTAATTGTTTCAAGTTACATCAAGCTTTGTTTCTAACCTTTCTGTTTTCTTTCTATCCTCCACAAGGTTTTCAATAGATCACATAAAATCTCACAGCTGACATTACAGTAAGTAACTGCCTCTAGCTTTCAGATGTCATTGCTGCTTTATCCCCCAGCTCCCAGTTGCTGTCTGTACTTGTGGATATGCTAATGAACAGGAAACCTATAGCTGGCAAAGTGAGAACAGAGATCTATAGCTTAGCCTCCTAGCAACTATTATTCATGCAAAAGCTGAAATAATTATAATTTCTGGCACCTTAGCTGAGCTTCATGTCCTTCCTAGGCATTATAGCAGTTTTTATCAAGGATTTAACAGGAGTGTCATGCACTGATTCATTGTTAATTTTGGCCATTAAACAGAGAAAATAATTTTAAAATGCAAAACACAACCAAAGCAAGCAGAGTTGTGGTGTAGTTCTGTCGTTCATTAAAGGATCACAAATTGATGTAGGCGATCATTAATATGTTGTGTTTAATTATATCATGGACTGGTCACTTAATGGTTCCTGTAGTTACAGAAAACAGATTGCTGATTAAAAGGAATAAATTTAGAAATTGATGAGATTAGTCATGTAATTGATTTTCATAGCACCTGACCATCTTTAAGCAAGTAAAAAAACTCAGCAGCTGAAGTGCTTGGACAGGTTGTGTTGTCCTACATATTGCACTGTTTTGTTCTGACGTCGAAAATGACGATAAGCAATGCTGCAACGTCTGAATCCTTGTCCACCCTAAGGAAACTATTTAGGGCCCATGAAACACAAGCTTGAAGCTCATCTCTTTCTGATAGTCACAGAGTTGAGCAGTCCAGGCCATCCTTGTTTTCAGGTTTGGGGTTTCATGCTTCACACACTGGCTTTTAAAATAACACAATGAAATTATCTTCTTATGAAGAGGACGGTTTACAAAGACATTGCAACGATGCTAACGACCCAGCCCCATGTATTCAGACCAAATTCCTACTGCTCTCTCCCTTCTCTTCCCTTCCATAGCCAATTCCTCCTACTGTGTCGCATGCAGATTGCGACATGGTAGACTGCCAAGTCCTCGGGAGAAAACTGGGACAAAGCAAAGCTACTAGCCCCAAATAAAGAAACACTCATGACCCACGTGATATGAAGTTGGTGTTAAAGTCAGCACTTTGCAGTCACAATACTTCCATTTTCTTCAGCTGCTGAGCACAGTAAGGCACTCTTCTTGAAAAGCATCAACCATGGGCTAAAACGACATCTGCTAAACCCTCACCTCCCTTCCTTACATTAGCTCCTTGTAAAGTCAGGCTGAGCAGATCTCAAGGCAACCCGAACTACCTACTCACCTGCACCGTTTCAGTGGCAATTGACTTAAACCCCAGCTACAGGACCAGTTTATTTTAAACACTTAAAACAAGCTATCAGAAGAAGCAACATTTTGAAGCGCAGAAGGCATGACGCGTTCAGTTGTTTTTGAAATAATCTCAGCCCACCATGTTTTTCTGCACTTCCCACTGCACAGCTCTCAGCATTTTGCAGAGCTAAGTGGCTTGCCAGCAAAGATTCAAGGGCCTCAATAACAATTCACTCACATCAATAGATCTTACCAAGGACTTCAACAGGCTTTGGATCTGTGTCTTGGGGCGACTCTCTCCCATACAATCCTCCCCACTGTAGTATCAGAGCTCCTTAAAAAATGCATTAAGCTACACAAGTGGGTTCTTCACTTCTCTCTTCTTTCCCTGAGAGCAATAACGCAGTTGATTATTTTCAGTGCTGTCTTCCTTCCCTTTAATTTTTTTTTTTTCATTTCCTTTGTTAGACACATATGGTGCTATGTTTGAAGTGACAATAACACAGTGAAGAAGCGTGCTTGGCACTAGGAGTGGAAAGCTGTGATGAGATCCCATTGTAGACTTCCGTGTCATGGCCCTCTTGGGCTTAGAAATGCCACCGTAGGTGACGGGAAAATCCCGGATATTTAAAATGATCTGTTAGCTATCCTTTTACATCACACAATGCCTGGAAAATAAGAATTGAGACCACGATGCGCTGTTATGTGTTCTAGCGGAGCGCCATAGAAAGATCTGACGTGGTCACGGTAGGCTGGGTCTTCAGTAAGACTCAAATCCATTTTGTGACTTCATCAGTCATCGCAACAAATGTGTTTTACGTGAACAGTCCCTGGTGTGGCTCAGTCCTTTCTTGTGCTGTCAGAATTCCCAGGAGCAGATTTAAAGCTATCAAAAAGGTTTCGCCTTAAGAACTTAAAATAAAAATATTCCAGACAAAATAACTGCGACTTAATAAAGCCAAATATATATAACCAGGAGATGTGTTTTCCTGAACTATGGTGCTTATGCAAAGCAGGGAAAGTTTTAAAAATTAACTTCTCAGCCTAAAGATAGCTTCAAAATTCACGTTAATTTTACATATACCATTCAACTAACTAGCTTGATCTCCACCTGTCTTGGGGACTGATCCTGGCTAGCTTTTCTCTGCAAACTGCTCTATCAGCTGAGACATTCTCAAAATCCTTCTGTTCATGTTCATGCTCCTAGCAGTTGTAATTGAATATGAGAAGACATTCAGAGGGGCTAAGAGGGGGGAGGCATTGGTTCCATCAGGTTATTCTGAAGCGTTTCAAAAAATCAGAACTTTTCACTTCACTTTAACTGGTTACAGAATGTGGCTGTATTATATCACTATCTGGACAGCTAAGCTTAAATTTGGCATAGATAGGAATGCGCAGTATCAGACAGAACTCAGACAGCGTTATCAGATATATAAATAAAGCACGGATGAGACTAATTACGCAAGTAAGGAACCCCGAGACTGAACGAGCATTCTCACTGCCTGGCTGCACCAGCAGCTGGCACTAAATTCACCTCTGCCTATACAAAGCTCTGGCGGAAGGTATCCTTTGGAGATCAAGCACAAGATGAGCAGTTATTTGCAAAGCAGAGAAAGACAGCTGAAACCAAGAGTTGAGGAGGCTTGTACTGGGCACGATAAGTCTCCAAACTTCTTGTAGGGACAAAGTCTACTGTAGCCAGAAAAAAGTTATCTGCTCTCCAGCAGGTTGAATCCTACAATATGCATAAAGCACATGCATGGATGATCTCTGACTCTCGAAGCCAGTGGCGGATTGACTCACGGCAGCTCATGCTGTTTATTCTGTTTGGCTTTTCAATAGGCGTGGGCATGTTCACAGTGATGCATGGTTCACCCTTGCCTCATCATCTAATGTGACACATCCACTTGAGTCGAAACCTGCCTAACAACAGACAGGGAGACCATAACCTGCAGGTAGAATTGGTGGCTTTGGGCATGATCATCGTCTGATATTTAAGAAAAGATAATTCCTAGCCTCAGCATAGACGATGTCATTGCAACTGCTTTAATGTGGCCATAAAACACAGACAAGCTTTGAAGGCTCATAATTCTTTAATAGAGATATTGTTTAAATATTTAATGCCCACACTAATGATATTCTAATCCTTTTGGAATATGTGAATTTGCACTCATTTGCATTAATTTTGACTTGCTGACGGTTTTGTTAAGTCTCATTATAAAGATGCCATAGACAATAGCTTGTTGTCAATGAGGGTGTTTGCTAATTCTCACCACAATGCCTATGCCAACAACACCAGTACTTTAAAAGCAGCCTTTAGTGCAGTGAGATAAAGTTCATAAAAGAGGCTGATGACGCCTTCTTAATAGGGAATGGCAATGCTTTCCTTTCCCCTTTTTTTTTTTTTTTTTAGTTATAAAATGTTGTTCGAGATCCAACTCACTAGCCATGTCAGCCCCTGAGCACTGGGCTGACAACAAAACGTTGCAAGACCCTGAACCCTCCTTCTGACTGAAGGCAAAAGCTGGGCTGGGTCTCTCCGCTTACAGTCATCTCGCCCCTTCCCAGACTGAGGTGGGCTGTTGCCTACTGTGTTGTGCAGGCAGAAGAGGACTGCTCTCCAGCAGCATGTCACTCAGCCACCTTTTGACCCTAAAATACATGGGTGTCAATGCCAGAGAAAAAGTGGAATGCAAGTTAGGGAAGTTCCCTCAGGATTCTCTCTGGACTGTGTTTCATTTTCTTTTAATCTCATTTTCTGAACAGCCAATATATTTGGTCTAGACAGATCTGATGCCTTTAAACTTGAGATGCCAGGTGTTCCAGAATTCCCAAAGCCTCAGAAAAATTAACAAGACATAATTTTGGGGTGCTTTTTACCACTCTGGAATACCGGTTAAAACAGCCTGGATTGTCACCTAAAAGGAATTCTGTGCACGGACTATGACTTTGTTCTTACTCTGAAACTTCTTGAATCAAACGGGAAGTCCTGTGACTCAGCAAAGCCACCTTCTCTACTATAAGCGTGCTGAAACCTGGGACAAGATATGTTGCCTCTGACCAAGGCAAGTGATTTTAATTCTGACACGTTGATTAGCTCCTTCTTATGTTTTAAGGTTTTGGCAGCTTAACACCAGTGAATGCTGAAGCCTAATCCATTCAGTGAACGGTAACTTGGAAGAGGCAACGATATACAGAAAAAAACCCATATTTATTAACTGAGAATATGATTTAGTTTATACTACTGGATGAACAAGAAATACTCCTACACTTACACAGCTGGACAGATACAGTGGTTACTCCGTTAGAAAGCCCCGGGCAAGAGACAATCATTCCTGGATTTTCCCACCTTTGTTTTTTCAAAGCCTAACTGATCTGCTTTTGGCTTCCTGGCCTTCTAAGGCAAGGTAAACAGTTTTACTAAAAAACCTGACCTGTCATTAACATATGTTCAAAACAGAAGTAGCATCAGGGTGGTCAGTCGAATGACGTGACTGGCGTCGGAAAGCACATTTCTTCAATCTGATGCCGCTCTAAGACATGGCAAAATAAGCTGGCTTTTCTGTGTGTGAACTCTCCCTGTTACATTACACAAGAGAGACGGGAAAAATGCCTGCTTAACCTTTGTAAAGACAGCCGTTCACCATACGTGATGTGTTTTCATTTGCTGTCAGATCTCATTAAGCAGAAACAAAAGTGAAGGGGGGATTGGGGATGGACACTTTAGGGGTCTGATAAGTTATCTACAGAAAGCTGGAACAGAAAATGGACTGTTCCCACAGCTTAGCAGGTGGCTGGGTACAGGACCACACCACACCACTCAGTAGACAGAGGAACCGCCTCTACTGCTGAGTAATTATTTCTCACATTTTTGTGGAATCTATTTTGACTCCAGATCTTGGGAAATCCCTAAGCCATGTCACGTGGAGTACGTTGCCGTTCTTGAAACGCAGACCGTCCTTTGCCAATCACCTGTTACATACCACTGCATGTTTAGATGCAATACTTGATAGGGGCTGAGTAACAGAAATATGTCACATAACAGCCACAGAAGGCGGCGCTCATCAGTGAGGAAGTCTACTTGAATGTGTGCGCAAATCTGTTGCTTATCTTTAAACAACCTTGATTTCCCCTTCGTATTTCTGCTATAGATTTCCGTATTAACTAAGCTTGTTCCTCACCACGACGAACGCATCTGCCCAGCCATCCACCGGGACTTCCATTATCTCCAGTTATTGTTCTATGGATATGTTCTGACAAGCACCAATGAATCAATAATTTCGTTTCTCAAATCCTCAAGCTTGGCTAGAAAGCCGTCTTCAGGGTGTGAATAGCACACGGAGCCAACTAGGGGGGGGACAGCACACTGCTTTTAACAGGAGGAGACTGGGAGAGTCATGCATTGTGACACTTTTGTCTTACGGAGTCTCTCACGTGCACTAAGAATATCTTCTAAACTTCCACCTCCACCTGCAGGACTAAGGGGACTTTATTCTCTGGGGTGTGTGGTATTTTGGTGGCTTGCTTCGTCATTTCACAGTGGCTGCAACAGCCCTGCCCTGTGAGCATCCATAGCTGGAGAAATCAAGGAAAAGCAATAGAGGACAAATTGTTTTTCCAGACAGGGCCAAGAGGGCAGAATGATCATCTCCAGTGAAAGGGAAGAGAAAAGGTCTCTTGAAACAGAAAAGGCTGATGTTATACGCACTGGAAACATCCTAGGGTTTTGCAGCAAGTAAGATCAACCAGAATAAAACCTTTGCTTCCTTAAAAGCGATTAGGAACGTAATCCCATCTTGCGTTTGTTGTCCCCACTCCAGAAAAATCATCTGACACGTATAGGTCAGTTACGCTCCATCCGGGAGCCGTGGGTAGAGCACAGCACTGCAAGGTTCCAAGTCCCACCTGGTGCTGGCTGGCCTGTGTGAAGAGGTGGAGGTGCTGGCTCCCTCTGTGCTTCAGGTCCCTGCCCCGCTGCACAGCACCGGCCGAGGAGTAACACAAAGTGCTCGCAGCCCTGCAGACTGGAAGTGCAGCCAAGAATAAAACACTTGGTAGTAGAAGAAGAATATGAGCCGTAATAGCTTGATTGCTGAAATAACTGTACATTAAATGGGTATATTCAAAGTGAAAAATATTAAACTTTCCTCAGCAGCAGCATCCTTTCCTCTGCCTTTTCCCCACCCCATCACCTAGGTATGACCATTTGCATAGGGGTTTCCTTTCCGAGGGAAGAGATATTTTACCTCTGCGTAAGATGCTTGGAGGGCTCATCTGGGCCATCAGCAGCATGTTCCCACACTGTCAAAATCTTCAGCTGGATTCTGAGGTTTGGCATTGCAGACACGTCCTCTGTGAAACTTTAGAACTTCTATATGCCTATCAGGCATATATCAAATGTCACAGATAAGCTCTAGTGTGGTCTTGCACTTAACATTTACCCAGACAGGTCATCTTAAAGATGCTTGAAACAAATTGCACACGGTGTTATAGGTTCTCATACTCCATCCAGGAGAGGACAGCAGCATGCTATACCTCTTCACCCTTTTTTCTCCTGCCCCAGCCAGCTCTGCAGCATCCACTACAGAGCCAGGCCACTGAGATACCAGTGAGCACTGCACCTCTAATGACAGCACAGTCCCTCCCTGCTCTCCTGGCTCATGTCACCTCCTTGTCCTTGCTGTGCTTTCCAATTAGTGTCCTTCATCTCCCATGTAATCTTTACATTTGGTGGCTATCATAATGACCTTTGACCGAATTTCTGCCTTAATAACATCAGTATATCTCTAACAACTGTCTCCTTATATATGCAAGAACCTTCTCCTCTGGACCTTAATCGCGAATAATAGGAACAATTTTCAAAACACAATAGTGAGTTATGAATCTTACAGCATAGAGCAGACACAGCTCTGCAAGATAAAGCCAATGAAAAGGGACAGATTGACCATTTGCTTATTTTTAAAGGTCTGTTTGCTCTGATGACACGTAAGCAATTTTCAAACACCTCTTTTGGGGGACTAGCTTATTCATCCCCTTATCTTCTCTTTTTACTATCTGTTCGATACGGCTTTTTACAGTACTTTAATCTGTTTATCAGGTTGAATTTATGTTAACAGAGAAATGGTTAACAGCAGGGTTAAAGAAGATTTGCTACCAGGAACTTTAGTATCTCGCGTTGCAAATGCAGTGTGTGAAGAACATCTTGCAGTGATGTGTGACGTGAGTAGTGACAGAGAAAGGGGAGGAGATAGGATAACAAAACTTCAGAGGGAAAACTACGTCTTTTCAGCAGGTGAAATAGCGGCATCTTCCTTGCATTGTTCTTTCTGTGTTTCACAGAATGCCAAAATGAGCCTGCAAGCTGGCGTGCAACTCCTCTTCCCATGGTCTACCAGAAGGGCTCTCTGTCAATCCACAAGGCCACTGCAGACTTGAACTATCTCCAGACCAAAATGCTGGATGTACTCATGCCCTTCCTTGCCACATGCTGGAATCTGGCGCAGTCCGGGGTTGGAAATTTGCCCCGTCCCCCCCAGCTCCCTCTGCTTCCAGCACAAGCCACTTACGAAGAGTTCCCTCTGGCAATCTTTGGAGATATCTCTTTAACCGCTTCAAGCTCCAACAGCGTAGGTTTGGACTGAACATTAGGAAAGAATTTTTCACAGAAAGGGTGGCTGGGCATTGGAATAGACTGCCCAGGGAGGTCGTTGAGTCACCATCCCTGGATGTGTTTAAGAGACGTTTAGATGTGGTGTTGGCGGATATGGTGTAGGGGAGAACTTTGTAGAGTAGGGTAGATGGTTGGACTCGTTGATCCCAAGGGTCTCTTCCAACCTAGACAATTCTATGATTCTATGACCTGCTTTGCTGCTTCTCCTGTCCTGTTTTCATCTTCTCAGCAGACTCCTTGCAGGCCTGGCATAGACAGGTCTAGCTGCCCTAATTGAACACGGTGCCGTAATGGCAGATTACTCCCTCGGGTCCCCTCACCCACCCGCCAGTTTCCTGATGTTAGACCGCAAGGTGAATAGTATGGCGGTTTCTGGGTAAACCGAACATCGGCTGCACGCTTCTGAGGTATGTTGTCCACAGACAGGTTTTTCAGATCTCCATTTAACTAAGTCAGACAATTGTGATGGATCACATTTGCATAACGAAGACCCCCAAGAAGGCTTTATAGCACGATCAGTGTCGTCTTTTACAGGTTCTGACGCAAGTTTTATACACATCCTGTGCTGTATGAGTGAACGAGAAGTACTTTTTAATTCTAATTCTAATAAATGCACACATTTGCAATCAGGTTAATTATTACAGGATCCCTGAAGAAGTTTGTTGAAAGCAGAAAACAAAATGTTAGTCCAATTGCTGAGGTAATTTTGAAGGATGGAGAGGTGGTATGCTGTTTTCCTTCATCAGCAAGTGTCCACACTGCTGTAAAGCATCCGTCAGTCATAAAGACTATGTGCACAACTGCAACTTGCAGAGAACAACCGCTGGCTGCTCTGGAGGGAGAGGAGATAAAAGTCCAGCAGGAAGATCCTCCTGCAGTCCTGCAAAGTTCATCTGCAGATGGGACGCATCTTCTTGTGGTGGGTGCACATATAACATGATGGCAAGCACCAGGGAACTCCCTGGGAAAAACTACCAAATAGTTGTAACAGGTACAAAACAGGGGCATAAATAGCCACATTGATATAGCTTTTTCTGCTGAATACAGACCCTTTTCTGTAACTCCTGAAGGTACAAATGTGGCCAAGGTAAAAACAAGTACCTTTAAATAATATTAGTCATGAAGACAACCTCCCACTCTTGGTCATATGCCTTCTTGCAAAATATATAGTTAGTTTTAAGTGGTTAGCTCAAACTGGTCTCATCCAAACAAATTTTTTCTTCTGCTTTGCTTTAGACGACTTCTGCATTTCTCTCTCCTCCCTTCTTTATCTCTGAGTCTCTGCTTGAAGTTAGATGTCAGTTTAACTATTTTCTCAGCTAAATCTCTGTCTCTCTTTCGTGGTCTCTCTATAACTTGATGGCCACATCTTGATTTCTGCTTCATAGTGGACTCCTTGTAAACTCATGACTGGTTGGTATTGCAGCTATAATTTAACAGTACAGCACAATGGCAGTAACAACAAACCTTCGGAGACTAGTGCAGAAACCAGCAGGATGTTTTTATGAAGTCCTTTGCTCTGCAACTGAAGGGTTTTTTTCTTTCTATACTCCACACATCTATTCTTGCTAAGGGAATTTCTGTCTCCTCAGGAATGCACTTATAAAATGAGGAAGAATATAAAATACCCAAGCTCTGCCTGGTTCTCCTGATGCAGTGATCAAATTTGATAGATGCTATCTAACCTCTCATCCTTGCAAATTGCTCAGAACAGTAGCGACTACCTTTAGGAAAATGAATTTCTTGTCACTCTGCTTTGCTAGTTTCATCTGAAAATTGATGAGGTCAATAGGAAAGCTTGTGCTGATTTTATGTTTCAAGCCCCACTAAGGGTCACTTGCTATCCTACTGTAAAAGCAGCATGTAAATCAGCAAATCTCACCGTGTTTTTAAAACACAAATTTACATGAATCTCCTCTCTGCTAAGCCTACTGACGGCAATACGGGTTGCAAAAAAAAGCACAATAGTTGGGGTGTGTGTGCACGCACGTCTGCGAATACTTTTTGGAAATTCAAAGTCATTTGGAATAGCAAGAAACTATCTCACTGAAGTCAAGATGTAGCTGGCTGAATCATTAATCTGCTGCATGAGGCATCTAACACTGAGCAAAGTTGGCCATAAAATGTAGCTGTTCAGTGAATCTCTCATTGATTCACTAATAGACTCCCAAGCACTGCGTACCAGGAAAGCAATCAAGTCCAGCTTTGATACCAGACTGGCACAAGACAGCCAAGACAAAGACTTTCCCACAGCAGCGATCAAACATTTCTTGTTTCCAAACACAACAGAGTCTGTGCTACATTAGAGAGCTTTAAGTGGTTTTCTTTTAATAACTGCAAGATACACACAGAGCCCCTAAACTTCTTGCAAGTTCAGGAAAAAAAGAATATGCACCTAAAGCTGCTTCTGGTTATTAGATTTTTTTTTTTCTGTGACTTTTAGCTTAAATATTAATATTTTTTACACATAAAGTGCTTTACATTTCCTGCTCTACAGGAAGGCACAGAGCCTTTGATAGAATGTACTGGCTTCAGCACAACTATTGTCTAACCAGTGTCAGACAGCACGTCTGGGAGACAGCTTGTTTCATCACCGAAAAAATAAACCCCTTTCAGCTAAGGTCCTTTAGCTAAGCACCAAAAGCTGCAGTCCTATATTTCTGTAGCACAGTAAGAGACAAGATCTTCAGCTGATATAATTTAATAGATCCTGTCCCAGCTTTGCGTCAAACTGCTAAAATCGATACTGACTTGGCTTCTATTGGGCAGGGTGGGAAATTTTCCACTTCTGTTTGCTATCTGGAATGAGGCCGTGTCTGGAAGCCATTGACTTAGGTCGGGACAGCTAAAAGCTATCTTTCCTCCTGGAAAAAAAAAAAGAGCTTTTAACTCATTCTTGTGGAAGAGCATGTTGAGTTTTTTACGACTGGTTTCCCAGACCAAGACAGCTGTCTGGAATATCCAGAAGTCCTACCTGAGAGAGTAGGCTCGTTCAGAGATCAAATGACCTTCCTACAATAATCCAGTGAGCTTTTGACAGCATCAGGAATGAGAACTGAATCATTATCATGAGAGGCTTGCTATTACAACCATCCTTCCCATCTTTAAACTTGGTCTTTTCGAGATGACATTTCTCCTCCAGCAGCCCCAAAAGTCTCATTACAAGTACGAAATATGTGCCAGACTTACAACCATCATCGTGGACTCTCAGCTTGCAAGATAGAAAGGGGAAGAAGCCAGACTCACTTTTGGAAGTAAACCATAGCTTCCTCAGTCCAGAGATCAGATTCCCCCAACCCCCCTGAAGAAACTGTGTTCAAAATAAGTTTACTTTTAAGAATTACAGAAAGACAATTTGGTCACCAAAGACATATCAAAATCCTGCAAGCTCCTGAAACCCAAACACCAAAGAATTAACTCCAGGTATAGGTTTGGACGCAACTCTGGACTTGTTACTTCTTTGTTCTCTTATTTCTTCTAATTTACATCTATACACCCACAAAAATAGTAATGAGTATTTCATATTGATTCCTATTCGCGTGCCAATAGGTAATAACGGTAATTGGTCAGTTTTGCTAATATTAACCTTTTAGGTCAAAGCCTAGAATACTGTTGACTGAATATATTTCATAATATGAGTAGCTGTCGCCTTGGGCCAGTTGGACAATGCTACGGAGGGCCTACTTAGACATGGTACTGAAGCAAGATCCCTTTTCCTTTTGCAGTTGAGGAACAATTGTACGCCACTCCCTGTGTTGAGAAGCATTTATGGCCTTTGTAAACAAGAAACAGAAAAGTCAAACATGTTCCAGGATTCCTGAGAAACTTTTTTCCTCTTTTATCACACTTCAGTAATGCGAAAAAACAAGATTCATTCTAAATACAGAAAATGCCATTTCCATTCACACTACATCATTTGAGCAGGAAAATAAGATTTAATCTAACAGAAGAAGATGCTGAAAGACAGAAAATTTGTAACAAATAACTCTGCACAAGAAACAGTAATTAAGCGATTTTAGAGTAACATTTGCTCTGGGTATTTTCTGTGAAGGAAAATTAGTTGTTGATGAAGACTGAAATACATTATTTAATCACAATAACATCAAAAACAGAGTACAGAGGATCTGCAGATGATCTAGATGATCTTCAAGGTCCCTTCCATCCCAAACCATTCTATGATTTTGATTCTATATCAAGTACCAGCACAATGCTTAGAGTAAATTATTGTGGAGAGCAAACACAGGAAAAAAAGTCAGAACTTTTAATGAGACAGAAAAGTTCAGAGAACTTGTCTTGGTAAAAGTGATGAGTGCTTCTGACTGAAACAGAAAGGGCTCAATATTGCACAAACACGATGCATTGCTCTGTTATGGAAGGCTCACCACAGACCCTCCATTATCCTTGGAGGTAGGTGCTGAATTTGATCTTGAGTCCGTGGTTTCTTTCCCTTCACAGGAAATTATCTTATCACGTGCACACAAATGATCACTGCTTAGGATATGGTTGTCCTCAGGTTTCCTGCCCTTTCTGTGGAATAAGAGAGTCTTGCATTTCTTCTGGGTTTTTTGGTTTGGGGTTTTTTTTAAATTTCTGTACTGCTTATTTCAAAGAAAAGAAATCAGCTTGAAATATAGTTCTCAAACTTATGCATAATAAGTTCCAGTTTCTTATGCTTGTGACCAAGATATAAATTTCCCTAAGCCAAGTTTCTAATGTACATAAAACATTCAGTCCCATCAGGCTACCTCAGGTCTTTTAATTTCCTAGGCACAATAGACTGATAAGTATTAATAATAATACCTAACATAAAGGGAACAAGAAAAGATTAGTTATTACAGTTCTGTGACAGTAGTCCATTCCCTGTCTTTAAAGAAGACATAAAATGCAGAGAAAATTACTAATTTTTTTCCTACAAAAGATTAAAAAACCTTCTAATAGAATAGATGGAGCGGTTGGGAGAGAAGAGTACGCAACCATTGTAAAACTATCTCCCTGACACTGTAAAGATAATATCATAGAAACTCCTGGGAAAGAATGAACAAGCCTTGTCTTTGAACAATGACAGAAAACATCACTGTTCCTTCTAAAGGTGAAGTCAGGTGGGTAGATGGAGCAAAGCAGAAAACTGCATTGGGAAAAAAACGGCCAGGACAAAAAAGCCTTCCTGAAAAACCAGGAAAGAGCCTGACAGCCTCTATTTTTCTGGGCTGCCGTAAATTCATCGATTTTTAAGGCCAGAAAGGATCATTCTGACCACTTGCTCTGATCTGCTGCATAATTCAGGCTGCCCAAATCCATCCTGCAATTCCAGCAACACCATAATTCCTGATGGAAGGAAAACACATTTTTCAAGCACTAGGTTTCCATTTCATGATTTCACATAATTTAAAACCACCCTTATACAGGATGAGTTTGAAGCTTGTCTAGCTTACGTTGCAGCCTCTTCACCCCTTTTTTCCTTTGTGAACATAAAAGACCCCTCTACTATCAGAGATCTTCCGTGCATGCTTATGGACCACTTCTTCCCACTCAAATCACCCCCCAAAATAGGCTGACCTTCAGCCACCGGGTCACAGCATGTTGCGGCCTGTCCAGATGTGCAGCTGTACTATAACAGATTTCTCCTTTATGAGTTCTGCTTCAGAAATCATCTTCTAAAAGAGAGGCAGATGCAACAGAAATCAGAAAATCAATTACTAATGCAGGACTGGTACTAACGCAATGAATGCTGCAATATGCGCAGTTCAGAATATCGCATAGGCAAGGGGATCAAATGACAGAAAAACAGTAGAAGTCTGAAATGGTTCAGTTACGGTGCTGACTGTGGAACTGCAGTTCAAACTCGAGCTCGGCAAAAGCCACACAAATGCGTTTCACGTACCAGAGACTGAACAGATGCCTGGTATCAAGGTCAGTGCCAAAGATGGAAAGAGGAATGACATGATAGATGTAGGCCTGTAAAGGACTACAGAGAGTGGGGAAATAAGGCTCACAAAGCCAAGGGACTAACAATCTTTTATAGTTTTTGAACTACCTAGGCCTTCTGGTTGTTCAGCCCACCGTGTTCATTTGAAGGGCAAGACCAACTCCAGAAAAAGGACCTCTCTCAGCAATGGGCACCCAGACCATCTTCGTGTCCTGGCCCTTCTACCATCAGACAGCCAGATGCCTCACCGTAGCACTCAGGTATGAGCACAACCATCAGTTTTCACACTTTTACCCTTCCGATTCTCTCCTCCATCCCACTGAGGCGGGGGCGGGGGGAAGCCAGCAAGAGGTTGTGTGGGGCTTAGCTCCCTACCAGGGTCAAACCATGACAATACTTCAGCCATAGACCACACACGAATGTAGAAAAAGAGGCTGGTACGTATATAATACCGGGATATAGAATCCTTTGTTTCTCTCAACTTTTATCCTGCTTGCATACATCTACTACCAGATTTTGGCTTGGTCACCTATTTATTGTGACAGTAACTAATCCATGGAGAAACAGCCGTTTTGATCATTTTTCCGGACTGTACAATTATACAATTAGGCACAATACTTATGTCATCCAGAATAGGGTCTTGAATCCAATCATCCTATATTTCAGCTGAGTGCCTTACATTAACGTTACTGGATGTCCCAGGGTCTCCCTTATTTCTTCCACCTCATCGCTTCTTCTCTCAAAACTGGGATTTTTCATACGAAATCACTGAAACTGCTGAAAAACTGCCAGCTACTCAAGTCTTTTGTGTTTTTTGTCTTGTCTGGTAAATACACTACAGAAGAAAGCATTATCTAGAGCTATCCTTGCGTTTAGCTCATCTGGAGTTTCAAAGCCATGTGTTCCTTATTAAGTGCCAGCAATCAGTGAGTTAATGTAAATAGGAAGAGCTCTCCGCAGACGCACTCACAATTGCATCAGAGAAAAGCACTCTAGGAATTACAGACTGAACTGCATGAATTATGTCTGATTACCGAAATAACACAAGTATTCTTGGCACGCAGGGAGCTGGGGTAAGGGCTCAGAATGATGCTCTAATACCATTAACTAGGAGCCAGTAGACTTCCCTCGGGGATCTTTGACTGCTGGATCTTTCTGCTTTTATCTTTCCTTTCCTGGCAACAGCAGAGTTTTACCAATCCAAATTGTGGAGGATGTCCATCAGGAGGGTAAGGAGTTAGATAGCCCAGGAAAACTTCTGAATAATGCTGCAGCTCAAACACATTTTCCCAGGATACGAGGGAGTTGAGCACATTTACACAGTCGAGTTTGTTTAATGCTTTTTAGAGGATTCTCAACCAGTTAAATACCCAGGGTATTAATGCTTTAAAAACGAAGGAATATAAACATAACAGGAGATAAAATCCAGTTGGGTCTTCAGGACTATGAAGTTGGAGATTATGGAGCCTCATTTGAACAGAACAGTTCTATACAGGTATCTACTTTGACAGCAGATTTAGGGGAGATTAAAAAGTGTCATATAATGGAATTCCATGGGCCAGATCCTGAAGAGGTGTACAGTGACCCAGATCTACTAAAGGCTGTGGTAATACATTCATTTACAGTATTTGGACATTCCATCCAGTATCTCCGTGAGAACGAATTAAGTTTATATGGTTAGCTGCTTTCCCATAAAATCAAATTTTCCCCTCAAAACAAGGTGAGATACAGGAAGTTCTAATAACCCATCTGGACGACTGAAAACAGATTTTTCAGATCTTCTGTTGTAAGAGACACAGGCTATGCGCTAGAAATGAAACAAAACTCCCCATGCCTTGAAATCATCCCTTACTTCGCATTCTCATTTTCACTTAAATCCAGAGAAAAGAAAAAAATCTGTTTGGTGGGGAGAACCTACCAATCATTCAAATGACGGTATCTGGAACAAACTCGATTTCTCCTTTCTTTAGTCAAATCTCATTCAGACCTCTTCTACTGGAGTCATGCTGGAGCCACACCATTACCTTTTCTCGTCTCAGAAAATCATGTGGTTTTTGAGCTCAGATGATTAAGAGAATTTTTTTTCTAGACTGTCACACCGTCATAGCTTGGGCTGTGTTACGATACACACCAAGAGGATATGAATGTCTGATTAACGTTAAGTACCTGGTTAGCTTCAGAGCTGGTACCCTATTTACTAGTTCTCCTCAGCAGGTTTCTTCTTTTGTTCTAAATTTCTGTATGATTTGAGAATACGTGACAGTGATTCACACAGCCCACAAGTCCTCTGATTGCAAAGAAGGTGTTACTGGGCAGAAACACGCTTGTTCGGTCCGACGCTAGACCTCCTTGAAGGATGAAAGGGGTTTTCTCACTTTCTGGATACTTTGTTGAACTGTAGTATTGCATGATTTTAGCTCCAGCAAGCGAGTAGTTCAGATGTCCCTGTGACAGCCATAGGGTAACAGCCCACTCAGATTTCAATTCGTTTACTTGATGCAATTCAGATTGCAGCAATACCCGTTTGCCTTGTTGGTGTTCCTGAATCCCGATATTCAGTGATTTAGCTATTACAGATGTGACCACAATGGAGGGAAGGAAGGCTGTTCGCATGTGCCAGATCCTGTTGTCCATAACTTCACACGATGCACTAAGCCAGACAAAATTTGGACTACTCTTCTATATTCCGAGTCACTCATGAAAGTGACAGACACGGTACTTACCTATAGCACTTCCTCTTAATTACACAGAGATCCAAAACATCCCTAAGAAGGGAAAAAACCTTATATTGACAAATTGCGTGTCCCTCCAAGGACTGATCTGCCTTTATTCTTCTTCCAGGGCTTGGCCTGGACAGTGCTTGTTTACTACTTTATTACAAGAAAGAACGTGAAAGGATGCAGGCAAATACAGATTATTTCTGTTTAGCCCAGCTTTAAAGCTAGTGACGCATCACTGGTGCCCTGCTCAGTATCCGACTGTCCCGGTGTATCCTGCAACTGTCTCAGGCTAGCAGAAAGTGGGTTTGTCTTCTCATTTATCAGCTTAGGGTGGAGGCGAGATGTACAAACCTAAGTCCTCTTAACTACGCCTACACTTGGCATCATCTGCTTTAATATCCCCACTTTGATTCTCTTCTATTTTTTTGCGGGGGTGCGTGGGAGGTTGTACTTTCCTTGGAAGCTGCTGGGTTTTGTCCTCCAGATGGCCCTTTCCTTCTTTTCAGTCAATATCATGTTATTGTATTCTGTGTCACACCCATGACATGCAATTTAAGCAGCACCACTGTCAGACTTGTTAGTGATGTGTCATGGCTACACTCACCTGCCCCAATTCCCCGGACACACGTCTAAATAGAAACGATCCACCCGAACTCCGTTCTGTTGATGGTCTGTGACGTACACCAAATTTACCTACCACTGTGATGGGGACATGCTGAATGTGCTTGGGCTTAACTGACGGGAGCAATAGTCATACGACTACGATGTTAAGTCGTGAAAGAGAAGTGGCCTGTTCTCATTGCAGCACCGTGCTTCTAACTGGGAGCTGGTCCTCTGCTTTCATGGCACATTTCACCACATCGTTACACATAATGTCAACGGGAGTTCCTTATTCCTTTTGCTTACAGTCACTGAATGTTCGTGGTCTGCCTTTTCACTGGGGAGGGAGCAACACCAAATATCTGCGTGGGTTTGTGCGATGGGGACCGTGCGACTGGCAGTTTCCAAGGCAGTTAACTGACATGAGCCTGTCTCCTTCAAAGTACACCTGATTCTGTTGTGTTGTTAAAACTGAAGCGAGCCCCTATGATAATGGAGAATGCATCCAGTTACCATAGGAACTACGGGAGGTTACTCGGTCTGATTCAGATAGTGTCTTCTGTGTTATGACAACAACTGATGTTTCAGAGGAACTGCAGATGAAAGCCTTAGTAACACGAGCCAAAGCTATCAGAAGCTTCAAAAACAAATGCACATGCATATTACAATATGTCATGTCGCTGTGTTAGTACATCCTTGGAGGATCTCTTCCAGACATTTCCAAGCATTTTGTCCATTTTGCCTTTGAATAAGCCCAGCACATCATCACTGTGTTCGGTGCACTCAGGGGGAGCCTGCTTGCATCCAGATATGTTTATATAACTGCACGATAAGAGCGCACTCCAGACCTCACTGGAGCCAGAATAGACTCAAAACATTAGGAACAACAAAGTATAGCGAACTAGCACATTGGCAGGTGGCCTAACATTTCCCTGGGGGGAGACCGCACATTTTGAAAACAGAATGGAGTTGATGAGAAAAGCACCACCCTGCAGAAGCTACTCTGTGCCCTTTATAAGAACACGCCACTGCTTCCCACAAGGCTTTAAGATATGCATCAAAGCTAGCAGATGCTTAAATAGCAATGGGCAACTCGGCAAAACACAATAGTTTGGGCTTAGCAAGGGAGCGCAGGCACCATTTCTCCTTTTCTCAAATACCTCTCGATAAAATAAAATACGTTTAGAAATGCACATATCTTGCATACAGTGCTTCTTTGTGATCTCATTTGAACCAGTTTGGGTCTAAGATCCAGGAAAAAAATTATCTGTTGTCATTTGCAAGTAAAGGATCCCACCTGCTTTGGAAATTCAGCATCTGAGAACACTGTGCAGAGCCCCTTCGAACAGCATCCTGTAAGACTTCGCATTTTCAAGAATATTTGCCCCTTGGTAGAAGGAAGAGCAGTAGCTCACAGTGCAGAGTGATCTGGGGCAATGACAGTGTGTGCTGCAGCCACTGAATGGAGAGGGTTCTCCTTGCTGTGTAGCAAGGGAGCCAGGCCTTGCCATGATCACGGGTCAAACTTACCACAGCTATCAGCATACAAAGCCTCATTTAGTCCTGCAAATCCACCTAACGTGCTGAAGGAATGGTGGCATTTGGACTAATTAAATGGATTCTTATCGTTGCTTCATTGTGTATATTAAATATTTATGTGCAGGGACTGCAGGAAAAGAAGCCACGCATGCTCAAATGCTGTGTAGGGAGAGCAGGTGACACCAGAGAGTTTAAATATGTGCGTGCAACCGCTGCTATAGCAATACGGTGAAATCCACCACTGCTCAGATAAGAGAAGAGAAATGCTGCTGCAGAGTGTGCTAGAGAAGCGTGCAGGTAGTACAGTACTGCAGTAGCTTAACAGAGAGACTGGAGACCAAAAGGAACAGCCGACAGAGGAGGGATTTTCTTCCTTGTCCCTAATTCACCCTGAAAAAAAGTACCGAGTCAAGGTAAAAGACTCACAGCTATAGGAATACCCATGCCATCCGCTTATTCTGGGGACAGAATTCACCCCACCTGCTGCTCACAAGCAGCACAGCAAGACAGACAGGGAGAGTAAGAAGGAAGGTGCTTTTGCCTAATGCCTCGGTCTCTGCACACTGCTGCAGAGAGATCAGCAAATATGCCGAATATCAGTGAACAAATTTGATGCGGTCAATTTTATATCCTGTTACACTGGTCCAGTGACCAAGCGTCGTTTGCAAAGCTGGGCACTACATGATTGAGCTTGGAGCTACATCCTCAGCTGAGGATATGCTTTGTTGTGTAATTCTCACACGATTCAAAGGCCACGATTTCTCTGCTCTGGCCTTTACACTATGATTTTTATTAGTACCGATATAGACTCACAATTCTTTACAGCGTTCATCACCCAAGTCAAAATAAAAGCCATAGACCCCAATAAGCTGCTAAAGTTGCCAAATGGAACAGAAGCTCAAAAAAGATACCACATAGGGAACACAATTTTAAAACACAGTTTTTAGGTAAAGTCTTAAAGGAAAAGAGGCCCACAGGTTTGGAAGTTCCTGGCTGCTGTGATTTCTTCCAAACATCTTCGTTTCCTACTCCTATCTGATTAAAACATGTATGTATATCGATACTTATTACAGAGCACTAATACTATAACAGCACAAACATCTGTCTGGTCAGAGACCAAAGCAAAGGCTGTTTCGATGAGCAGAACATGCCATGGGTTTTAAGAGGTTCTGGGCTCTTACTATGAATTCTCCCTTTAAATCCTCCTTTATTTGCTTTGCCAGGGAAAGTACCTGCCAAACACTTTGCTCTCCAAATTCCTTACCGTATGAAAGGAAAATTTTCCCCCTCTTTGAGTTTGGGAGATATTCTCACCAGTCTGCTTTTGTGCATACAAATAAGACATCCCACCATTCAGCCACGTTGCAGTCTGTGTTTCACAAATGCCCCAGCTCTGGAGGAACAGCTCGTTCCTTGAGTGAGGAATCAGGCCATGGGAGCACTGCTTGGCTCAGCAACTGCACAGCCCAGGGGGCTCACAGCAGAACCGCCACAGACAGAGGCACAAGCAGGGGGACTAGCTCGCTGATGGAATGCACTGACAAGAAATTAAGGGCACAGCACTCACAGTGTCTCACTGTGCTCAGATCTAGCCCGTCAGTTCTGCACATGCTCGTATCAAGCTAACTCGTCTGACTCATTTATTTAAACATCCTGAGTACTCAAAAGTTATAAACGACACCCACCTCTCTTCTCCTCCTCATCTCCTGCATCCCAGCTATGTCAGAAAGAAGCTGTACAACCAGAACACAACAACAGTAGGATTACTAAAATACCTCCCCGTTTCCTTACAATTAACAGATAACACTGGAACTTTATTTAATTGCTTCTAGATTAATACACCGTTCCAAAACTCAGCTAGAAAATGGAAAGAGAAGCCTGGACTGACATGCTGGGAGCAGAGTTGAATTTAACATGCTACGGTAAGGGGAAAGAATAGCTGTAATATGAAAAATGTCATTTAGCCCCCTTTTTTTCCCAGAAACGTCACACTAAGTGGTAGGCTGGCCCCCTGCCAAAGCTTGATGCATCGAGGGTCATGTTGGCTTCAGAACAGCTATAATTTTTTATGCTGAGCTTCCATAATTTGATTGTTAAAGTTTGTAGATTTACATCGTATCAGAGCAGGGGGTGCTAAGCCGCTGACTATCAACTTACAGGGCATAGCATTTCTATATGCAGAGAGATACTTTGAAGTGCAGGCTTGAAAATATGGAAGGTTTGCTTTTTTTCCTTCTGGACCACCAAGCGTAATGGATTGTGAGATACAGAGCAAAGGGACAGAGACACCTGCGTGAGATGTGACATTTTGGGAGGGCAGAGAACGAGGGATTGAGAGGTTAAGCCTCTGGGAGGCTCTGAGAAGGCCCAGCGTCTGGTGGCTACAGTACGAGCGCTGTAAAGAAGAGACAATTTCTCTCTGACCACCCTGCAAGGCTCTCAGATGGCCCCAGACCCCTGTCACAGCTCGTGTCTTTCCTCTGAAACAGCAGGGATCTCCATTTCAGAGTCGCTCTTCCCTCGTCTTTTTCACACATGCTCATGATTGCATGTCTGCACAACCAAATGGAGGTAGCCAGAGCAGCAAAGAGCCAGAGGCACAGGACCCGTTTCACGGGTAAAAGATTCTGCGTCTTCTCTCTGTTCGAGACACTGCTGATGAGGTTAGCAGAAGCATGCTAGGTTTTGCTGTGATTCTGCCCCCATTTTCCTGTGCGCAGATAGTTCATGTCACAAAACTAACCCCTTCCCAGTCTGAGACCGGGCAGAATTAGGAGGCCTTCAGGCAGGCCGCAAGGCACAGAAGCTTTGGAGAAGGTCCAGAGTAAGGGGCTAGATATGTCTGCAGGAGGCCACTTTGGTACCTTCCTGTTCAAATGGATCTTCTATAGAATCTAAGATTTTGCAATACTCCCAATTAGATATGGCGCTCCCATCTTGATATGGGCATCATTGTCCTACCGTTTAGATCAGAAAAGCATCTTGCCTGCTCTCTTACAAATTCTCTTGGTACTTTTAACCCGTGACAAAAAGGAGCTGACCGAATAGGGGTGAGCGTGTATACGGGACAGTGTGCAAGTTTATTAATAAGACCTGAGCAAGTCTGCATATAGCAGAACAGACAGCCATCACGATGGCCTCTTTTCCTCCTTCCCATGTGCTATCCTCTTCTCTGCCCTAATTCTCTATCTCCAAATGGCCACAACTAATGACTCTTATTTTGCATCCTGCATTACGGGATAGCACACTATCCTCGTGATTTAATTTGCTCGATTACTGCTTAACAGGCAGCCAGAAAGGTCCATGACTTGTGTGAATCTCTGGTTAAACTGGTAGTGATACTGTTGCATGTGCTAATTGACATTTGGGTGTCCTTCATGAGCGCTCCACATGAATTCTGAGTTTGGATCTGCAGCATCATCAGAAAGAACATTGTTCTCATCAGCAACTCATCGCTAGCTGCTTCCACGCTGGTTTCGTCATTTGGACACAGGATCTTTTCCTGTAGACTAGTTATTAACATGTTGTCTTTGGGTATATACAGTCCCCCTCCCCCTACTTTTTCCCCCCCTTTTATTCCTTTATCTACTCCACAGACTCTTGGAAGCAATTTGTACTTTTGCACATGAAGGGCATATGTGATTCTGACTGAAGATACTTAAAATCAGATTTAAAAGTACCAGGAGGGCTGAGAAAGAGCTTAGGAGATCAGTTAATTCCTTGCTTCTCCTTTTAATCAATAGGGCTCAAAACTCTTTACAAAAAAAAAAAAAAAAAAAAAAAAAAAAAGAGAGAGAGAGAGAAAAGAAGTAAAAATCTAAAGATCAGTTAATCTTGTTAGGGAAAAAAATCACAGCCCGTCTTATGCTGTCTTTCCCTACGTTTGTTAGCATGAATGCCTTGTTAGTTCTGCAAGCATTTTGGTGATACTTCCTAGGTATTTTATGACCTCTAGCAGATAAGACCTTGCTGAGAAATTCCATTCTCATCCATTTCCATCAGCAGTAACCAAAACCATTTCTGAAGGTGTTTTGTCTACAGTTTTCTTACAAATCCTCAGGGGTGGAGATTTTGGCATATCTCAAGTTTTTTTTGGCCTGAGTCAAAGCAGAAAGTATTACAGAATGCCCAAATTTAAAAAATAATAATAATATCATTTTGTGATCAAACATACTGTTTCAGGTTGACCTAAACCACTTTTTTTTTTTTTTTTCATTTTTGAAACTGCTTTTCAGCTTGATCAAAACAAAAAAAATCGTCTGCTTTTTTGGGGAGGGTTGATCATGTGAGTTTGTAAAATATTGCTCCCGAGTGAAGAAAAAGCCTGCCTACCAACATGAATGAACTTCTAGCGAAAACCTATCCAAAAAACCTCCATGTCTGCAGGAGCTAAGGTCCTCTTTGGGAATACAAGCTAATAATTTGGATCTTGGAGTTCTGCAGCCTTCCTGTTGCTTTGAAGTACCTCTATAACCTTCTGAGGGTCCTAATCCTGCAAAGTGACAAATCTCAGCCGTTTTCTTCTTTCTATCTGAAGTAAAACCTGGTTCTGCAAAACAGTGTGGAGTGCATCGTCTTGGCTGAGAGCAGCTCTCAATAGCAGATGGTCAGGGAGATTTCCTGAGTTCTGCTATTTTCAGCATTCAGTAGCTTGTTTCCTAGGTCATTAAAAAAAAAAAAAAGTTGCTTGTAAAACTGTCTCTCTAGACAGTGCTCAGGCTTTGGCTAACAAAAGTATCCTGGAGCTGGATCAAGGGAGGCTACTCGGCAGCAGTACAGGTGCACCGGGGTTGCTCTATCCCTCGTAGCTGTGTGAGCAGCACATTAGGTTTCAAGCTCCAGCAGAGATGTTAATCCAGGTTTAAGTCACAGCCGTGGCCTATTCTTTAGTGTTTATGAACTACCTTTTCAACTGAACACCTTGGAGCACTTTATTTAGTGCCAGGTTCCTCCGTGTAAAAGTTGTTTCAGTGACAGAACTACTAAAGTCCCTGTATCTAAAATGTCTGCAAAGTGGATGAGGCTGGATAAGGATTATGCAAAATGGACCAATGCTTTATCCTCAGAGACTCATATTGCAACTCCAAAGACACTGTAAACATCATTTAGATGCAGACTCACTGACATATAGAGAGTCCTTGAGGACCTTCTCTTTCCACGACCACTCTCTAAAGGGAAAAGCATTGTGTCCATCATTATTAAACACATTACTGCTTGCTGAGAGCATTTTGTGTTAGTTCAAGAATGATTAAAATACTCAAATGATCAGAAACAATAAAAGAATGCGTGTTCTCCCAGTGCCAGGACAGCCACACTGTGAGCAAAGTGACAATAGGACAATTCATTTGTTGATTACGTAAATTATAATTCCTCTGAAACACTATGTTAAGAATAGGTGTAAATCCATGCCTCTAAACGAACTACGGGGAATATATTCTGTGAGAAAACACCAGCTCAGAGCTTCTCCTAAAGACTAAGATGATTTTATTCAACAACAATAAAAATTACTGAAACAGAACAGGCTACGATACATGACCTTTGTCCTGAGTGTTCTCTCTGCAACGTGAGTAACTGAAGAAATTCACTGAGACACATCCACTTTTCTGCTACCTCTTTATCTGTCCTGTGTACCTCTATCTGCCTTGTCATTTTAAAAATAATGACTGTGCACTCTTGGCAACAGTTTACGGCTTAATTTACGCTCAACAAGGATTAAGGCCAATGTGATGCTAAGACTCTCAAAGTGCAGACATAGCCTACAGTGGACTTCTTGCTGCTAGGAAATGTTTGTACAATTGGGAAAGACCCCCTGGGTCTCTAAGTGCAGTTCCCTTACTAGGAACACGTATTTTCCTGTGTTCATTCAGACTAACACCTCTTAGCCCTATAAATTCAAACACAGACACTTGCATTTCAAAACACACACACAAAAAATATCTTATGAGTATTCCAGAAAGCAAACCCTTTATTTCTTTCACTTCTTTACTCATGTAAAAGGCGAGGCTTTTATGCGGCCATTCCTGCAAATATCACACTTGGCTTTTCACCTGTACCCTCAAGGTAAACTATTTGCTCCTAGCCCTTCGTATCACAACTCTCTGTTGTTGCAGTGGAGGACATGGAATGCAATAGGATCTTTCTGCCCCAGCAGCAGTTTAGCACAAATGGTTTTTAATGGTTTCCTTTCCCAACTTCAGAGCTGTTTACCGTACATCTGCATTGCTGTATTGAGGAGCAAAAGTGCTTGTCCTATTGGAGAAGTGGGAATGAGTAAGCATGTAGTTGGCGGAGACTGGATCCACCCAAGATTTCTACACATCCATCAGTCAGGACATGGGTCTGCTCTTATTTCTTTAAGCTCAACGAAGAAGTCTGCAAAGCATTTCTGGAAAGATGGTTGGTGGGTGTTCTAGTGTAGGTATCGAAGTGGTATCTCCTGGCTGGAGCACCGCGCTCCCCCGTCAGGGGAAGCCTGTTCTGTGTCGATATTGCTGATATGCTAAGGATACTATAGAAGTTGCAGGAAGCGCTGTGAAAACTCGTAGCAGAGTAGAACTAGCAGCACAATAAATTAACAGCTGGAGAAGTGGTAAAGAACTGGCTTTTGTAAGGCTTCTGACCTGAAATATTTTTTTTAATTTGACATATAAGCCTTTGTTTCTTCCTTTTTCTATTTGCCTTCCCATTGACCAGGTGGATCCCACCATTCAGGACTCAACTCGGAGCGAACAGGAGCACAAACCCTCATTGAGTGAAAGGAAAAAAGAAATAAACTTATCTGAAGTATTACTTGGACAGCCTGTATTTGCAGGAGAGCGTTTCCGTTGCTGTCAACTTATGTTAAACGCACAGTCGCTTATACGCATAAAACCAGCCACTTACACACGTGAAACTTCCAGACCACTTTTTCCTCCTTTCCTCACATCTTTTCAGGACTAGCCTTTGGCTTCCTGTGGCCAATCTAGTCTTTATAGCTCCTCTTTTGATCTCATTCTAACACAGAGATTGTCCTGTAGACATCTCATCCTACTCACTTCTCTCCTGCTTTTATCTTTTCTAGTGTCTGCTGCTTTTCCCCCTGGTCCTTCCTTGCCACTTTCCTTTTCATTTCATGTACCTGCCTTTAGTTCTCCGTGATATATGGAACTTCACCTGGTATGAATAAAATTAGCTGCAAGAAGGGGAAGAAGTAGATTGAACTTTCAGTATTTCCAGTGGAGGAGAGATGATCTAAGAAACAACTATTCTCACATGCAAGATATGTTGTGACAGCTAGGTACAATCAGAAAGGCAGTCACTTTACGCTAGGCTCAAGATGTCCTCAGTCATTCCGTAAGAGCTAGCCAAGGGGAATGTCACCATTGATGTTGATGTTCTTTGAATAAAGATTTTAATTTCCCTGTGCCTCACTCCTATATTCCCTGTGCTATACTCCTATATTCATTAAGTAGGAGTATTAGTACTTTCTTATCTGAATACTTATTATAGTTGAGCTGATCGTGAGCTCTGAGGCTACACCCCCAGTGTTTGAAAGAACAGCGGCTGAAAAATACCCCACCCTGTCAGCTGTGCAATTCCCCTCAGCCTCATGACTCCTCCCCTCAGAGAAGGGTAAGGCAGGGCTGAATCAGGTAAAATGTAGCATGAACTCTACTAGACAGAATTAACATGGGAAAGGTGGTGACTTGAAACAAGGGAGGAAGTCACAAATACAAAAGCAGGGAAAAAAACCCCACCCTGCTGACGTGCAATCCTGCATCTGACCATTCTGCCGTTCTGGTTTATTGAGGACTTTCTAAAGGCGGGAGTACTCCATGCCGAGAGCTGTTTTTCTAGAACTTTAAGCTGAATTTCATTAAATTAAAAACACATAAAGCCTAAACCTCGTTTTCTTTCAATTTTAATGTTCAGAGAAGTAGAAAGAATTGATATATCAGTAATAGCAGACTAGCGAGAGAAGAATTTATGACTACAAAAATGCTGAGGCAGTGCAATAGAAAGAAACATTTCAGCCTTTCTGCTAAAGTTACTCATATTAAAAAGTAATAGGAGTTTAAAGTTCTTCAAGGCTTTACTTATTTCATCAGGGTGATACCAACAAGTAGCAATTTATCATAACCAGAGAGCTGAAACCATCGTCCTGACCTCAATGGGCAACTCTCCGAAACAGCACAGAAACATAGAGGTGGGGAGAGACACAGATGCTTTGTCTGGTTCACGTAGGAGCACCTGCTTTGTGCAGAAGGACATAGCACTCCCTTTCCGTCATCCTTCTAGGATTTCTCTTTGCCTCCCAACTGGTACTGAAAGGTTGGTTTTAACCTCTCTGAAACTGCATGGGTGGGGTGAACCCAGGTGAAAGTCTGCATGCTGCCCAAGGCTTCTTAGCACTAGAAAATGAAAGACAGCAAACGTACCAGTGACAAGGGGGGTTGCTTTTTATTAGACAAATTAAATCTTTCAGTGCACCCAACAAGCATCAATGTCAGGCAAACCTGACAAATGTGAATGACCTAGGCACCAAAAGGAAGAGAAATGGATTAGGCTGGATAGGGGACAAGATAACACATGAGGGGGATGGAATTCACTTTGGAAAAACTTAACATTTTGAGTAGATGACATTGGAGCATGCTGATGAGCTACCTTGATACAGCATGTCCGGAACTAACCTGCGGACTCCCTGGTTATGCTCCAAGAGTCAGAGTTATGCTTACAGAAGCATTTCAGAAAGGTTTCTGTGGTTGTCAGATTAGGAATTACACAGCCTGGACCCCAGCCTGAGTAGAAGAGGAGTATTCAGAAAATAAATTGATCTGTTTCCTCAGATTAAGTGTTAGGAAGAACAGCTCTTACCTGAGATGCTGAGAAAAGTTTACTGCAAACCCATCCTCAGAAGTATAAATAAGTGGGCCTAACAACCCTTTCAACTCTCATTTCTATGCTTCAGTCTTCTGCTGACCTGTTCCTGCTCCATTAAAATAGCTTCAGTGTTAAAAAAATGCAAAACAAGGAACACTGGAATTGAGTTTCCCTAGCACCACCGTCAATGCTTTCCAAAGAGACACATGCCATTTACTCTTTGGATGCCTCAGCACATTGACATTTGACATCATGACCAAATACCAATTTCCTAGGGAGGAACAAACTCTAAGTTTGGATGTATCATAGAAACTCCACGTAACTTCTCATAGGAAGGATGGAAATCAGCAATGCCATAAATTAAGTTTCTCCAAATGGCTTATAAGTGGTCATGTCTCAGCCAAAGCAATACAGCAGCTCTTTCAAAAAAGCTTTAGAAAGCCCAAGTATTCTCCAACTCTGATGCACAGCAATAGACATTTTTTCCCTGTTTTGGTTGCACTATATAATTGGTACACACAGGCAGTTCTGCAGATACAGGGTGAACCCTGAATGCCAACAAGTGGAGGGCGTTTTACTTCATCCAAGGTCAGAAATGCTGGAGAATTTTTCTTAATGCTGAGACATTACCATTTGCCCCGCTGATACACTTAAAGTTGGACTTGTCAGCTCTAATTGATTTGCAGTACTTTTGGTCAGAGGGTGAGCTAAACTTAAATACTATGGGGGAAAGGTTAGTTCAATACCTTTCTCTGTTATCATGTCTTCTCTCTCACTGCTCTGAGAGAAAAAGGTTCTTTCTCAACTCATTTGCATTACAACACTTGGCCATTCTTAATAAGTTTGAGTCAGTTTTCACTTCAGTTGCTATATTTGTGTCAGAACGAGCATGTTTCTTGTGACAATATGGGGATTCCCAACCCCCGTTTGATGAACACATGAGCAGAAGTAGACTAGTAACTCCTGAAATTGGCTTCTGAATAGGCCCGACCTCACTAATATGTACTTCTACAACATTTTAACTTCTATTTTTATCAGTTTATACTCATTTAGCATTTCACCACTCACACAGCTCAATTAACTATCGTCAGAAAAGTAAAATTGGCTAACGTGGGAGAAAAGGAACAAGAAAATTAGCCAGAGATCCAAGGGCTTGCACAGCATTGTTGCCACCTGATGCTGCAACTCCCTCATCTGTTTCTATTACAATAACTAGAATACTCTGAACTTATTTGAGCTTTGATAATTGAAATCTGAATTGCTGTAATTCTTTCAGTTGCACAATCCTTTCTAGCTTCTTCCTAGGTTACTTTTAGTCTTACATCAATGTTTTCAGATTCAAATATTTGCAAGGGAAAAATACCAGATCACTGAAATAATAAGATTTTTTTTTTTTCCCCATCACCCATTTCACAGTTCAGCATCCCTGACACTGTTCAGTCCCTTGGCCTTCACTCCATCTTTGCTCCTTTTTGTTCCGCTGTTTCTCCAGTTTATTCTTACTGACGTCAGCTCCCATTTTGCTTGGTTTTACTCTTCAATCTCTTGGTTTTTTGACAGTGTTACAGACACTGCTATTGTCAGGTCTCCTTGTCAAGTCATTGCATGTGACTGTCTTTGGAGATAACAATCGTAGGAATTGGAAGGACTTCATAAGTCCAGTTTGGGCAAGGTGTGATCTGCTCTACACAAACCCTTCCTAAGGGATGTCTGTGCAACCTCTGCTAAAATCCAATGCAAACCCATCAGTAAAGAGGCCAGTCCATGCAAGAATTACACAGCTCACCGCTACAGACTCTGTGCTTCTAGACTGCTGAGCCCTCGATGCAGAGCTTTTTAGGACAACTCCCATAATATTCACCCTTCTCCCCAAAAATTAGCTTAGAAAACTGGGCTTCCCCTGTCTGTGCAAGTAGGACAAGTCTCCAGAGAAGGTGATGCTCTCGGATAACCCCTGCAAATTCCCATCATTGTCATGAAAACTGCACATCCATTCTATCTTGTCAAATGTTAATTGCTTTCTTAAAGCATTGCTTTTTTACCACCCCCACAGCTTTACACACTAAAAGTACTTTTACATAAAAATAAAATCCACTTTTGCTTTTGGGTGGGTTTTAAGAGGACAGACACACACACACACACTCTCTCTCTTAATATTCCATGCTCTGCTTATCTTTCCCCAACCATCTGAAAGTAGGATGGAGTCTTCTGTGGTTATGCAGGAAATGCCACACAATCGACTGCTGAAAACAGACCCAGCAGTCCGAAGATGCCGATCTGTAGGATAACAAAGGGAACATGACACACATACACAGAGCTCCAGAACCGCACCGCCTCTCAAACATCAACCTTTTCTCCCGCCACATAAATGTATCTCAGTCTTGCTTCCCTCAGCAAATACCAAGCTTTTCCTCATGCCACCCCATCACTACAACTTTAACTTGCAGCCTTCTCTTCCACCACATTGCTATCCATAGCACCATTCATCAATTTACACCAGCTGGAACGGAGCTTACAACTTTTTGGTGGTTGTCTCTTTAGGATAGAGTTGTTCATATGCTTTGCTTTACAAATATCCCGATGAAGAGCAATAACATTCAATCTGGAAGCATCTTGCTTGATTCACAATTCTTAGACCTTACAATATGACATTTCTGGGCCGAGGTAATAACGCATCATTGATTTTTACAGTGAGTCAGCAACGGTATTTTTCAAGGCGACATAACTTTCGTCTTTCCTAATCAGTCACGTTAGATACTGCATTTATAATCTGCCTCCGTTGCATCCAGAGAATTTGCTCCTTCCCTTTTGACTTTGAACAAAGCCCTGTGTCTGGAACTGTTTGTTTGAAAGACAGGCGCCCACTAATGATGCGGGAGCAGTTTGCATTCTCTTTTCATCAGTGCAGTTAACGACGACGAAGACCATAAGAACAGTCAGAACTGGGCTTCTTTGTTTTCAAAGAGTTGGATTTTTCTTCCTTGTGTACACCAGAAGATCTAAATTAATCTTTCCTCTTTAAGAATCAAATATAGCTGTGATAGCCTTTCCCAGTTCTTGCCTCCTCCAAGTCTTTCAGTTACCCTTTTCTTATGTGACCTGATTACAGCCTACCTCCATCTGGCTCTTTGGCAGGGGACAGAAGATGCTGGTTCTGCTGGTAGGGCAATCTTTACTCATTAGCACTTCCCAAAGGCCAAAAGGGGTAGTTTAGTTTGGGGAAATTACACACGCAACAGCGGTCTTAACTGAAGCAAGCGATATTTGAAAAAGAGCAATATTGGACAAGAAAACAAAACTGAGTTTGCTCATCAGATCTAGATTTGAAAATTAAACTGGGTTTACTTTTGGTAGCTTACTTGAAAAGAAGAAGAAGAAAAGAAAATAGCTTCACTTTGTAAAAACAGTCCCAAACTCTGTCTTCTCCCTGCACCAGCCTTGTTGCCAGCTCACCTTTACTCTTGAGCTCCATGTTTTCCGGTCAGCTTATTGCCTATGGAGCCTATTACAAGCTCACTAGCACAAGGCAGCAAGACGCCGCTAGTAGGCACAGACGGGATGAACAGTCCTTGCTCAGGGAAATGACTATCATCTCTTGCCTCCTAATTGTTAGTGGGCAAGGCTGGCAAGTCCAAACAAGGTGATTTCCGTTGCTATCTATACCGATCCATTTCTGACCAGAAAGTTACTTCCAGCAAGAGAAGTGGGTTTCACATTGTTTTGCTGCTGACCATCAGTTCTCCCTTCTTCTGAGCACAAGAACAATGGGCTCCTCCAAGCATTTCAGCAGCAGATTTCTTTTCCCCCCAAATTAGAGGCAGACCCTGAAAGTTCTGCCTCAGAGCTCATCCACTACAGGAGGCTGAAAGAGGAATACACTCCTCTTGAACAGTCTCTGGGTGGTCACACTGTTGAAGTTACACCTGTCATGAGATGGAAGAGAGCTGAGTCTTGGTGACTGAATCTTTGAAGGGTTTGGACAAGGAGTAAAAAAGGTTGCTATAAAGTGCATAAACATCTACTCAAGCCTGTTATGACACCACAGTGCTACTGATGATGCCAGTCCCTCTCCTTTGCCCTGCAAATATTTACCTTGAACTGAATGATTCAACTAAAATTTTAACCTGGAAAATCAGAACATTAATCAGACTGCAGAAATCAACAAACAAACCAGAGAGGCAGGATGCCAAAACCAGAATTAGTTCCAGGGATCAGGAGAGACAAAACCTCACATTTAACATTTCACTCTAATAGCTGCAGAAGCTGATCTCTCTGCCTTTGAGGAACGTTTATATCCCCGAGTTATGGAACTGTTTGTTTTGGAAGCAGCATCAGAATGTTTTAAAGTGAGGAAATGAAAAGACAACAAAAAAAGTCCATTTGATTGCAAAGCAAGACAGGGCTTGAGATGCTATGGAGACCAAAGGGCTTTAAAGGCACGGGAATGGTTGCCTGCCAAAGGCTGAAGCCATCGCCCAGCTGAGAGCGCTGTGCATAGCACCGTACTTCCAAAAGCACCATTAGAGAGGACTCGCGTTTGCAAAACTTGGGCTTTGCGTTTCTGGGCCTAAGTGCGACACATGCCTCCCCCCGCTGGCCCGCAACGAGCCTTCACTCCAGTATTAGACATCCGAGTTCGATGCTTAAGAAAAGCTGTGGGAATAGGGGTGTGTGTTGTGCTGCAAGAACCAGCTGCGATTTAGCTCAGGTACGGGCCCAACGCAGAGCGTTCACAGCTTGGTTTTGCCACTGTAAGGGACAAGGTTTAAACCACACAGCAATGCCTTGGCACGTGAGACCACAGGGAGTGGGAAAGTGCGAGCATTCACTATGTCCTGCCCTCCTGACAAATTGCTCTCCCCCACAAGGTTAGGGGCCCAGATAAGCACCTGGATCTACCTCATTTCTGCTCACACCATCCTTAGCACTGAGGCAGAGGCAGCACAGGAAGCATTTGCTTCAATTACAGTGCTAATACTTGCAGAGCAAGGCAGGAAGCCTAGAGCAGCTAGTAATGCTTGAAACGGCCATCCCCTCGGACTGCTCATATGCTTCATGCCGCGCATCATCCTTGGGCTTTTGCTGAGGCACTGCTGCTTAGCCCTAAACGTCTCTAGATACATCTGGGTTTGTGAGGAAAGACAGGACCCAGCTCAGCTTCTTTCCTTGGGAGCTTCTGTGTGATTTCAGAGATACACAAAAATGAAAAGTACGCTTTTGGTATTGCCAAAAACATTTCCCTCTTTCAGCTGTGCTGGCTCTGTTACATTAATTGCTTCCCTCTCTGCGCTTTATTTTAAGGTGAGCCTTAATTGATTTCTAACTGTAATCACAATTATGGTGTGTTATCCTGATTAATGGAGGACTTGATTAACACGTAAGAAGGTGCTACTGTTTTCATTTGGGGAAGAAGAGATGAAATATGTTTTTATGCCATGGCTGAAGTGATAATTTCACTGGAGAATGAGGTGCTAATGCAAGGCAATTAATCATCTATTTTGGTAATTTAAGGTAATAAATTAGTAATCCTGGCACAGAATGTGCTTCTGTAGATTAAACTTCAGGCTGTAGGGTATACTTGGCTTTACCTACTACATGGTTTAGCTTTAGTGTACTTCATACAGCACTTTGAATTCTAGGTTGCAAAGCATCTTTATGCTCCAGCAAAACAGAGGCAGCAGGAAGCATTAGTCATCCAAGGCAACAAGCAGAGCAAGGAACAGAGAAGCGGATGCCTCCATTCCCTCTCTGATGGCCCAGATGCTGTGCTAACTGAAAGCAGATAATCCTTGACCCACTTAGTCCTGTTCCCTAGCTAAGCAATTCGCCCCAGTGCTCAGCTCTAGCACTGGCAAAGAGTTTCCCAGTATCTGGCATAAGCCTCGGTTGCTGCTGCCAAAGGCCCTTGCTGTACTCTTGCTTGCACAAACAGCAATGTGTACTCCTCTTGTTCTACTGCCTTTTATTTACCTGAATACCGTCATCTTCTGCCCAGTCTCTAGACTACGCAACTCCAATATCAGTAGTCCTGTATGAAAATCTTTTCAGTACTCTCTGCCACATAGAAAACAGACCTCGTATTTATTGACATTCTTTGGCTACTGCATCCCTGGTTTGGCTTGTAGCAGAGCAACACAGAGACAAAAGCTATCGGATCACAGCAGTGCTGAAACGACTTACAGTCGCTGCTGTTTCTGTGGGGTTTGTGCCAGTGACATTTGACATAGAAGGGTCTAAAGCTCTATTCCTGACCCTCTCAGCTAAGTTGTCTGCAGCTGGTAGCAAGAAGTTTGATAGTAACATGGAAGCACAAACAAACATCTATAATGAAGGTGTTTGGCACATTCAACAGTGAGCAGAAAGAGGCACGTAAGGCTGAAGTCTCACCGCTGTCTTGAAAAACCGTCAAGGGTCATCCAAAGGGTTGGATCTGTTTTTCAGAGGTTATGCTATATGATAGAACCCTATTACTTGGAGATTCACTGTTATTTGTATTTATTTATAGTGCTCCCCTTAAATGAAATCAAGGCAGGGCCTTGGGAACAGCTTCAGGACCACAGCCGTTTTAAACCTAGCATTTTCTAAGGATACAATTTTAGAGTCTCTCTCGGGAGTGTTCTTATTTATTTTCCTCCTGGTAAACATGACCTCAGAGAGGGAAGGCAAAGAAAGAACAGCTCAAAGACTTAATTATAAGGCAGCTGACTTCCAGAGGGCTAAAATCAGAACAGCTCTACACACCAAAAAGCCATGAAACAACGTCTGCTTTTGTCTTGCACCTGGTTACTTTGTCCCCTAAACTACGGACGAGAGAGAAAATAGCAAAGGGCATGCTTGGAGGCTGCTGTCCCCTGACATTGATAGACCTCGTTTACCAATTAGTCTGCTCTGATTGTTGCCAGATTGAGAAAAGAGAAAAAGCGTCGTCTTTTAGTCTAGGTATTATAGCTAAGCCCAAAGTTCCCAATCTGTAGTTCCCATGCGTCCTCTTGTGCTGCAGCAATAGTGGCTACTGCTAGAGTAGTCCAACTTACCACAATGAGTGGATGACAGCATTGCTCACAGCATGTTTCTTGCTCAGTACAGCTACCTGGGAGCCCGCTCTCAACCCTGTGCATGGTTCAGGCTTTGTCCCAGCAGGCCTGAAAAACTATTCCTACTGTCAGCAGCCACATTGCTGAGCCAATATCAGAAAAGCCTTTTTGACATGCTGCCAGATGCAGAGCAGAGCAATAACGAGGATAAATTATCTTCTCCCTGCTGCTATCATTTCATAGACAGCTTCATTAGCTCAGCTCACAAGTGCTGCCTTGACAGGGGGACTTCATATTGACTAGTGATTTTTAGGTTTTCCACTACAGGAGCATTTTGCAGCCTAGTCCGTAGTCCAGGCTTGCATGGTACGTAATGCTAGGTAACTCCTTTTCCTTTAAAAAGTGGTACTTCTGCCAAGTGAGGGAGTTTTAAGAGGATTAAAACTATTCCCAAATTCAGCCCTATTTCATAAATAAATGAGGAAAAGAGGGACATCATTGGCCAGCTCACCAGTAGCACCTCTGTCCCGTAAATGATAAAACTGCTTTATTTTCCCTTATTTTGCTTAGGGATTAAAACCACCCCAGAGGCACCAGAGAAAACACAGGTAGAGTAAGTCACCACAGCTTGTGAAATAAGTGGAACCATATTGGTTTTTACTACAGGAAAACACAGCCTTTAGCAGTTGAACAGGTTTTCTTACTTACTCCTATTTATGCAAAATGCATGACTGAGCCAGAGGGCCAAGAAAAGGAATGCCTTCCACGCAGGATTTTCACGATGACTAAGTCATGACATTCTGAGCCAAGAAAATAATCACTGGAAAGGGGCCGATAAGGATGCTCACAATTGCCATGCAGAATCAGACACCTTTATTTCTGAGGCTCCACTCAGAGTAATCATATTTACTTGGAGAAGAATAGCAGCTAAGCACAACACTGGGCAGCCGCAAGATATCAAGAAGAGCAGATAAAATTGTTCTGGCTCCGTTCTCTACCGCGAGAAAGGGCTGATCAATTCTTCCTAGATGTTTGTAGCACCGTCTGTTGTGCCCTGCGCGTGTTTGCATTGTGGTGATGGGCAACGGATATGCTTGACAGGAAACAACAGGCAGGGAATAAACAAGAGAGATCTAATTTTACAATGGGCACATCTGCTGAATAGCAGCTTTGAAGCCAGACTTCCTAATCACACTCTTATGGATTGGTAATAGAACAAAATAAAACCTCAGCTCTGCCTGAGCATAGAAAATCGGGCAAGGCCAGAGCAGTTTCTTTGCAGCTGTAATGCCTGTTATTACATGTAGTCCTGCCCTTTTTGAACTCACATTTCATCTCAAACAAACTCTTTCCAAGAAGAAAATAGGGGGTTGTTGAAATAGAAACGTTTGGTCCATTTCAAATTTCTATGGAAAAAAATCAGAAATAATTCAAATAAAGTATTATTTGGCTTTGATACATTCCCACTATTCCTTTTAGTTTTTTCCCCTTCCCACTTTGCTTGCAGATTTTTTATTTCAAAATCTTTCAAAGTATATTTATAGTTATTAAATCATACCTCCACGTTTGCTCCTTAATAAATAATGCTTCAACAACATTTCAATGAGGTGTCTCAGAAGGGAAGGAACACAGACTTCGGTACCACAGAACAATTTGAATCTTTTTCACTCTGAGCCCACAAAGAAAGAAATTTTCAAATTTCTGTTTCGCATGAGAAACTTTCTTCTGGTGTGTGCATCAGCATTACCTTGGTGCCCCCAGAGAAGCTGGGAAGTCAGTGCTGCAGAGGGATGTGTGATCACAGTGCTAGAGATACTGCTTATTATCGTCAAGCTGGACATAGCAGAGAGCCTACAGCACAGCAGCTGGATCATGAGATCTATAAAATGTCACTGAAGCTCCACAAGGGGTTTTTTTATTCTTTCTGAAGGGGTGCAGTTGCGGATAGAGGGAAATCCCTGCACAGAGGAACACAAAAGGGCAGTACTAAAACGGGTGGGCTGTAACAGCAGCTGAAGGTTATTATTTGGAGATACCTAGATAGACAGCTACAAAGCACAACTGCATCATTGTACATGCTGTACAAACACCAAAGAAAACAGACTTTCCTTGAGGCTTTTACGGTCTCATCTTTGATTTCTTTACCTAAAGCCATCTTAGTTTCTGAAGGCATGGATTATGCAAACATCAAGCACTGAAACATTCAAACAAAGTCCTTGAAAACAAGGAGATTTGACTTAACATTCATCAGGGCTTTTTTTTAAAAAACAGTAAGTAGGTGAATAATTCTGTGCTTCTGTAGTTCCCTAATGACACTTTTGATTCTTGTTCTTTGGAGCCTTGCTTAAGCGTGTATTGAAAATATGTTCCCTGAAATAACTATTCAAAATGTAATTTACTGCTTTTTAATAAAAACTAAGAATTTCAACTATTCAAAGCAGTCTGGAAGCCTGAGCCCAGGAACTGTCCACATCCCCCAAAACTAAACCAAAATTAAACCCAGTCTGAAACAGAAGTCATTTTTAGTGCCATCTTGACATCTTCAATGCATTGGGTAGAAACTTCTGTTTGTTCCCAGTCACAAACACAGCCTATCAAAAGCGCATTTTTTTTCCCCCCTCTTCCCTGGGCAATTATAATTGTTCAGCCTTTCTGCCGTGGACAGTTGGGGCTCCGTCCTCAGCATTCTCAGCCTCCAACTTGGACTAGTATCTCGGCACTGCTCGTTTGCTTAAGCTTATTCAAATGCTGAAGAACTGGCCTAAGCTAGCACAGTAGATTATAATCAGAAAGTCTGGAGAGCATTTGGAACATTGCATAAAATTAATAATACTGATAACGAGAGATAGCCGTGATAAGGAACAGGCATGTTGCTTACTCTAGCAAGCATCAGAGACCTTATTACAACACTGCCTAATAGAACATAGAATCATAGAATCATAGAATTGTCTGGGTTGGAAGAGGCCCTTGGGATCAAGGAGTCCAACCATCTACCCTACTCTACAAAGTTCTCCCCTACACCATATCCCCCAACACCACATCTAAACGTCTCTTAAACACATCCAGGGATGGTGACTCAACCACCTCCCTGGGCAGTCTATTCCAATGCCCAACCACCCTTTCTGTGAAAAATTCTTTCCTAATGTTCAGTCTAAACCTACCCTGTTGGAGCTTGAAGCCATTCCCTCTTGTTCTGTCATTAATTACCTGTGAGAAGAGACCAGCACCAACCTCTCTACAGTGTCCTTTCAAATAGTTGTAGAGTGTGATGAGGTCTCCCCTCAGCCTTCTCTTCCTCAAACTAAACAGTCCCAGCTCCTTCAACCGCTCTTCATATGATTTGTCTGCTAGGCCCTTCACCAGTTTCGTTGCCCTCCTCTGCACTCGCTCCAGCACCTCCATATCTCTCTTGTATTGCGGCGCCCAAAACTGGACACAATACTCGAGGTGTGGCCTCACCAGTGCCGAGTACAGGGGCACAATCACCTCCCTACTTCTGCTGGCCACGCTATTTCTAATACAAGCCAGGATGCCGTTGGCTTTCTTGGCCGCCTGGGCACACTGCCGGCTCATATTCAGCCGCTTGTCAATTAGAACCCCCAGGTCCCTTTCTGCCAGGCAGCTTTCCAGCCACACCTCCCCAAGCTACAGCTTGAGACTTCCAGCTCCCCAGGACAATAAATATGATCAGGAGAACATCGTGCTTCATTCTTTCTTATGGTTTTAAGTGAAAAAGCATTGTCTGTGTTCCTAAAAACGTAGTCAGATTAAGAGAGCTGTGTAGACACATAAGGTCTACAGATTACACCATCTTCCTCTTTGACAGAGGGAGAACAAAACTAAAGAGTTTTCTAATTGCACTAACTTCCCGGAAAATGTCACTGGCTGGATCTGGTTTTTCACTACTAGCCCTGTGGTACCCTCTGTGTTTGTCAGCCAGCATGAAAGCAGGCTAGATCGTGGCATGCCATCAGGATGGGAGACAGGTGTCAGTTCAAACCAAGTCATCCAAGTGGCATCCCTGCTCAGCTCTTTTTCATTGTCTTCCCAGCACTGTGCAAGGCAGAGTACACAAGAAAGGCCTATGCTGCTGCGAGTACCACCACAGCAAGAAGCGTTCCATGGGTCATCTCGGTCCTCTGAAATTAGAGGCAAAAACCACTTCACCTGCCAAGTATATGTCAACCGACTTCTTGTCTTTTGATAGGTTTTGAAGTAGTGACACCCCTTATCCATTACACTTGTGTCACGAGCCATTTCCTGCTAGTGAGGCTGTGGAACTGAATTTACCCTTCAACTCTATGCTGCCACAGCTGGAAAGTATAACAGGGCAAAGCAGCGAACAGACTTGTGTGTCACTACATTAAATGTCAGCCTGAGTGGTGGACCAGCATACATAGCTTGTGGCTGTACTTGTAAAGCACAGGCACCGGGAAGCCCTAGTTATGATTTTACCACCTGGGACGTGCCTTGGTCAGCTTCCCTGTTATCTTGCCTTGCAGTACAAATCATGAAAGTAGGTCCTCAGAGTGATAGTTGCG
>VZSZ01000515.1:267540-279319 GCA_013398815.1 Ibidorhyncha struthersii | reverse complement strand
AAGAGACTAGTACTTCAGTGCACGCTTTTCCCTCGCTCTCACGTCTGCTAAGTTACAGTAGATTTGGTCACAGACTGCATAAAGTGGAAACACATCTTGGGAATTGCCTCTCTATTGTAAAGGTAGTGTCTTGCAGAAGGGACAGGTAGTTGCATTCAAAATGCTGGATCTTTTCTTCCTCAAGAAAATAGAAAGCTTTCATTCCCTCAGCTAGTTTTCTGAGCTCAGAATCACAGAATGGTTGAGACTGGAGGCACCTCTGGAGATCACCTTGTCCAACCCCTCTGCTCAAGCCGGGTCACCTAGAGACTGTTGGCCAGGATCATGTCCAGACAGCTTTTGAATATTTCCAAGGATGAAGACTCCACACAGCCTCTCTGGACAACCTGTTCCAGTGCACACTCACCCTCACAGTAAAAAATAAATAAGTTAAAGTGTTTCCTGATGTTCAGACATAACCCCTTGTGTTTCCGTTTGTGCCCATTGCCTCATGTACTGTCACGGGACACAACTGAAAGGGCCTCTTTTCTTCTGTTGCCCGGCAAGGAAGGAAACGTATAGACAAAGGCACCTCTAAACTCTAAGTGGCAGATGAGAGATTACCAGAGATCCCTTTCAACCAGTTACCTGGCACTCTGATCTTCTACCCTATCTGTTTTTATCCAACCTCTCTGTCATGTATATCATGAAATATATATATTTGTAAATATATACAATATATGCTCTATACACAGACATGTATATACACACATCGAGCACAGTGGGAGGCTTGTCTTAGAGTTTCTGTACAGCTGGGGTAGCACAGTAAAGATCCTAAAAATTATTAAAACTGTATTTTCTGTCCTCCTTAAGCATGTAATATGTAACGTGTGGCAAACAAATAGGTTCTTTCTTCTCATTTTAACTGGGCAAATCGTAAGACTGTCCTAGAAGACAGAGGAAATGGATTTTGAATTATATTAATCCTTAAAAGCATCTACCATCTGTGCTCTGAGAGCTGCTCACTCGCTTTCTCAGATTTAGCAGGGCAGAGCTCAGCTGGTCACATCTCAGCAGCCGCTCTGAGGTGTCTGGGCTAGCAGGTGCAAATTTGGTGCCGCAAACCTTCCAATTCCCAGCACAACAGCCAAGACTTGCAATGTAAGGGGAAGGACAGGGCCAACGCTTAGGCCAGGACATTCCTCACCTTATCAAAAAATACATATGGGCCCGTTAAAGAACCCTCAAACCACTACAGTCCCAGCTTAGAATCCTCATTTAAGTGTCTGAAATTAGGCAGGTTGAGTGAGTTGAGGCACGAGTGCCTGAAACACAGTTTCATTACTCCTCTAACTTGTCCCCGTTCCTCTTCAAATGACATTCTAACAAGGGCGATATCACACACACATTGCTCCACTAATTCTCCTACCACACCCCCTAATGAAAAGAATTTCAAAATGCTGTCTATTTGCTTATAAACACTATTAATTTGCCTGCTGATACATTTGCAACATTTGCATGCTGTTAGTTTTCAACAAAGTATGCTTGAACCATCCGTTGGTTCTGAGACTAAGTTCTTAAAAGATCTGACTTTATTTCATTATAGTTTATTGTTGTATTTCATTCCATGTGTACAGTGCAAATCAGAAAACCTGCAAAGCTTTCTCATCTCAAAAATAATTACTGCCTGCTAGCCTAGAAAGCAATAAGGTAATCCGTGCTAATTAAAACTGTAAAATATCTGCTTCTCAGAATCAGCTTCTTCAGTACCTTGAATAAAACACACAGCCCTCTGAATTCAGCTCCTGTGCTCTGGATTATAAATTCTCCTCCTTTTCTATCTTTCATAGCACTTAAAAACTGAAAGTGCTGGTATTCATTATTGTAAGATTATTTGGGGGGGAGGGGGTGGCAGTCATTTCCTCTAATAAAACTCTGTTCCCTTAGGGAATTATACATCCATTAATTCAACTTTTCTTGTGTCTCTCTCATGAAATAAGACATTTCGGCCTGTACTCGAGCTTTCACTTCCCTGTTTATAGCTCCCCTTTCCAGCACGGACGGATGATGCAGGCAAAGGGTAGTGGAATATTTTATGACGACACCCTCAGGATGGCAAGGAAGAGTAAATCATGCCAGCTAAGGTCTAAGTGTGAAACAATTCCCCTTCCTGCCCACAGGAAAGCACCACACTCGAAAAATGTTGCAGCCTGAACTACTGGGGCTCAGTGCTTCTCCCGTCCTTCCAAGCCCCCTTTCTCTTTGAGACAGCTTAGCTACCTTTCATTGGGGTTCACCTGGTGCAGTGCCCCCTCGGGTGGAGTCACACTGACAGGTAAACTATTTTCTAGGGAGATTTGAGGGGTTTCTCCTTCTCTTTCTCTGCTGAGGAGAATCAAGCTACTTTTCTAAATGCTTACCCCTCACTTTCCAATATGACAGAGAGCGCTGAGCTGCGACCTGGAAAATACATAAACACTCAAAAGTGAAAGCAAGCAAACGGTGCTTGTGGAAAAAGCTTATTAGCTTGGTACACCACTTTCTGATAATCACAAGAGGCAATGCGTTTTAAGTACTTCAAGAGAAGCAGAAAGCATGGCCTGAATGCATTCAAACAGAACTCCAGCTGGCCATATCCAGGGGGTCTAGGCACGTGGAGACTACCTGGTTTTCAGAAACTGAGGGCCAGATAGTCTTCCTCTTCCGATGAAGGTCGAGTAGAGGCAGGAAGACAGCGTAGCACAGCTGTTGTTACAACATGGGATTCAGATTCATGGAATCGGAACCCCAGCTCCCTCCTGCCCCCTCCCTTCCCTATGGCTTCAAGCATCCTTACTCCTTCCTCCCAATACAGTATAAGGCTCAAGTGGCTTGGGGAAGACTCTATTCCTTATTCTGTTTCCGCAGCATTTTACGTGACAGATTGTAGCAGCTACTATGTAACATTTAAGAGAGATGCTCTGAGCTTGAACTCTTGCAGTCATCTCCCAAGCATCCTCAGACGGTTGAGGAATTTGCCAGGAGTGATGCCTAGAACCACACGAACAACCACTTTGGCAGCCGCTTTTTTTGTGAATGTTAGCAATCTATACTAACCCTGAGCATATGCTGCTAAAGAGAAGTCTCTCAATTGCCAAGTTCAGCACTAAAAAGCAAAATACTTGTTGCTGCACCAGTCTTGCACGTCAGCAGCAGGAAAGGAGGAAGGTCCGAGTTCTCATCCCAAATGTTTACTTTTACATAAATACAGCCTTAATTGCAGTATCGTCTTCAAAGTCCAAAAGCCTCCATCTCCTGAGAATACTTTGAAACTGTCTTGTATTGAAAACAGACACATTCCATCAGAAAAGCCAAAGCCATAAAGCATCATTTACATCTCTGGGTGGCTTTTGTTTAAAAACAAACTGTGTGGAGATGCTTATATTGTTCTTCTGGACATGGTAGGGCACAGTTTATGTACAGCGTGAGGCTATCCAACTTTTCCACAAATACTGTTCTTTTCATGCGACTGAAAGTATTTCCGGCTTCCCAAAGTTGTTTATATTCGGCTCAGTCTCTCCCCTACACTATCTAAAAGAAGATACATACACTACCAAGCAGCCACTTGTTTGTTCTCAGCCTCAGCCACACAACTAATTTCGTGTTTCACACATTCCCCCAACCCTTCATCATAAGATGACATTCTTACATGGAGAGCTCCAAATCTTTGCATACAAAAGGCCTAGTCCTACAACAGTGACATTGGTGGTTTCCCTGAGCCCTGACACAGTGGTTGGGAATGCAGAAGTTGAAAAAGCAAACACTCAGTTTTCATAGGTCCCGAGTATAAATTAATAAGAACTGAATTCTCAATAGCTCAGATTTCAGGAGGATTGGTATGCCTTGATACAAAGTTAATTAGGCATTAAAAAAGTCCCATCAGAGCTAGAAAAATATCATCCATAAGTCTCTACTGCCTCATTAGCCTTTAGGGCAGCAGCTCTGAGTAAATCAATTGATTTAAGAAAAACAGGAGGAAGATTCAAGATTATTCCAAAATCTCTATTCATAGCTTTGATCACTAGAGGTTGTTATTTTTCTCTTTCTCAAAATCCCCATATCAAAGAAACAGGGGCCGAGCATCTGTTTTGCCTTGGGCTATGAAGTCCAAGGCCTGGGTTCCGTTCTCCAAATCTGATGCATTTCCGGTATTCTCCCAGTCTCCTCACACTTTGCTTTGAGAGACTTCAAACTTCAATCTAAATGGCTCGCTACAAGGGGTGTACTGTTAGAATCAGAGGAGAAAACAGAAATGCGATGATCGGAGGTTATTGTAGCTAAGAAAAAAGTATCAAAGCATAACTTAGTGGGTAAAAGATGATGCTGTATACAGAGGCAGATTGGAAAAACTGAAGCCGAAATGTTTAATTAGGAAGAGCAGAAGAGAGAAAGCGCTAGAGGAAAGAATTTAAGTCGCAGCTTTGAACTAACTTACTTCTAACCAGGCTGCCTAGAGAATACTGTAGACTTCCAGGCCCTGCTTCATCCTCTCCATCCTACCTTAGGCCAAGTCTGTGAATCTGTGCTAATCTTAATCAGCTCTGGATCTTCTCCACGTGCAGTGAACCTATTGATCTCATTTGCCTAAGTGTGCTGGTGTCCCATTCCCCCCCCGCCCCCAGCTGGATAGCTTTTTATGTTTACACATGGCTTTCATTTGAGCATTGATAAAGTAATGAATGGGTCAAGCAACACAGCTGCCTGGGTGAGCGGAGAGACAGTGAATCATACACTCCAGCTTTTTCTCAAAAGTGTCTGTTCTGAAAGGAAGCACAACAAACACCTCTTAGCCTTACACACAGTGTTTTTTTCAATGTTACATTTGCATTTTTATTTCCAATTTCCCATTAGCTGGTCTGCAAAGCCATTACAGCCTTGAATAGTGAAATAAAATTCTTTGACTTTAAGCCAGTGCAAAGCGATCCTCAATTAAAGTGCAGTTGGGTACACTAAGAATGCCTCCTCCCTGCATTAAAAGCTTTTGCATGCAAAACATAGTGCTTCAAGTAAGATCAGTGACTGTCAGCACAAGACCCCTTATTTACACCCTAATTACCCAGTGCTCTTAATTACCAAGTAGGAAGAACTACACTGCTCCCTTGTCACACCCTGCAGGTTTTGTCACTTTCAGGGAAGCTAGTAATGCTTAAAAGCATTTCAACCCTCATTCAGTCTCCCTTCAAGAGCTCCTGTCAAGTCCACTGCAGACCCAGATGCTCACTGTTTGCCCATCAGCTGCAGAGAGCTTGTGTACCTCAGGGAACTGAAACAGGTGGCTGCTCTGACACAGCCGAACACCATACCAGCTGGAAGGGGTGTTGCTCCACTTTGGAAGTATACTACTGACTTTGCAGTGAAAGGATTTTTATGCCAGAATGAAGCATCATTTCCCTAACAGTTAATTCTGGAAGTCTTGAGAGTCCAATGAATAATGCTACAAGAATGAGAAGTGTGACACAGCTGAATTGTTGAAAAGTGTGTTTCTCTCACTTCCAGATAAGTGTCACCCAGAGATTTCAGAGACAGCTGATAAGCGTGGCACAAGCCTGCTCAGAACATGGATCCGTGCAAATGTATATCCAACTGTCTCTGCTTTTCCCCTTGATTTCCTTGGACTCCTCGACTAAAAGTGACCCAAATTAGCGACTAGCTTTTTTTTCTTTTCCTATTTGTTAGACTGCCCCTGGGGCACTAGGTCAGTGTGATTAAGAATCCTAATATTCCTGAATACGTACAACAAATCTTCCCTTAGAGTTTAAGCTTTGCCTTAACTAATTTGGTCTTCCTGATTTATAAGTGTTTATTGCTCCAGCATCCCAGACAGGACCAGGTCATCCTTTGTTCACTACAGAGCAAAAGACGCTGGTTTCACCACCATAAAAATGTTTACAGAAATACAAGTAAGTTTATTGGATGGGAAATATTTCAATTAATTCCAACTAATCACACACGCACATTTATGTCATTCACACTTTTTTCAAGGCAGAAACAGCTCTAAAGACATCTCATGATATTCTTGTCCTGTGTCACCCTTCATCAGAACGGACATTCACCACCCATCTGGGAAGCATCCAATGCTTAGTGATATTAGGGGCTCGTTTCCTTTGTTGTTTTTTTCTGGGGCTCACAGTGACGTGGGGCTGTTTGACCCAGTCACCGCACAGGAGCCTGTGCAAACTCACAGGCGTGATGCTCTCCGTTATCTCTGGCTTGCACAAACAACTCCTGGGCTGACCTTTTAGAAAGAATCAACCCATGACAGGCAAGAGTGACATAAGTAATCTAATCCTCTGGAAACAATATTTGCTTGGCTTGAACTCCCCAGGCAGTTTTGATATGATGCAGGGGGAATGGCGGCAGTGTGGAGGGGAGGGAAGAACAAGGAAAGAACAGCACAGTCTCCTCATGAGGGCAAAATTTTCCCGTCAAGGCAGCAGGAACAATGAACCCCAAGAAGTGGTGCTCAACCCATTTCCATTTCTTTTACTTCTTTCCTTTCTTAAAACCAAAATAAATGACAGGCCAAAAGCTACATTTCTGCAAAATTAAGACACAGACAAGATAGGGAGGATTTTGCACGCTCTCCTGGGATAATTCTTTGAAGAGTGTAAGCTCAACAGCTAGTAAAAAAAAAAAAAAAAACTTTGAATTAGAAGCTCCTCCAGACAGCGATTCAGAGCAGGAACTCAACACTAATGCTCCGTGTGACTCCTTTAAAGACTCTCACTCTTTCCCTACATCTCTTACCTTATTTTCTCTACTAGTTAAGTGCAAGAATTAGGAGAGGTACCAAACCCGCTCAAGAAAACATTTGTACCATTGAAGTCACTGAGAGACTTGGTTTCTGTGGAGTCTAGGACTTCACTTAAGGAGCTACATGGACTCTGTATCCTGGCTTGAACAGCAATTTCTCCGTCTAGGCTAGAAAGAGAGAATAAATAGGCCTGGCTCTCTGGAGAGAAAGAGCAGCCACAGATGTTTCTATTTCAAGTAAAACCAAACTGCAAAGGCAAGAGAAAAAACACAGAGCAAAGAAAACAAACCCCAAGCCACAGAAAAAGGGACCCAAACTTTTACCAGCCATGAATACAGGTAGATAAAAGTTGTAGCCAGACTGAATTGGTCAGCCCAGAGCAGCAGGGCCTGCTGCAGCTTTCAGCCCCTGCGGCAGGGCAGATTGGCTGCCAAGAATCTCCTAACTGTGCAGAGAACCAGCTCCTGCAAAGGCTGTTTTTCCCTGTGCTAGGTGTATGCTTTGTGTAGGAAGAGATATTCTTCTGCTGTAGCCATTTTGTTGGGAGCGGTAAACCCCAGTAGGCTGAGCCTTGCACAGGTTCTGGGGAGCAGCCTGCAAATCGTCCCTTCCCCTTTCAAGAGAAGTGTGCTTAAAAATGAAAGGACTTAACTTCTTCTCTGATAAGCAGAGCTCCCTTCCCTTAAGAATCCTTTGATTTTAAATTTTTATTTTTTTTTTTAAACCATGAGACTCCAAAGGATGACTTGTTCCTGCTGAGGAACAAAGCACTTAATATCAAAATACGCCCAACAGTTGAACTGGTATCTGCAGAGCTCTCCCTATAGAGACTGACAGACCCAGAGATGGCATCAGGCCAATTAAAATAAAATGTTTTAATCAAATTCAACACTTGAAAACTTCTAAGCTGGAGCCACAGTTACTTTGCTGGGAACAAAATCTTTGTTTGGATTTCTTGTCTGGTTGATTGCATAAATAATAGTGTTGAAAAGCTGTATTTTCTTCAGTAAATCCTGCAGCTCAGGGTTTGATTTGTGTGGCTGGCACCATATGCGTTCCATCCTTACTTCCAGACTTGTCGGCACAAACCCATCAGCTATACAAATGGCTTAACTGACATACTCTACAGCTCACATCCAGAGCAGACCACCATCCGCTCCTGCGGACAAAGGACCTCTTGCTATTTATATACATTATCCCCTTAATAGACTTTATAAGAGTCACAGGGAAAACAGTATTTTTTTTTTCCTCCCAGTGCAGAGTCTCTTTTAACATTGATAAATATTTAATCAATACTAAATGGGAAGGCAAAATAAACAAACAATCTCTGCCCACTGAATAGTGCCAGAATTCAAAAGAGCAAAGCTGAGGGAGCAGCACAGAGTGAGAGACAAGGAGGACAGATGGTAATCACAGAGGAAAAACTTCCTCTGTTTTCCAGTCGGTATGTGTTTGCTTACAACTCTGTGCTTTGATTATTGTGGTATACTGATAGCCACCAAGATCAGCTTGTTTGTACTAAGAAACTGGAGATGTGGGATGAGCCACAGCAGACAGGTGAGACCTGGTTAGACAGCAACAGGGAAAAAACACTACCCAAGCAACCTCCTGAACGGGTTCAAATCAGTACTCCCCCCATTTCACACAACTACTAAAGCCTCATTGAATCAGAAATAATGATTTCTGGTTACAGCTGTGACTTAGGCCCCTATTTCCAGCTTTGTGCACATCAGAGAATATGTTGTCTTTATTGACAGGGGATGACAACATGGAGGCAGAACTCTTCTGGTCCACCATTGCTTCTTTTTCACAGCCTTTGGGAGGACACCTAGTTTTTGCGGCCTTCTTTTCTCATCTAATTTTTTTTTTTTTTTTTTAAATGTGGCGTGCATTACCTGATTCTACATGATCACGTCTTGGATGAGGGGCTTTGACATGCTGCAAGTGGAACTTCATGAAAAGCTTTCCCCTGTTGTACTGCCATTTTTATATGACTTTTTAAAATGGTCTATTTGAGCTGGGACAGCTCTAGCTTAAGTCAGATCCTTCCAATTTAAAGGAGTACATTGCTAAGTGGATAGGGTCTTAAAAGGCCTGGGAGCAGTTGGATGGGATAGAGGGAATAAAACCACTCCAAACCTTGGAGGTAGGCACGGTGTAAAGAGGCTACCTCGTACACTGCAGTGAAATACCTGGGCAAAGATATGAAGGTGGATGAAGTATAAAAGGACCTTCCTTATGATTTGTAAAGCCTCCTCCCACAGGGAAGCATTTCAGCCAAGTGGTAAAATCTTCTTCCTACTCATTATCATCATCTTTAGGACTAAGTTATTTCCATTAGTACTGAGGAAGAATAACAAGCTAGCACTACGGTACGTAATGCAGGAAAATATCAGCCCGGGAGAACCAAGTGAAGAGTAGTGCCTCAGTTATACCCGGCATACATCCCCTCTCTCTCATGCTGTCCTTCTCTCTACCTCCTTCCTTTCCCCTGTCAACCTCTTACGCAATTGTAAGCAGAGTCCTGCAGGGCTCAGCACCAGAGAACTCCCTTGTGGAACCTACAGCCAAATTAACTCAGTGCTGTGAGTCTGGGGATTAACGTCATCTGGTCATTCTTGCAGGAGCGTGTGCTCCTAAAGCCTTCTGTAGGACGATGCTTGTCTGTAACCCACATACAGATGTTTCTCACCAGCTAATAACATCAAAACACACACCATTTCCAACTCAGTCTCTCAGTTCAGACAAACTCAAGATTTAAGTGCTGGAAGTTCCCTAGCCAAATCCTCCTAAAGACAGGAGTTTGAGGAAAGTGAAGTTTTTACACTTGGACATGCAGTTACAGGCACACAGATGGTACTAACAAGTTATGTGAGACGAGGACATGGCCACGATGGAAAAGGATGTATAGCTCAGCCTCACAAGAGAGAGTAAACGCAATCAGACAATCACAAGGATGTGTGCACGGGAAAGCTAACTGTATAGAAGTGCTTCCTCGATGAGGGGCATTAGGGCGGGGGGTTTTGCCTAGGAGGTTTTTTTACTTAACCTCTCCTCTCCCTTCTTCATTTCTGATCTAACACCAAGAACCTGCGTTGCAATCTGAAGGGGCAATAGCTGTTTTCAGCTGTTTCCTACCAAATAACAGTCATAGAAGAGGACAGCATTCAGCAGCCAGCTCATTCAAAAGGCATGAGTAATGGCAATTGGCTAAAAATGAGCCTGGGCAGAACTAAATATTTTTGAGAAACGTGAAGCTAAGTGGGCCACTGAACTGCTTTGCTCCTCAAAGAGACAAGCTGCTTTTCAGATAACAGGCCTTCAAGAAGAATCAGTCTGTGCACAAGAGGTCATCGCAGGCCTGTCTTTTTTAGGACTCTGAAGCTTCTGAAAAGAATCTATTCCACAGCTGCTTTCATCCGAAAGCTTTTCTCAGTAGGTGCCTGGAACTGCCAGTTGCCAGTGTTATGGTCCACCAGATACATTCGCCTAATACGACACAGAGGCAGAAGCAGAGCCGATGGGGGTCAGATGCCTGGCCAAGGAGCACAGAATCCTCTGTGTACCATTCCTGTCACCAAGGCTGATTAGTTTGAATGGCTCTCACACTTATTAGTCTCTTCACTTATAAATGCCTTCAGCGGGAGCTGTCTGTCCCCATCAGGATAGGGTGGTTAGTGTTTTTCAGTACTGTCTTGGCTGCTCACACCTTTCATTGAAAACAAATAATCAATAAAAATTCTCCCAGGTGATAACCAAAACAGATACTGGGAGATTGGCTCAACCAAGAAAATAAACCCATTACAAGAACCAAAATCACAAACAGCATGTGTCTGTCAGTCATGCTGGGAACCTGGCTGTGACTATCCCTGAAAAACCTTCTCTTTCCTGCACACATTCCTACCAAAAATTAACTCCACTTCCACCCATTAGCAGGAAAACATGCAAGATAATTTCTGTCGAGATCAGAACAGGAACTTTGTTCACGACCCTCACAATTGGTGGAGAGACTTCACTGCATCAGAGAAAAGACAGAAACAGTGAGACTACGATGGAGTTAAATGTTATTTAGAGTTTTAAATGCAATTAAAGCTTAGGGGGGATTAGAAGAGGCACACATAAGATCTGCACTGTGATAAAGTGTCCTCTTGCTTTTTTTGACTCAAAGTAAAAAAGTAAATACAAAAGCCTTTTAAAGGATAAATAACGTAAGATGACCTGACTTGAGAATCTCAAAACTGCACTGAAACCCTGGTTTTTTCAGCTTCTGACCAGAGTGTAATGAGATAGGAAGAGAATACAGATTCTGGGGTTCAGACTGCTGTTAACTCTTTCTGCACGACCTAGTCGTTTTGTTCTAAGTCACATTCACTGGTTTCTTTGCTATTCCTTTGCAGCAAAGGTGTTGAATATGTAACAAGCACAAAGAACATTTGCTATCCTTTTAAAGTTACTAACTACAAAGGGAACAGCTTTGAAAGAAAAGGAAGACTTTTTAAACTGAAACAGAACCTTTCTGAAGAGCTGCATTACCATAAATTGGGGCAGCTTTTTATGGGAGTGCTGCTGTTGAACTACATGGAAAACATACGTATAAACGTGTGCCTTAAAAATTCAGTATATAAATTCCTTCTCCCTTTCTGCGAGTGTCCCTTTCATGTCATAGCGAGGACAGTGGGAGACATTGTACAGGGCTGTCCATTTTTGGACATGCTGGGCTGGGGAAAGAGTTGCTTCTTGTCTTTTCTTGTGAGTAATAATTAATTAGAACTGAGTGACCTAGTTCATTAATCATTCCCTTTTTCCAGCTGCAGGAATTGTGTCCAGCTGGCTGACCTGGACTGGCAGATGATTTCTGAAGATAAGCAGAGAAACCCAACCCTTTAATTTTACCACAGTTTTTTACCAATGGGTGCTTGGGATAACACGCAGACACATAAAAGTCCATTGCTGGGGTTGGTTGGAGAAGTTTCAAAAGCACAATAGGTAATACCAAAGTTTAGCTAG
>VZSZ01000515.1:218372-258072 GCA_013398815.1 Ibidorhyncha struthersii | reverse complement strand
GAAAAAAAAAAAAAAAAAAAAAAACAGTCACAGGCAACTTCCCATTAGAATTATTTCCACTGAGGCTCTTTGATGCTGCCCCTTCACAACACAGAGCGGTTGAATAATGGCAGTACTTTAGTTTTCATCATGCCAACAAGTATCGATAATGGCGCATCAAGCTAAACATACACAGCCACTTATCAGAACACAGTTATAGCTTCACAGATCAGCAAGAGCAATTTTGTTAGTGGAGATAGCACTGCAATATTAGTTTCCTCATCAAGTTAAGACCCCAGATCTGACAGCATCATTTGTTGATTTCCCTGCCAAAACATGAAGTTTCCCAGCAAGATCTCCAAAGTTTGCATACGGTACTTTTGCTTGGGAGAGATTGTAAGGGCTTCATTACACACCAGCAAAGCTGGTTAGAGTATGAATGCGTTGCTGGTAGTGCAGGTAACTGATATCAGGCAATAGAGCGGAGAACCATAAGGGTAATATGTTAGGAACAGGAGGGCACAACTGCTCACCTAATTTCTTCCCTACTACGGCAGCAATTGCTCCTACAAATTGGCTGCTTAAACAGCATAGGTGACTTTGTCAGTGTGCTTTTGCAAGGTCTTGAGGAGCTACACTTGTCCCCCCACACCCCACCAGTCGCTTCTAAGGCACCCCTTAGCAAAACACCCAAGCCTCTCGCCCAGGGTCCTGTTTTCTCAGGGCGCATTGGCACGTCAGACCGTATTGTACCATAACCGATTGCAGCAGCAGCTGAAGGTGCAGTCCAGCATATTCTAAGCCCTTGGCACTAAAGTAAGTGCAAGGGAGAAAAGCCAAAAAAAGAACCCTAAGCAGCTTTTGGGCCGGAGCTTCTAACTAAAAGTTTCAAGGGTGACAAAATTTGACTGCTGCTGGGCTAATAACAGTCGGTCATAGCAGTGGGTGCAAGGGTCCTGTGAGAGTTACACAGTCCATAGTCAACTAGTCAGTTCTTCCTGGGTGCAGTACAAATCTTTGAGCTGAACTAAGGACACGGAGCAGAAAACGTTGGGTCACAGAGCTCAGACCTTTGTTTTCCTCACATTGCAGATAAAGCTGCATCCATTGCCGACGCTCATTTTGTGGCAAAGATGGCCCTTTGGCTCTCTCTTGCTCTGGTTAATACGACCAGGTTTAGACTAGTACCTTTAAGCCACAGGCAAGCCTAGGGCTGGGTGTATTCCAGCAGCTCAGAAAGGGGAGATCTTATTGCTCCCAGCCACCTGTTATTCCGGCTCCTGACCTCGCCCACCTCACCGCCACGTTCCTCCCATAAAGCAATGACTGAACACTCCTTAGCCACAAACTAAATGACCAGAGGCTTTTCAGTTGCAGGTGAAGAGATACTAGAACATTGCTTTATAGCTGGCCTACCCCANCCTTACCCCCCACCCAGCCCCAGCCTGGCTCGAGTCCCCTCTGCTCTCACAAAAACCCACTGCTCAGCCCTGCTCTTCTTCTGACAGACATCCCAGTAACCGTTCTGTGCAGGAAACCCCCACAGGGGCATAAGGATGCCACCAAGGGAACTGAGGGGCCTTGTATTTGTTTAATGAACTGAACAATCCATATCACTGGATTAAACAGTCCCTTTTCATGTTATGCGGCTTCCCCCATCCACTGCCCTTTGCCTGACTGAATTTTAATCACTGGTCTGTTTTTAAGGACATTCTGCAAGTCAAACTTAATTTATGCACAGAATCCACCCTCTGCTTGATTCCTTGGGGTTTTTTTTCCCTTAAAAGCTCCTTGCTAGGAGAGTCCAGCTAGCAGATTTACAGGAGCACTTAGTGCTGCTGCACATATTACACACACACACACATTGCATTTCCACCTTCCTTCCCTGCCTACTACTGGAGATGGAGTTACGGTCTTTCCTTTACAGCTACTGCTATTTCCCTTCTAGCCTGGTCTTACCAGTGCCTGACAAAATCTCAACCCCCCTCACAATCTGAAGGATTTAGCATATCTTAATGGGTGTGATGTTACTATTCATCTCAATCTATTGAGGGAATAGCTAGATAGATGTACTAGCAGAGAAAACAAATAGAAACAAAGACCATAGAAGAAATGCAGCTTCCCTTCTATTGGAAAGGATGTGAACACAGTGGTAACAGGGACGGCTGGCAGGGGCTTGTGGTACGTGTAACTGTAACGCTATTTGCTTGCGGCTCAGACCCACAATAAAAATAAACCCTTCCGTTCACGGTACTAGCTGAGTCAAGCCAGTAGCATCCACATCTGACTAGGGTTAATACCAGGGCTATTCTGAGAAGCGTAACCCCAACTAAGCGCTCAACTTGGTGACAAAGAAGGCTGGAGGGAAGCAGCAAGAACCAGCTCTTTGTGTAGACTTCATGTAGCACAGCAATGGGTTGTGTCACTACTCTGCGGGCTGCTCAGTGAAGGAGCAGGTGAAGCCAGTCACAAACTGGCAGAATCCCTCCAAATCCTGTAGTCCAGCCCTTGCTTAGCTCCCTGCTGCCAACTTGTTTTCGCAGCAGGGGTGGTTAACGTATAGCTACTGTGCTTGTGTCTTATGTAAGGCTGCATCCCCAACAAGAGTCCTCCTTAGACCTCCGTTTGTGGGTTTCCCACCCTACGATCTCACCTGATGAGGAATAACCTCTGAGAGGTACCACCAGCACATGGGAGGAGCACATGGGAGCCCCTCCCACAGGGGGCCTTGCTCCCACAGCCCCTTCATCTCAAATGGAATTTGATGGCAAGGACTCACCAGTTGGTGCTGGAACAAGAGAACAGTTGAGGCTTAGGAAAGAATTACTGTTTCAGAGGTGCCTAGATATGACAAGGCTCCTTACAGCATCCCATGTGATAAAATCTCCCTGGAGCTCTAAGGCAGCAGGCATGCTTGATTAGTGATATCACTATGAGTAATGTCACTGGGACTGAAACAGGCTGTACACCCCAAGCCTCACAGCAATGTCCTAGGCATGAGCGTCCAGCAGAATCCACGGTGACACAGGCTGAACTAAAGTTAAACTTCTAGCCAAGATTTCTTAAAAACATACTCATGCTCCGTGGCCCCACACTGCCAGTTTCCTCAACCGGACAGAGGGATAAATCATACAGCTTTCATGAAACAAGGCAGAGGAATGAGGCTGTATTAGCTGTGTAGGCTTTGCACTGTCCACCATGGGCGCAGAAGACAGATAATTTCTCCTTTATAGTAAATTTTTATATGCTTGGAGGCTGCTATCGTGTCCATCCGCTCTTCTCTGCACTGAAGAAACATGTTTTACTCAATCTTCCCTGACAGGTCATACTTTCCAGCACTCTGAGCATTCCTGTGGCTCACACCCATTAGTCACCTCCGTCCTAAAGCTAGGTAACCAGATCCAGAGCAGCAGCTAAGACCCCAGAAGTGCTGGCTAGAATGGAATAACTTCACGTCTCCTACAGAATCCACTGCTGGCCCCACTCGGCTGACTCGTTGAGCATAGGGCCTGCTTTAACCCCACTGCTCCCCTGCTCAGTCACTTGTTCGCCTTCTGGCGAATCAGCCCTTTTCCCTGTTCAATTGGTCTACATTTTCTCCTACAGTGTCCTCCAGTCTATCACAACCATTTTGAATTCTGACCCTCTCCCTGATGTATTTGCAGCTGCTCTGCAATTCACCTGTTCTCTCTAGATACTGCCCAGTCCATCATCAAGGCTACTGATGAAAACATTGCCTAACATCAGCCCCGAAAAACTGATACAATACTTGTACAGGAAACTGCTGATGACTGCTCTCAGGCACAAACCATTTTTACAATACCTCTGCATAGTTTTGTTTGGACCATATTACTAACAGCAGCTCATAAAAAATATCATGCAAAACCTAAGACACACTGAATGCAAAAGCTACAAATATTTGACTGTCCTCCTTAGTGCAGAAGGCCTACTACCCCACAAGGAAAGAGACTAGATGGCTCTGACGTGGTCCCCTCTTGATGAACCTACGTTAGCTTTTACTTATCTCCTCTTCCTCTTTTAAACACTCGGAAGAAGCTTGTTTGAGCAGAAAGCCGGTTTTCACGCCTTTTTTCTGTCTACACTGTGACCTCTCAGGGCTCAGACTAGCCTCCAGGACCATTTTACATGTAGGCACTACTGGAATATAAATAGCCACGCCAATAACAAAAACATGGGTTTGGGTTGAACTTGGGTAGACTAGTTAGCTTCCTGGAAAAAGACACAGATTTTTGGAGGAGATAACTAGAGTTTCAAACTGTTAAAAACTAAAATAGAAACCCCTGTTCTTTAATTTAAGGCCAGTGTGACCTGCCAATTAGTCATAGGACAGGCTCCAACTTAATTAAGACAAACGGCCCAGTGTAATGGAAATGGCAACGTGACCAATAGGAGCAACCTGAGTTACAGTCTCAATTTTCTCCATGCCTGATAGATTTGAGGTAAGTTCAAAGAAGGTCAAGTGGTTGACTTTTCTTTTGCTGACCTCACACAAAGTTTTTCTATTCATTTCTCTCTCCTTGTGAACTCTCTGGGCTTGTCATCGTGGTCGTGGGAGACAGAACAGAAGACCCCCGAGCTGTATCTATGCTGTGAAGGAGGTCCAAAACGGATTCCTAGGGAGGGTGACCTGCAAATTCTGCATGCAGTCCAAGGAAGTGTCATTTCCCATTCTCTCTGCACGTTACCTTCTGGCTGGTGTTCCTCAGACTTCTCCCTTTCACATTAATCAGCTCAGACTTGAAAAGGGAACAAAAAGCAAAGCCCAGCCCTTGCTGATAGTCTTTGCAACTCTATCCTCTGACTACCCAGCTGTCGTGGTTTAGGCGCAACGCAAAACGGACCATAAAAAAAGGGTCTGAGGCCATCTCAGCACACCCACGAATGCAGATGAGGTTTGGAAGGCAACTGTCTTCTGCTCTCAAGCCTTCCTCTGTAACCTTGAGGGGTGGCCGGCCACATCTTTGTCAACTGCGGGCTGGGAAAATGGCGCGGTCTCCCATTTCATGAGAAAAATGCCCCCGCCGAAGGCTTCGTGTGCCGTTCCTTGCCGGAGAACACTCGCAGTTGCAGGCACTCTCTCCAGTAGTGACAGAAGGAACCAGCCAGAGTGACAGGAGAAAGCCCGCGCGAGTGCCCTTTCAAAACCCCTGGCCCTGCAGACAGCCCCTTTCTAGCTCCCAGATGAACGCGGCTCCTCCGACATTTGTGCGAGGCAGCAGTGCCGCCCAGCGGCTGCCAGGCCGGGCCCCAGGGCCGCCACCCCGCGCCGGGCAGGCCCGGGGCAGGAATCGCACCGCTGCTCTTGCTGCGGGGCTGAGCGTACGAGTAGTGGGGCGTCAGCCCAGCCAGCCGGTACTGCAGTCACATCGTGGGCTCCGGCAACGCTTACCTTTATTGCCTGCTCCGTACCCCTGAAGTTACGCAACTGAATTTGGGGAAGCGCTACAAAGCGACAAGGCAAAGGGATCTCTCGCCATACACAGTAGCACAGCAAGGGCCAATTTCGCAAATGCATGTTTCAGCCATCCGGATCGCCGTCGCCAAGTGCCCCAGGCAATTAACCCTTTTGCCAGCTTGCCCTTCCCCTTGCCTTTGACATTGCGGCAGTCCGTGGGCAGCCCACCCCCTGCACAGCGCTCCCGCAGTTCCAGAGGTCTCCACAGCTTCTGTACAGATCTTCAGACTCCTGTTGTGGTATGGCTTCTCTTCGGATTTTGTTTGCTGAACAACCTTTTCCCCAGTTTTACATCCGATTTCTTTGGTTCCCAAGGTAGGAATCTGTGAAACTGGCCCGCTGATCTCTCACTGTCTTATTAGCTCTGCTGTTAACATCAGTCGGTCGCAAAGCCTCGTTTCTACAGAATCAGAGAGTAATTTTTTTTTTTTTTTATCCAGGGTCTCAGTGGCAAACAGGTTGTAGCCTTTTAAGTCCACTCCTAAAGGATGCTTAACCGTAAAGGAAGTAATCGCTTCCTTCTTCGTTCTTTCCAGGATTCCTAAAGACTGCCAGACCCTGAGGCACTGCCTTCCTCTGCATTGGACTCACAGAAATGCCATCTTAATCTTTACATAGGGCCAACCTGAATTTTGGCTATATTTTAGAGAGCAGTCACAGCAGTATTTATAGTCTCAAACGGAGAGAGTGCCATCACCATTTTATACCAGGTCTGGAGAAAAACTATTTCCCGGCTGGATCAACCGGATGGTCTCTAAAATGTTACATGAGAATTTTACGTTACTCGGCTGGGTTGTTGATCACACAGGTGACAGATCTTAAAAGGCAACGGTGGTAGGCCTTGGAGCTATTTAGGGAAAAGCAGACCAAAAGATGTCTCTGTTATTTAGCACAGGATGCCAGGTTGCTCCTTGATCAGACAGAACATGAAACAGGAGCTGGACAGCAGAATTACACAAGCTTAGAAGAGAATGAGGGACCCGCTTCTACAATGAGAGCAGTTAGCCAGTGGAACAGGCTACCCAAAGCAGTAGTTGGAGGGTTCTGTTGCTGCTGAGATCCTGGAGTCAGGGTCCTGGGGGCCTTCTTGGAAGACGTCTGCACTGAGATAAAAGCAGGGCTCAGCAGATCTAACACTACAGAGCCTGTGTGAGACAGAACAGCCTAGATGATGTAACAGCCATTCCAGACATTAAAATTGATTAATCTTTGCTGATACTTATTTTTGCCGTTTCCTTTTAATCACTTTGTTCCATTATTCCTCTTTAAAACCTTGCTCCCCTGGCCTGTGACTCATCAGGCACAGCTCTTCTCCCTCATTAGTGCTTTCACTTTTCCAGTGTCACTGAAATCTTCCATTCCTTGCACTCCCGTAAATATTCCTGTTCTTTTTCTACCCAGCTGTTCAGGCAAAAGCCCTTAAAATTCAGAAGTCAGTCTCAATGAGATACTGTCCCAGTACACACTTTGACTTTTCAGACTCGGCTTGTTCCTTTACTATAGGACACCTCTAAATCTGGCCCAAAGGCTCAGAGCTGCAAAAGCCGAGAACTTCTTTATAGAGTATGATCAGCAACAGCAATTTATCTCAACCCCACATCATCTACAGAGAGGGACTCTAAACTCCAAAGTAGTTCTTCCCAAATGGGCTAGAATTAACAAACAGTTTAGAGGGTTCTACCCAAAGGATGTACAAAGCCTGGCTTCACCCTAATCTGGTTTCAGATATCCAGTCGCAGCTTGTGATGTTGTGTAGTGAAACTCTTCGGAAGAGATTCTTGGCTTGTCTCAGACTTGACAAACTTCTTTGCCTTAGGGTGATGCACACGTTCCTGGCTCGTGAAGTCCTGAGGCTCAAAGAAAGGCCTGCTTCATTGTATTTTCCCCTCGCTACCTCCAGTTCTCTCTTCTTACTTATTTTAATCTCTTCCCAAGCAATCTTGCCATCAAGAACTAGGAGAGTCGGAGAAGCTGGGTCTGGAGAGCAAAGTTGGCTTCCCCGCAGCTTGCAACAATCTAGCCAATTCCGAGTGGCCAGGACAACAACAACAACAACAAAAAAAAGCAAGATTTGCTAACAGGTGTGTAATGCCTGTTCTTGCATATAACAGTAGTGGCTGGCAACACAGGCGGGTGTCCCTGGCTCCTCCATAGCTTCAGTTTGTAGCTATTTCTAAAGAACTCCCTCCTTTCCTCTCTACTCTTTGGTCATCTCGGGCAACCATTGCAAGACCTAGTCTTACACCAACCAGTAAACTCATAATGTCTCTAATTTATACCATGGCCGATGAAGCTGGACCAGGCAGAGACCACCACAGACACTGTGCACAGGCAAGACCTTCTCTCACACTTACCGCTCTGCAGGGAGGCATTAAAGGAACATAGGGAAACACAGGGGAGAGTATCTGTCAAAGCCCACGCTGCACAACACGGATGTGCTGCTGCAGACATTTAGCTAAAAGCCAGCTGTGAACTGCTATCTCTGGCCTGGACTCACGTGTGATCCCCTAGCATGAATGCTGAATTTGTTGGGGCAGAGCCACCTCTTTGTCCTTACCAAAACAGGGTCTTTGCAAGTGTCAGATGCTCAGGTGCTGCTGCTCTAAAATAGCAACAGAGCATGCTGAAAATCAGTCTAGATTAACACTGAAACTCTCAATGTCTCCTTTCATCAAGGAAGCCTGCTCCTCACAGGTGCTGACACTGCCCCATGGAGGAGGTTTCTCTCCCTCCTCCCTGCACTCAGTAGAGAGCTCTTAATATCTAGGCTGGGACGCAGTCATCCCTGAAAAGCATCTTTCAGTTTAAATCCGTATCAGTAGCCAAGAGCTGTATTTTTAATAAAGTGGCTGTGAAATGAATGGAAAGTGGAGGTCAGCAAGAGACAAGTGCACCACAGATGAGCATCAGTTACCTTTCCGCAAGTTTGGACCGAGAACTTATTCCAAACGTAACCAAGGAGCTTTTAATGCTGCTATCTGCAGAGGTAGAGCATCCTTACCCTGGAAGAAATCAAGCCTAAACACAGCCACATACAAGGATACCTTGTCATGGTTTAACCCCAGCCAGCAACTAGGACCGCACAGCCGTTCAGTCGCTCCCCACCACCCCCCTGCCGTATGGTAGGGAGAAGAGGAAGAAAAAGGAAAGAGGAAAAGCCTAATGGGTTGAGATAAACACAGTTTAATAGAATTTTAACAGAAGAAAAATAATAATAATGGTAAAAGAATACACGAAATCAGTGGCACAATACAACTGCTCAACACCCAGTGGTCGATTGCCCAGCCTGTCCTGAGCAGCAATCATGGATTCCTGCTCCCCCAGCCAACCCCTATTTATATACCAAGCATGACATGGCGCAGAATATTCCTCTGGCCAGCTTGTCCTGTCTGCTCCCTCTCCTCTTCTATGGGAAGCTGAAAGAGTCCTTAATACACGAATTACTTAGAAACAACTAAAACAGTACGTGTTTATCAACATTGTCATACTGAATGCAAAACACAGCAGCTACTAGGAAGAAACTTAACTCTATCTCAGCTGAAACCGGGACACATGTTTCCCAGGCTCAGTTTTCATATTCTCACCAAGAGATTTTCATCTGTCCTCCCTTCTGATGAAGGTGCCCCTGTCCCTGGCTTTTCTTTTGGCTCTAGCTGAACACACTGAAGGGCCTGTGGAGAATTATAGCACAGCCCCGGCCATCCCTTCGCCCCTCTTGCTGCATACCAGTCTCGGTAAGCTCCAGAAGTTCCAGCTCATGCTGTTTCAGCCAGTAGAAGCTCCCACATATGGTGAAATCCATTCATGCCTTACCAGTAGCCAAACATCACATCATTTAGTAGCCAGACTTTGCATCATGGAATAGCTTGGAAATTCAGAAGAAAACTGCTCCTTCCACATACTTCATGCAAAGTGTAAGACAACCGTTTCAACCGCCCAGATTTCTATAGTTGCAAAGCATATTGTCCCACAAGGTTTGAAAGAAAATGAAAGAAATAGTTAAGTGCCCTACCCCATAGAAGGTTCCGTGCTGAATCTGGGTAGCAGCAGCTGCCCTCCAAAACAGGTAAAAAGTCAACTTACTCTCATGCACACACAGAGCATCCTCACTAACAGGTGAGGAGGGTTTGTGGATCGTTTTGATCTTTTGCTCAAGACAGCAATTTTCCTGATGCTGTTCAATTACAATATAAAATCAGCTGTATAAGGCCAAGAGGCTCAAAAGCTATTAATTCTTGAGAAAAAGATAATGAACCTAATAAAATGAGGTTTTCCTGTTCCCAGAAGGCCACTGAGTTATATACAAGGTATAGACTGCCATGGTCCCATTTAATTGCATCATGTAGGCCGGGGGCTGATAATGAGTCATTTGTCTCAGGGATTGTTAGGGGAAAATATTTGATTTGCTCATACAACATTGTTTTTGAGCCAGCCACTGCACAAGCATTTGTAATACGAGGCAATGACCCTCAAGCACTCCACATGAGGGTCTCTGAGATGAAGATTTGTTGTGAAACTAGAGTGAGCTCAACAATTTGTGGACTCGAACTCCCATCTACTGCTATCATGGCATTTGGAAACTAGTTAAAAGTCACCAGTAGAGCTGAGCTTTGTTTGTACGCACACCTAGTGCCAACAAGCATGTGAAAAGCAATGCAGGAAGACTCCCAGGCTGCAGCACTGCTCAGAAGTCCAACTAGCAAGAACACTAGCACTGAGGATCAGGTAGCAGGCAGAGATAGAGGACTGAGCTTCCTCCAGAGCTGTGGGAGCTGTCCCAACATCACGTCTCTCCTAAGCATGTGTTGTCTCAGTTTTCTTCTCTGAAGTAGGCAGGACAAGAACGAGCAAGGAGGACTCTCCTGAGACAAGCACGTGGTAGGATCCAGTTCCTGTCACTATTGGGCTCAGATCAAAATAAGTTTCATTTGTCCCCACCCACAGGGGCTGCAAAGGCTTAAAAGACTGAGCAGTGCACTGAATTCTGCATCTGGGAGAGACAGGAGCACTGTCAAGATGTTTAATGCTTCACACACTCCTGCCTGTTTTGTCCTCAGCTCTGGCAAAGCTCCCTTTTACTCTGGGGAAGAGGAAAAAAAAAAACCTTTATGTCTGAGAATTTAAGTTCAGGAGCTGGTTTGGGGGTTTTTTGTTTGGTTGGGGTTTTTTTTTTGTTTNTTTTTTTTTTTTTGTGTTTTTTTTTTTTTTTTTAAAGGTTTCCTGCCAAACTCCTTCTACCTGATGGATTTTACAATGTCACAGATGACGCTGCATACTGAGCCCCCAAGGCTTTATCGGTGAACCGCTGCATACTTGTTTAAAAATGAAGATGTTAAAGTGCCCCGCTTATAAAAATGAATTCAGTGGATGTCAGCATATGATGCTGTCTCATCTCTCCTGGAGGACATTCCGACTTCCTGCAGTCCTTTGTAGCCCAAAAGGTCCTTTTCTATTTAGATAACAGCACTTTCTTGAAGCAAGGGGAGGCTTCTATTAGCTACCTGCTCATTCACTGATATTTGTGGGGTTGAATAGAAATGACCATGGATAACAGGAGACATGCTGAAGTCATTTCTGACTCCTGAGAAACACCATGAAATGGGTCCTTCCAACCCTTCTACCCAGTGAATGACTGCTGCCAAGGTAGAGACCTGGAGGCTTATACAGCCCAGACTACGTGCTGAGCACATGCATAAAAGGGGCTGAAGTGTTCCCCCTTTCAAAAACTGTGAAGTTAAAAGCTGAGCCTTGGTTGTAATGACATTGTACAAGATAGAATTAGTATCAGAAAATAAAGTTATGTGGGGAAAAAAAACCCTACCAAAAATTTCATTTTCACCCAGAAGTCAGTTTTCATCCCCAAAGTATCTTAGTAAAATGCCTTTTACCAGCATCACCCAGGGGCAAGAAACCTTCTGTACCTTTCCTCCTTTGCAACTTAGCTCTTTAAATGCAGTCTAGTCCAAGATACTGTTTCCCATATGCTGCAAACAGATGCTGTCTTGAAGGGTCAAGCATTTGTTTTGGGGAAAATTTTTCCATCAAGAAAAAGGACTGGAGTCCCAGTTCCATTCTTATTTACCTCCTTACGGTGTGCAGAACACGTGCAGCAGTGCCACGTGAACGTGGAGTCCACAAGGGGTGGCCACGTGCTCTCCAGGCTCACCCCTGGACCACCCATTGCTGATAGTCTGCAAAATGGCTGAGAAGGGGGTGCTCTTAATATCAAATGGCAACTCATCTGCTAAGCTGATTTACACAGATTTCAAAGAAAAGCTGAGTCAACAAAGACTGGTGCCAAAAGAAAGGTTTTCCTTTTAGTAACAGTATGACTGACTAATTAACAATCAATAATCCCAATAAAAATTGACATTAACGTCCATAAGGGGAACCGTGCCAATAGCTGATCATTTGTGCTAATGAAGCAAGAAAGCCTTGCTAGCTTGCAAACAGAAACATGTGAGCCAGTTCAGACTGAAATGATACAACTTGAACAGTCACCCGAAGACTGGATGGAAACTGACCGGGGTCTTCCTTTACCACTGACCTTTCAAAACGTTTGGGGTTTCTCACACGCACACTTTCACTCTCTGCAGCCTTCACAAGCTCAAGATACAGGTAGCAACACAAAACTTCAGCCCATGCTTTATAATTAGCCTGAGCGTATCACCCCTTCTGGACTTGAAAATGGAAACACATTAAGCCACCAGTCCAACCATGGGAGGCTCAGACGCCACAGAAAGCACAGTGCCTTAGGTTAGCTCAGCCATTGCTGATAACGCAAGTAGCTCATAGAGCTGTTCCAGCCTCAGCATCTTCACACACAACCCATGGAAGAGCGCCCCAGTTCCCAGAGAGACCACAAGTACAAAACTGAACAGATAACAGCAAAGACCTGCACCATTCCCTGCCGTCCACTGCTAAATAAAGCCCCTCAAGAGTTAAGTTACCAGCCCTCCTTTATGAGCCAGCCTGCTTCGCAGATGAAGCAGAAGCCTAAGAAACTATCAGCTTGCAGCTTATGTCTTGAAAATGCAAACAGAGGAAGCAAGGGCATAACAGAGGACAGTTAAGGCATTGTCTCTACCAGTTCCTTTCTCTGGAGCCTGGAACACAAACATCCAAGAACCATGATGCAGCAAGCAGAGGGATCTGACAGAATATTTTGGAGGTTTGACCATAAGGAACTGGCGGGATGGCTGCACTCAAAAGGTTGGGGTCAACAGCTCCATGTCCAAGTGGAACCAGTGACAAGTGGCGTTCCTCAGGGGTCGGTACTGAGACCAGTGCTGTTTAATGTCCTTGTTAGCAACATGGACAGTGGGATTGAGTGCACCCTCAGCAAATTTGGTGATGGCACCAAGCTGTATGGTGCAGTCAACGGGCTGGAGGAAAGTGGTGCCATCCAGAGGGACCTGGACAGGCTTGAGACATGGGCCTCTGCAAACCTCATGAAGTTCAACAAGGCCAAGTGCAAGGTCTGCCACCTGGGTCAGGGGAATCCCAAGCACAAATACGGTCTGGGCACAGAATGGGCTGAGAGCGGCCCGGGGGAGAAGGACTTGGGGGTATTGGTGGATGAGAAGCTCAACATGAGCTGCCAGTGTGTGCTGGCAGCCGAGAAAGCCAACCATATCCTGGGCTGCATCAGAAGAAGTGTGGCCAGCAGGTCGAGGGAGGTGATTCTGCCCCTCTACTCTGCTCTCCTGAGACTCCACCTGGAGTACTATGCCCAGCTCTGGAGTCCTCAGCACAAGAAGGATATGGACCTGTTGAAGCAGGTCCAGAGGAGGCCACAAAGACGATCAGAGGGCTGGAGCACTTCTCCTGTGAGGAAAGGCTGAGAGAGTTGGGGTTGTTCAGCCTGGAGAAGAGAAGGCTCCGGGGAGACCTTATAGCAGCTTTCCAGTGTCTGAAGGGCACCTACAGAAAAGCTGGAGAGCGACCTTTTACAATGGCATGTAGCGATAGGACGAGGGGTAATGGCTTCAAAGTGGAAGAGGGGAGATTTAGAGTAGGTATCAGGAAGAAATTCTTGTCTGTAAGGGTGGTGAGACTGGCGCAGGTTGCCCAGAAAAGCTGTGGCTGCCCCATCCCTGGAAGTGTTCAAGGCCAGGCTGGATGGGGCTTGGAGCAACCTGGTCTAGTGGAAGGTGTCCCTGCCCAGAGCAGGGGGGTTGGAACTAGGAGATCTTTAATGTCCTTTCCAACTGAAGCCATTCTACGATTCTGTAAGTTACTGGAGAATGCGATTGTCTTTTGGCTCAGTATAACACCTGGCCTCAGAATGCTCCTGAACTAAAAATAATAGCCATCGTCATTTTCCATAAGCGGATCACCGCATCTTACCGACTCGAGAAATGTAGCAATTATGGCAATGGCTCCCTTGGCTCCATTTTAACCTAGTCACTAATCTCTTTGCATCAAAGTGATGGGCAGCTCAGTTCCCCACAGCAAGAGCATCTTGTGATTTCTCAAAGCCTTTATTCAGGGACAGACATCAAATCTCACAGGAACTCAAAAGGCACTTCTCTGCACTGCTTTCTCTGCTACAAACTCAGATCCACACTCCTTCCTTAGCTGTACCAGGAGAGAGTGTTTTTCCTGCCTGCCAACATCCTGAAGTTCATGTTGAGATGCCATCCATTACAGACAGCCTACAGCCAGGAATAAAGCAGGCAACCATAAGGAAAACTCAAAGGCCTGGCACAGCTCCATGGCCCTGGCTCCAGCTGTCTTCCGGTTTTAACAGTGAAGTTTTTGGAAGGGCCTGTCTCAAACCTCTGCAGGAAGTATTGCAAATTCTTCGCATCGCCAACAGTGAAACCAGTGGAATGGTTTCATTCCCCTAAAGGAACAGACTGGAAGCTGCTTCTATCAGGGCTACAGGGATGGAAAGGAGGTTTATGCTCTAATCTTGGCAGCCTGAAGGCTCAGTTTTCCCCCTCAAAATACTGCTCTTATTTTGGCCAAGGCAAGGATTGATCACTTGAGTCCTCCTCCCTACAGAAATAGCACCTACTCCTTCTACCCTGCTATCTTACCTTATATCAGATAAGCCATGGGACCAGCACCTAAGACGACCAACAGCCTCTTCCTCCCTATAGAACAGCCATTTGTAACCAACTTGGTTGGCAGCAGTCCCTCTTGATTCCAGGCTTTGTACCAAGGACAAGCAAGAGTTCGGGCTCTGGGTCAGGTTATTCAGACAGGTGCAAGGCACTCATTTGAGAGCCCGCACTACTGAACTCCTGAGCATGGTCAGCTGTGTAAAATGGAGTGTTACATCTCTAGTGCAAGAAGACAGCAGAGGGGAGNTTTTAGGGGAAAAAAAAAAAAAAAAAAAAAAAAAACAAACCAAAAACCACCACTCATGTCTCTAGCCAAAACCTCTAACACACCCAAACTAACTTTACAGTTTAAAGCAACCATCAAGTTTGGAGTCAGGGTTGGGTTTTGTGTTTTTTTTTGTTTTTTTTTGTTTGTTTGTTTTGTTTGTTTTTTTTTTTTCCTAAGAGGTCTGTTAATTCCTTACATGGCATCTGTGTCAGGGAAGCCGGTAGTTATGGGATGGGAACTCGTGCCAGAGCAAAACAAATTTGATCGGAATGAGAAAACCAATGGAAAGGGCAAGCAGCTGGCTTCAGTTAGGGCCTTATTTTTAGAAAACATCTGCCAAGGGATTCAAAGGAGAATGGCAAGCTCCCTTGAGCACAGATGAGTCCAAGTGGAGACATTAATTTGTATTATTTAGAGATGTGGGATTTGCCCACATGTTGGCACGTACAGCATACAGTTTGCTCCTTGCAGATGCTGCAGGCACAGAGAGCCATATCAGATGCCTCTGTGGGACAAGCCCCTCACGGGAGGGGGGTACTGGGCTGGCAGGATCTCAGACCGCAGGAGACAGGGCTGGGAGGAATTACTGAGGTCAGCTAGACCGCCATCATGCCCACCCCCCCCAAAGAGAAAGGAATTTGGGAGAGGAATGGGAAGAGGCACAAGGACTAGAAGATCCTGCAGTTCCTTTTGATACTGCCTGTGCTCGCCTTGGTTTGACTGGGCCTGAGCACTGAATATCCTGGGATGCTGGAGAGGGGGAACGCGCACTTGCCACTCCTCTAACCATGTTTTAGCACAGCAGACTCTCCTGCATGGCTGCACATGGCACTGCCGAGTGCTCGTTTCAGCAGCTTTGTGATAGGAACACGAAGACCAGTGTGAATGGAGCATGGCTGGGGAAGTCTGGAAGCTCCAGAAAGCTCAAGCAGCAGCAATAGTGCTCCGAGACTGGCAGGTGTCAGTGGCACCCTGATTAACCTGGCATGGGGATCCAGCATACATCCATGTGCAGCTTTCCAGGTTACCCACGCTGGGGAACAAAGCGCAACCTAAAAGCAAAGGATAGCCTGCTCTCTAGGCTTTATGAAGGAGAGGAATGTTATCCTTCCCATACGGATGAGGAAAGCGAGACACCAAGTGAGGAAGTCCCCTCCGTGACTTTGCCAATTGGAGCTGGGAATTAAGCCCAGCTTTCCTGATCTGGCAGCCATATCTGTTTTACCTAATTGCCCATCCTGCTTCTCGGCCACAGCCTGCACCTCTTTGCTGCTAGCAATGACGACTGGCTTCCTAGGAGCCCTGGTAGCATCCAGCTGGAGAACAGTACACAACTGTCACAGACACTACCTTCCACCTTAGACACTGATGGCTTCTTTGCAATATTCAGACATCTTGAGACACTTGCGAAATGTTTGGGCCTGGGTCAGAGAAGAGAAAGTACAAGGAAATCAGGGCAGTGAGTGCACACTAAGCCCCTTTCCTCCTGCCTGGGGGGAAGAGGTGGGAGATGGACAAAGGCACCACAAAGGAAAATGACTCATTAGTACGTATCAGGATTTATTTACCTTCAGCAGTGTAAAACAGTGCAGCAATAAGGACCGTATTTAACTTCACACTCTAGCTGGCCTCCATGGGACTCCTGAGGTTAATGCTTCCATTTAAATGGAAATTGAGTGCCAAACTTAGTACCTGCTTGCAAAAAAAAAAAAAAAGGCCCCAACAAATTATAAAGAATCAGTACAGTACAGTTCCCAGCAAGTGTTCCAGTTACTGCATCTCAGCAGGCTAGACCTGACTGAAGGTCAGTTCGACTTAGCAGAAGGATTGCTCTTCAGCAAGCTGAACATCTCTGCATGAGTAGTGTCCCCAGGAGATTTCACCGGGGCATAGAGGAAGAAGCCAACTCAGAGAGATGAGGTGAGCCCCTGAGCTGGGTAGACAATAAGTCAGCCAAGAGAAATGGGTTAGGTGCAAGTAGGGATGAGCCAAACTGAAGAGAGTCTTACAGCAGTTTAGCGGTGCCTAGAAGGAAAAGACTCTGCGTTGAGATTATTACACGAAAAAGGTTCTTGCAGAAAAAGAGGCAGATGAAAAATTGACCGTTCACACAGACTGCTTAAACACCCAGCTACCTCTGATGGAGCCACGTATCTAATATTGCAGGAGAAGTGGATTATGGCTGGCCATAAAGTTGTCAGAGCCACTGACTGTCCCCAGGCTGGATCCAAACAACACTGCTCGTGTTACACAGCTGGCAAGGTCTGATTGCAGCCTGTCAAATTCAGTGGGTCTCCGACACCTTCCCATGTTGCAGCAAACAGTATAACCCAAGATAATATTGACCCAAAGCTTTTCTTCCAATTCTTTTGAAATAAGCTTGGTTAGAAAGTGAGGAGAATCATAATCCCACATAACGTTGATACTTCCTACCAAAATAACGCAGAAAAAAAAAATAGGTGGTTTTCTCTTCTGCTTTGATCTAGAACTCAGTAGTTGAAAGTTATGAAAATTCAAAATCAACAACAGGATGGCAAGTATTTCTCGCACAATACAGCCAACAGAAAATCCTTTCCTTAAAAATCCAGACAATTTAAATTTAGCAATTATTTACACACAAAGGGAGTTCCTTTACAGAGAGGAAATAAATAATTCAATATGTATTACAACAGTGTTTCACCTGCCTTTAAAAACCTCCCCAAAATCTTCAGCAGGTAAAGCTAGAGGGACTGTTATCCCATGTTCAACCTTAGCAAAGCAAGGCAAAATTTTTAAGCAATTGTGCAGGGGGTTACAAGAACCACGTCTATGACACTAACTCACAAATCTTTTTATGAGGAATAGTATAAAAACACGATTTGTCAGTGTACTTTTAACAGTCATCTAAAAATCAAGCTATTACAGCTTTTTTTTTTTTAAGAACACCCTAAGGCTACATAATTAACAGCTAGTAAGTTCAAAGGAAAACTTTTTCTCAAGTACGAGCCAGAAGTGTTAAGAAAGCAGCGAGTCTAGGGTTCCTTCTGTTTGTTAGGCCCTGCTAGAAACCACACTTCATCTCTTCTACCAGATGAGAGCTTTCCCCAGCATTGATCAAGTTACTCATTGCAAGCTAGTGACATCCCAGAACTAGTCATTTGTCTTTTTTCAAACTCACTCTTAAGACCTGTAAGATTCCTGCAAATGTGGTTCCCTAATTAATTTTACTCCTCATAATGAAAAATCTTAGCATATTGCTTTGGACTTCTGTTGTTTCTCATGGTTCACAAGGAGCATCCCTGCTACTCAGAGCCACAGTGGGCCCTCAAGGCCTGTGGTAGGGTTACTGGTTACTCATGAGACACCCTAAACTTTTGCTGACATGAGACAATTACTGGCACCTTGGACCTTCCAGCAGGAGGGAGAGAATGCTAGAGTAATTTTTTCCAGCTATCTCATGCACAACGAATGAACACCGTATCTAACCACATACACAGACCCCGAATGTGGCAACACCTGGGAGCCTTCCTGACTTGGAGGAGAAATACAAACCAAACTTCCGAGCTCCCTGGCTGGCTTACATTCATCTTGCCCGTCACCACTGTTTGTGGTGAAATGTTCTTCCCCGAGGAGTTTTCAGCTAGAGCGGTCTGAAATAAGGATGAAAGGAAAGCTTTTAACCACAGTTTACTGACCAGAAACTGAGGCACAGATTAAGTGACTTGCCCAGGCTCGAATAGACAGCCCTGGTGGTGATACATGCTACGTACAAGGTCAGGGCTGGTGGCTTAGTCTTCTGCCATAGCTTCTTTACCACCTCCTCTCCTGAGCACAAGAGGCTAAACCTTACACCGCAGCCTGAAGACATGCCACCTTCAGGAGCTGTGGCCTTAGGGCAGAGCATCACCTGAGAACTTGATCCTCCACAAACTTAAATCCTGTCTGCAGCTCAGCCAGCTGAGAACAAAGGGAAAGCACACTAGAAGCAGCAACACTGCCTCCTGTCCAGAATATGCTTACAGCTTCCAGGAGCTGGGGACCTTGTATGTAGGAGAGACATTTCAGGCTGGAATCAACCAACACGTCCCTAAAGCCATCGTGAAACTCCTTTCTTGACTCCAGCCTCCAGCTTCCCTCTTAACCTGTTTTTGTCAAAATGGTGAGTGCAGGGGGAAACACCCTGGGTTTTGCCAAGAGAGAGGACCAAAACCACACCAGTGACGGCATGGAAGAGGAATTTAGGTGGAGAAGGAGCCTTAAAAGGGAAACACTTGGAAGTGCTACTGCCTGGAGAAAAGTATAAAAGAATTAGATCATTTCAGAAATATTTACAGCTTCACAGCATTGCTGCAGAAAAAGCTCATGCTGCCATGTTTAATTTATTTCAGACTTGGAAGAATAAATCTCATTAAGGGCTAGTGCTTTCTTTTCACAAGGAGAAAGCATGTGTTCACACTTAAGATAATTGCAAACATCCATGGCTTTAAAAATAAACCCTCATGCATCAGCATGAGCTCTGAGTCCACGCCTGCAAGTGGCTCCAGTTCGAGCAACCCTACGAGATGCTGTTAAAGGCAGCAAGAGGGGCCCAAACAGAGCACCAAGTGCCCCAGGGAGGGCGGGGGGGGAAGCAATACTCTTAGAGGGAGAAATTGCTCCCTGTAAGCATGGACACTACTCTGAAGCAGAAACTATAGAGGATATTGTCCCCTACTTTGACACCACCTCGTAAAAGCAGAACTACGCATTGTTCAGTGCCTGGTTGTCACACTCAGCTCCCATGGCACTGAGCCCTTAGAGAGTCTCAAAACCCCTGTACATATACTTCCCCGCACCCTAGAAACACAAGCACTGCATAATCTTTTTCAAGATACTGCTTACCTGAAACTAGGGTTAATCTTCTACAGCTGCTGTAAAGGGAGCGTTAGATCAGGCCTGAAATAATTAGACTGTCAGATCTAAAGAGAAAGAAATCACTACATGTTCAAAACCTCACGTGCAGCTCTGCTCTTCCCAAGTCATTCATAGACCTTATTCTTCCTGCTTGTCTACCCCCATCTGTTTTCCTCTATGGCCTGTGCAGGCATTTGCAAAGGGTCTCTGTGCTACATGCGAGAATTAGTTGGCCAAAAAGCATGGATTATTATTCCAGGGTTTGTTAGGAATTTTGAAATAAAAGAAAAATTGAATGTATCCCAATCTGGAAATAAAAGATCAATTTTAAAGGTGTCCAAAGAATCAGAAGTTAATGAAAAAATCACTTGGCTGTGTCCTTTCTGTAAGGCATGTTCCTTTTCATCATTTTCATCCTTCTAATTATCTTGCAGAAATAAAATTACACAGAATTTTGAGACAAAGTCATTTGAAAATGGAAAGTTAAGCTTTTCAATATTAGAATATTGAAAATAATCATTGTGCTTTATTTAGGGATACACACAAATTCTGACTTAAAACATCTATGAATTTTATATCTGGAAGTATTTCAGTACCAAATATGCACGTCACAGGAAAAAAGCTGTCACGGAGTCCCTCGGCTGAGCAGAAACCAGAGTTTAGGATTATCCCTGGCAGAATAGCCTGCAAAGAGACCGAGGGGAAAATGCCATATCAGGAAGCAGCCGATTTAACATAATGATCACTTTTCTTTTTTGTTTGTGGGGCTTCCATCTCACCTGCCTCTGTGCTCTGTAAGCATAGCAAGGTTATAACTTCATCTTAGGTTTTGTTCCACTCCTTTTGCTCTCTCAGCCTTCGCATTCAGAATTTGTTTTCCACAAGTTAAATAGAACAGAAGATAAGACACAAAGAGAGCTGGGTGCCAAGTAGCACAGTCGATGCAGAGGCACTACCCTGTGATCTGTCACCTGAATGTGATATTCCTCCTTCAGAGTTCAGAATGCCCCTTTGATCACAGGTTTTAACTCCTGCAGAAAGCCAATTTGACACTGATGACTGAAGGAGGCAATATGAAAAGAGAACATGGAGGTTTTAATAAGACTTTTTTTTTTTTTCCTCTTGAGAAAGGTCTTTGTAGATCCACTGCTTGGTCCAATTCAAGCATCTTCAGCTCTTTGAGAGAAAACATGTCAGCAAGTAATGAGAGGATGTTGAAACCAGGTGAGTTAAAGTGAATGTGATATACCCAAAGCAAGCATGAGTTGCACTGTTTTGCCAACACACCCAAGTAACTCTCTAACAGAGACTGCCACACAACAGATAAACTTTATGGAGAAACTCTTGCAAGGAACCTTTTAGAGATAGAAAGCTGTCTCAAAAAATTGCATCAATGTTTGCAACCCAGCCATCACTCTAGTTCATTAAGTCTGCGATGTCTTTACCGAAGTAACATCATTGGGTGAGCATTTGCAACTTTGTCAGGGTGATTTTTTTTGTTCTCCAGAGATCGGAGCTGGAAATCAGAACAATCGCTATCCGAGACCTGCTTCTTGGCCAGATGATTAACCTTCACACTGGCATACAGCCCCTAATTAGAATAAGCATAGAATAGAATATTTCAGTTGGAAGGGACCTCCAACAATCACATAGTCCAACTGCCTGACCGCGACAGGGCTGACCAAGTTAAAGCATGTTATTAAGGGCATTGTCGAAATGCCTCTCAAACACTGACCAGCCTGGGGCATCAACCACCTCTCTAGGAAGCCTGTTTGAATGTTTGACCACCCTCTCAGTGAATAAATGCTTCCTCATGTACAGTCCAAACCTCCCCTGGCACAGCTTTCAACCACTCCCATGTGTCCTATTGCTGGATCCCAGGGAGAGGAGATCAGCAGCTCCCTCGCCACTTCCCCTCCTTGGGAAGCTGTAGAGACTTGCTTGCTTGATTTATGACACCCTGCAATTGCCTGCTCCTGTGATTCTAAAAGGTGATTCTTAGACTGACCAGTACTCATGGGCTCCTGAGCCCTCAAAAGCAGATTCCCAGGGTGCTCTGCCTAAATAACTCCCCGAATAGCTTAATGTTTGCTCTCCTAAAGTCCAGGGTAGCAACTCTGCTGTCCTTTTTTTCCTCATTACGCTGAAAACTTTAAATTCAACCATTTCATGGTCACTGTGGCCAAGACAGCCACCTTCCGTCATATCCCTCCCAAGTCCTCTATTCACAAATAGCAAGTCTAGCAGGGTGTCTTTCCGTGTTGGCTCACCGAGTACTTGTAACAGAAGTTGCCTCCTACAAACTTCAAGAATTCCCAAGACTTGCTCATCACTACAGTACGATATCCCCAGTTGATGTCTGGGAAATTGAAATGTCCCATGGGGACAAGGGCTACCAATCCAGACATTTCTCCTAATTGCCTATAGGATAAGTCAGTGCTATCATCCTGGCTGGGCCATCCGTAGTAGACACCCACTACAACATCTCGTTTGCTTTCCGTGCCCCTAATCCTCACCCAGAGGCTCTCAACCATGTCACTGACTGTAAGGGCTGTACAATCAAACTTCTCCCTTACATAGTGCGACACCTCCATCTTGCCTTCCTTGCCTACCCCTCCTGAACAGCCTGTAGCCCTCCATCCTCTAGGAATATCCCTTCACGCATCCCACAGCCAGAAACCTGGCTGGTTGCATGCTTGAACAGGAGCTCTGTCTGTGTGGCTGCATTGGTTCTACCAGATGCTAGAAGCTCAGGAGAAGCACAGGGCACTGCCCGCCACCACGCGCCCACCCGCATTGCTCAGGGAACGCCCCCTGTTCAGACAAGCCTCTGCTTGTCCATGTGTATTCCCACCGCTGCTCGCTGTCACTACTGGTGGTGTTCCTCACGCTGCTTCAGTGCCTGTTGCAGTCCTAGACACCTCTGCCATTTGTGTAATGAAAGCAGACCCAGCCATCCAAGATCTATGCTGCTATTTTGCATCTGACTGCTGACACTGGCACCAATTCGGTGCTGCCTTTGCAATCCCCAGGGCAACATTCTCCTCCACGCATTTCTGCAAATGCTACTTTAAGCCTTGAACACTAAATTAGGCAGCGAGTAAATTTATTCTCCTTTACTGATTGCATGTTGCAAAACGGTTATCAGTGCTGACTTATGATTAAGTATCCAAAACCACGTCAACTTTTGCCAGCAGGTCTTGTGAAGCCCCTGATTTGTCTCATAAGCCAGTTGTGTAATTTCTGTACTCTGCAGATGCCGCGAGTCATTTTGCACTCCGGCTCCCAAAAAGAAGACTCAGAGAGCAAATCTCCTCTTTCCTATAGGATATGTTACCCACAAAAGGAAACGTGACATTCAGGTCAAACTAATTAAACTAAACAGGACTAGATTTAAGCGGGATGAATAAACTAGATGTTATTAATGGTGTTATTTCACTTTAATACTGCAGCAGCACCAAGGCAGCCTACGTTATGTTGGGATCCATACAGAAAGAAAGTGAAATGAGTTACTACTGCATAATCTCACAGGAGAAGCTAGACCTCCTAAGAACAACCTCACACACAACAGACTTAAGTATTTTGAGGTGTGAGCACAGAAGTCAACCTCTAGTTAGAGAGTTCTGCCTACCAAAGTCCATTACTTGAGCTGGGTGCTTTTCCCCCAGCAGAGAAGAAATCTGCCTCTTTAGCTGAAGTCTTTCACTTCAGAGAGCTTAGTCAGTCATAGTTGCAGATAACTTGAAACTGCAACTACGGCATAATTTGGCTCACCCATGCTACTTTCAGTCTAGACAACGTGAATAACAGCAACAGAGACAGGGTGTCACACACCGTGTTAGCAATCCAAGTCTAACCTGTCCAGGGATGCCACTGGCACAGTCTCACTGCTCACCCACACCTAGCCCTCTGCCGTTGCATCTGCCCTCACAGTATTACCTGTGCTGGCTCCATTAAGTTCACGTTCTACAAATATTTTCTTCTTCTGCACTAACACATCCGTGGTGATCCCATCTCTGCTCTAAATTGTATTGATGAAATGGAGGGCAATATTATGCACAAGGCCGCAAAACATCCTTAAATATGCTGCCAGCTTCAGAAGCAGAGAAAACCCAAGTTTATTTTAAGTGAGCCCATACTGCCTTTTTTTTTTTTACTGCACATTCACCTCCAAGTAATATATTTTACTGTTTAAGCACATGTAGTGTGAGCCACAGAAGTATTTTCTGTGGCTGGAGCCAAGAAACCATACCCATTTCATTGCTCTGCTCAACAGTTTTACTGCAGAGAACGTCCCCGTCTACTCATACACATATAAAAGCCTGAGACCAACAGTCCAAGGCACAGATGTTGTCTTTACCAACAGAAGGGAGGTGACAGTGAATGACAAGGGAAAATTGATACGCACACAGAAGATACGTAGCGCCTGAGGAGATGTAACCGAGAAGCTGCTGTCTACCTTGCTTTGAAGAGGGCTAACACGTAACAGTCACTGTGGCTCCCAATGTCTCTAAAATTATTATGTAAACTGCATCTTAATGGAGAGTCTCGACATGAGGAGAAATTGTTCATGCAGTAATGACTCCGCAACACAGCTCTGGCAGTAAGAAAGTTCATTAGGAATGCAGATCTGTTGTGCTGGGAGCAGGAGGGGGATAGGTTTCTTTTAAATACCCTCACTGCAAACCACATAAAATGGAAAACCGTAACAGAAACCAGAATGCATCCAGACACATCTGTCTTGTGCTATCCTAGCAAAATGAAGAGTCTAGAAATGCTTTCTTCTAGTTTTATTTTAATTTTTGTGGTTACTGGAGTTTGAGAGGAGCTGAGGAGACAAGAATTTCCTGCCTTGGCAAGAGTCTGAGGAACCACTGCTTGAAGAGTCCCATCCCAACTTGGCATAAGAGCACACTGCACCACAGCAACGTGGCCCCAGGCACTGAAATGCAGTTGGTTATTGATATCACTGACAGATAAACCAAGTCACCCGTGTAAATTGCTCTGTGCACGCAGCTTGTGAATGTCAGGTAGGGCACAATGTGACAAGGAAACATTTCTATTCCATTACATGAAGCAGCCTCATCTGCCTCTCCAAACACCCCTACAAACTTGTGACTGCTAAGCCTCATAATTCTTCTGGCCCATTTCTATTTATCACTGCTTTAACTGTGCCTCCATTTGAACACTGAAGACAAAACCTACGTTCCCTTTAACCCAACACCGGGTGTTAAGCTTGTTTTTAATTGTTATTCTAACCTTGATAAAGTAGCACATTGAGAAACATGGAAGCTGCTCATCTTTATTTTGAGGTCTATCCCCGACTTCATTAAGACAGTTGCAAGCTGGTTTTGCCCCCTTCCTACCTGGCAGCTAGTCCATCTCTGACAAAAACATCAAAAGAGGGACCAAAAGCTATTCTTGTTCTGTGCCAAGTGCTTCTCCAGCAATTCAAGTGCTTGCAAAAAAGAGGTAATCGCAAGCAAGGAGTATTACAGGGAGGGAAAGTGATGCGTTCAAGGTTTTGCTTTGTATCCTTAACAGATAATCAAAAGCAAGTAATTGCTAAGGAGAGAGGTCTCCACATGATGCCACCTTCCTGCTTCAGTGAGAGCTACTTGTGTTTTGCTGCGTTCAAGCAGATGAACGTATGCTTTTATTTAACGCTCCAGAACCCAGGTCTCCTGGAATCACAGCTATCCACACCCTGCAGACTCGCTCTCCTGGTCACTGATGGTGCCTCTGCAGATTTGACATCCTATTCAACACCATTTGAGAGGGGAGAGACACAGAAGCCTCAGTTTAAGGAGTGCAGCAAGGAGTCCAGCTGCATCTTGCTGTAGTGGAATTAAGCCACGTACCCTGCACTGGCAAGCTGATCCCCCTTTGCCTACCAAACCAAAGGAAGGTTTTGCTTCAAAGCCACTATTGTGTCAGCCTCTTTATTCCTACACCCATGCATAAGCCACGAGTCATTTCACAGTAACCAGCACAGTTCCACTAATGTGAAAGCAGCTTGAACCAGCATCAATGTTTTCCTGCATTCTCTTACTGCCTCTCTAGCTCAAGAAACACACTGCTCAATAATGTGATGTGACTTGATTTTGTTGTCTGGGTTTTTGGGGGCAGGATTTTTTTTTTTTTCCCCCTCCCACACTGCCAGGCCTATCTGATGGCCACACAGGGATTGTTGGTTTCGATTCCTCCCGAGTGTGCTCCTTCAACTACATTACAGCTCTTCAAATATCTTCTTGCCGATTGCTTCTGCACATGCAAAGCCATCTACATGTTTTCCTTTCCTACTTGTCTGTCTGTTGATGGATCTGTCTCTCCTGCACAATACAAAAAGCTATTTGTGGTTTCCGTGACAAAAGAAAAAAAGAAAAAAAAAAGAGCTGAATCTAACCAGCCTCCTATGTTGAGTCAAATACCAGCACGCACCACTGCAAACTGTAGACACAGGTTTCCCTAAGATGGTATCCATGCTTACTGCAGAAAACTTCAGAATAAGTAGTAATAAGGATATTTTTTTAATATGTTCTCCTCAAATAGGCAAACACGCAGCCAAAGCAGCAAACCATTGCTCAAAGGAACATCAGTGCGGCCAGGGAACGGTGTTACTGTCACCAAAGAAGAAGCTAAAGCACGGAATTCTACATGAGCTAAGGTCCGAGACTCTGCACGCCAAGTGTTTCCTGGCAAGTCCATTTCACCTATCCCATAATTCTTCACTGAACGTATCACTGGGTCCTTCCTGGCAGAGTCCTACAGCCAGCTTGGCTCAGTCCTCTGACATCAACACACGTAACAGACAACTGTTGAACGTCTCAGGCAAAGGTTACCCAGTCATCCACACATACCAAATGGTAACTGGATAAATTTGGCTGGGGTGGCACAAACCTGCCACTATTTAACACAAGAGCCGATTTAAATGAGAAACTGTGCATCTGAGGAAGAGTAGTATCCCTGTAATTTCAACATCTCTTCAGTTCTCGCTTAAGCAAACTGCTTTTACTGTCTTGTGGTAAACCCCCAGACACCTATCACAATGAGGATAGAAAAAAGCAGAACATGCACATCACTCCCAGGTCAACTCATGGCAACTTCAGTGAACACCAGCAAGTGATGACCACCTACACCAGCAGTCCCCCAAATTCCCTGCAATCCTACAAGACATTTCCAAGGTCCATTGCAAACCTGGGAAGTGACAGCAGCAACTAAGCTATCTGCATTTCTCAAGGTGCAGAACAAGCTTGATGCACAGCCTGTACCACTGATCTCAGCTCAGAAAAGTGCTTGTATGCATCTATTTCCTCATTCTCCCAAGTAGAGGCTTTGCCGCTTCGGCAAAGGAAGGTACCTCCACACACATGAATTTAAATATAAATGGAAAGCACAAGCAATTCCACATCACGGAAAAACTCAGTGTGCTCAAACAGATGGATTTTACAGCTTGAATTATTGCATTTCATTGTCTTGTGCTGGCAAAGTCCAAGCTTCTTTATGACACAAAAACAACCGCGGGTTGCTGACAGGCTGTTATTTTGCAGGAGAGAAGCAAGTGGGTAACCACAACGTGGGGCATTCTGTTCAACCCAGTGGACAATGCTCTAAGGTCCGCCTGGGGCCCAGACTAGTCAAAATGTTACATTTTGCCCGTGAGAGGTGCTTTCAGTGAAAAGCTTAACATTTCCCGCAGGAAAAAAATGAGTAGAAACCAATCCTAGTTCCGAAGGGAAAGCATTGTGTCACTTTGGTTTCAACTTCAGGTGGTAGCTCTGTCACATTTTAGCACCTTACTATTCAATTCTTCCACACCTGGTTTTGGAGGACCCGAAACCCAGCTTTTGTATTTCACTCCCTCTCCCCTTTTTAAGGTGGAGAAATAAATTCCAAAACACTTCAGAATATGCCTCCAGCCTTGTTCTTGTTTATTCACCCTTCGTTCTTCAGGGCAGAGTGCTTCATCTTTTTGCTGCTGCTACTACCTGCCCTGCACAGGAGCACCAAGGCGGGTAAGCCCGCAACCAATGCGGTAACCATTCTGTGCTGGACTAGCTGCCTGCCATGACTGTCAGACTTCCAAGATATAGCTAGAGAAACACTTGTCAGCAGTGACCAGGGGGAAAGCTGTCTGGACCAGCAGGAGGGGCTCAAAGCCCTCGCTATATCAAACAGACCCATTTTTATGGTACTTTCAGGCAAAAATTAACAAGAGACCCCCAAAACCGAGAAGGGGCGAGAGCAATGTGAAAGCAACTGGCTTGTGGTATCTTCTGTACGAGCCGAGAGGCCTACATCCCATCCACCCTAGCTGGTTTCCCACATCATGGAACACCGAAGTTTTAACAGCCAGCATAGAGACAGCGTGCAAGCAGCTTTTCCTGTCCTCGGTCATCCATCTCTGCCACCTGCTCCCAGAGGGACAGGGGCAATCTCCAGTATGCAACCAACTGCCAATACGTGGGAGCTGCTGTTTGCCCCTTCCTCCCTCCCAATACCACCAGCCTGTTCGGCAGTGGGCAGGCTCCCTCCAGCAGACATGCTCCCAGTCTGTGAACTAACAGACATAAATATTGCTGTTCTATGCCTGAGCAGCAGAGCCATTCTTTGGGACAGTGCCAGCACTTCACATACTCCTTTTATTTATAGCTTCTGCGACAATCCGTCTTCCTAAAACTGCCACTGTATTATACCTATTATTTAATGTTTGGTCTCAATGACACTCTGTAATTTACACCAGGCCTTAACAACACATTAAAGCCTCGTGCTGTTATTTTCCTTGCCGTTGTGCTTTTCAAGAGCACGAGTAGCAAATTTAGCCACAGCTTTGAAGCATCCCTGGTGCATCTAGCCTGGAGTATTCGCTCTCCTGAGAGTTAAAAGCACTGGTGCTCTGCAGTGGAAGAATTCCTGCTCTGTCATAGTTAGAGGAACAGAAGTAGATTAATTTCTCGCCCTTATAAATGAAGTTAAGGCATAGGCAGCGGGCAGACCCACCGTGGGGGGCCCATTACAGTCTGAGTAGCCGCAGAATCTTTTACTGTCCTTAAGTTTCAGGTCTTTCTACTTTTTCAACATTGGATACACCCCTAAGTTTAGGCTTTAGAAGCAAGCAGAGTCCTGAGGCATTTAAAACATTAAACTGTTATTATTTTTCCAAACGAATAAGAAACAGTATTGAGAAACGGCAGCTTTTTCATTAAATGAAGCCTCTTGGAAACGTTTGTTCCCATTAAAATGAAATTAAAAAAACGCTGATGTTCCTCTAAAACCTAAGGGCTTGAACGCCTTCCAAACGTGGATCAAGAAGATTACGTCTTTCCCTTATCAAAGTCCTTTGATAAGTACGTTCTTTTCTAGGGGATCTCTTCACAGTCCTCGCTAATTTAGTCATCACGTAACTTCCAACTTTACCTGGAACCCAACTGAATTTCTTCATCCCAAAAGATCCCCATAGCACGCGTCTGAGACCTTCCAACCGTTAGAAACCACTTTCTAGTTTATAGACTGAGTGTATTCCTGGCCCGCTTATCTCCATTGCAAACAATATTTGTTAGACGCATCACAGGAGGAATCGCAGGTACCTCTGGTATTACTGGAGCTTGATTTGCAGCTACAAGCACGACTCTATTTTCCCCTTACACGCTACTGGATTTATTATTCTTTTTTGAACTGTTTAGAATTTCTTTCCCCACGTCTTAGGCTCCAACCTCCTATGCGAGAAAGCATACTGCTGTGGTCCTGATCCTCAACTGAGAGTTTATTAACCCCAAGCACAAATAAAGCCCAACATAAGCATGCAAAGGCAGAGGAGAGAGTTTAAACACATTCAGCACAGCTCTGCCATAACAGGAATAGCAACTGTTCTCACGCTCCACTAGCGAGCACCTGGAACCCCAACAGAGATTCCCGTGTGCCAGTTTTCCTTGTGATACACAAACATATAAGATCTGATCCATTCCCCGCAATCCCAATCAATAAGTTGCTTCTGAACATTACATTATCCAGTGCTCTATTCTTCCCACCCTCAACCATTTCCTCTCTGCAGCAGGTCATTATTTCTTCTCCAAGTCAGACACCTCAGGACCATCCACGGATGCTCTCCTCCAAGAGGGAGGTGGGGAGAGAAGGACTGTTCTATCCAGGTGTTAAGACGGAGATGCTGGGATTTGAGGAAATTTGTCTACTCCTTTCCCTGAAGTCAGTTCTAATGAGTGTTATCTCTTCATCTGAGACAATTTACATCCCTTCACACGTGGTTCAGTCTACGCGGATAAAGGTAACCGTGAGTCACAAGATGCAAACTCCTTTCCTTCACAGTGCCTAGAGGGACCCTAAGATACTGGGTTACCCTGCTACAACCTTGCTCAGCTACTTGGGGCTGCACTGAGGCCAATCCAAGAAGCACTGGCAAAGGGCAACGTCCCTACTGAATGACTTTAGCTTTACAGCCCGGAAAGTGTTTGCTTACAAACAAATGACATATACCTCCTAGCCCCAGTCTTGTCGGCAGCAAGTCCCTGTAATACAGCAACAGCAGCTATCTGGTCAAGACTAAAGGAGACCATAGCAATATATCAGGAGACTGAGACAACAACATGAGAGTCCCTCTCCTAGCAGGAGGGACATGTTTCATTAGGGAGAACTCTGAAGGAGCTCAACTTATTTTAGCACAAAACACTGGGACACACCTTCCAGCCACCTGAGACACACCGGCCCAAAACCCACACAGACATACATACGATATAGGAAGAGCTTTGCAATCTGACGACGTGCAGCCTACAACGCTTCAGATATACAATACTTCCTGAAGTTCAATACTCCCACATTTCGGGCCACAGCTGCGCACCAACCAACATGCTTGAACAGTGCAGATACTAAAGACGTTACTGCATAGATAGCACAAAATTAAAACAAGCGCTTCGGTCCTACCTTGTGCAGCTCTTCTGTCAATACAGTGAAAACATCCAAGCCCAAACAGACAGCCTGCTCAGAATAAAGCAGCAGAACAAACACCTTTCGGAGTGGTTCCTTATAAAGGTCTCCAGAAGGCTAAAGCCAATTATCTATAGCTGGCTCACCTGCGCCTCCCACCAGCTTTCAGTTCTTTTCTGAAATGGTTAAAGTGCTTGACATAATTAGCTGTTAATTGTTAGCAGCTGTATCCATTATCAGTTTAATTCCTAATTAATTGTTACAATTACTGTTGCCTTGCCGACCCTGTCTTAAGAAGTGTTTGTTATGGAGGGAAATGTTACATGTTAATTAACTTGCTACCGAATTTTAGCATTTAATTAAATATTCTAAAACTGTTGCTATTTCCCCCTGTAAGCAATTAAGGAGCCAGGGGTCAATTAAATGTGTGTTAACCTGCATGCTACTCAGGTGGCATGACAAGGCAGAGACTTTTACTGTATCAGAAGGAAATTTGAAGTTGCTTCTTGCTCCCCAAAAGATACAGGCAACAGAGGTGCCACGAGCACATTTTTGACTAGTAGTAGCTGACCATCCCCTCCCTTAATCCAGCACTGCTGGTAAGGGACAGGCCCAAACTCGCTGCTTCTGTAGTAATCAAGCAAGTCAGTAACAGGAAGGGACTCTTGGGCGTCCCAGTCTCTTTTAAGAGTCCGCGTAGCCGCTCTGCCATTGCTGATGGCACCGGCTGCTGGAAAAGGGGAAGGATCAGACAGCTGAGGCTCAGCAGGGATTTGCAGCATGCTGCCATGTTACAAAGGCTCTGCTTGGCTTCAGGTTGATGACAGAGCCTGTTCCCACACAGCAACGTGGAAAAGCTAAGGACTTTTTAGTGAGCCTCGGGGTGCTTCTCCAGTCTTGGTTGAAAACGGGCCCGGGAATTTGCACTGTCAAATAAAACGCGCGAGAGAAGGATGTACCTCTCTTTCTCTGACTCTCCCCACTCTTTTCTTTAGGTCGTCAGTCATTATCCAAGTGGAAACACCACCAAAGCACGCGGCTATAAACAGGCTGGGGCTTATGCAGATGTGCTGCTGAGGGCTCTCGTTGTGCCATTAGAAGTACCGCTCGCTGCAGCCATGAGGGTAGCATATAAGCTGCACCAGGCGAACCCAGAGTTAGAGCAGCAAGAGAGAAGATGGATCAGGTGGCCTGCGGGGTTGGTTTGTTTGTTTTATTACTGCTCACGTGCTCCAATTTTCTCCTGGAATTCTGATGAAAAAAATAGACCATTGTTCGCTCTAAGCTTCTGCAGGAAAGTAAAATGCATTTCTCGGTCAGCTTATCCATCTCCCTGCAGAGCTGCCTGCACATCTCAGAGCAGGATAAGGAATGATCTTTCACTGCAGCAGCCGAGAATTAACCCATTGTCTCACAGAATCACCTAACAGCACCCCCTGTAACAGGGGTAAGTCCAAAAAAAAAATTTGCCTGAGCACACGTAAAATTTTGGGGACACTACACCATGCAACACACACGGCCCTTCCTTCTCTGGTGTTCATGCCAGCATCGCTTGTCAGACTTGGTTTCTCACTTGCCTGCTCTCCACTAACTCGCGCTGCTGTTGCAATCAGTTCATCCCTGAACAGGATACCTCTATAGCACAGGTGACTTGACTTTATTTCTCTGAACGTTACTGTCTTAACCAAAAGGCCGATTCTCTGCTGCCTCACCACCCTCCCACCGGCCCAGCCCACAGAAGTGATTAGCTGCTGTTGTGTTTTTCACCGTCCCCCGGCAGCCAAAGCACTCCGTTTCTTCCATCCACCCCTGGCTGTTAGTTCCCAAAAGATCGTTTGCTGCCGCAGCATGGAACAACTCAATTCCAGAGCAGGTCACTAGCTCTTTGTGGGATTTTAAGACAGTGGCAGTTTCTTAAGCAAGCTGAAGAAATCTGTTCTCTGAGCTTGGTTTAAAGAGAAAAAGTAATTCAGCAGGTGCTGTGCTTTGCGGAATCACATGGACCCACAAGATTTAACCCTCAAACGTGCCTGTTTTCTCATGCACAACAGCACCTCCCACCTGCTTGTCGTGCTAGAGGAAAGCCCTTATTTTCAAGGGTGCAGGCTCCACACGTGCACACTGGCAGGCGTGTGACTGCTCTCCCATTTAGACATGCCTCTTTATGCAGGCATGCGCATCCCTGTTTTCAGCCTAACACGATTTCGTCTCTCTTCAAGTCTGTCCCTACACCAGGGCCGCTCCTTCTGAGCAGGGGGCTTCACTTCCAATGCAGGAAGACATTGGTGATGAATATTAATTGCTTTAACATCTTGTTGTGATAAGGCCAAGCCCATTGCCGTGCTTAGGTTCGTTGCTAGGGAACTGAGAATGGCAAGTCATGGATTTCATTTGCTTCAGGGCCCACTTGGGTTGCAAAACAGCATTAAGCCACAGAGCAGGATTCGCCTGTTAATTATTTAGAATCTAATAAAAGAAAGGGGAAAAAAATCCGTGTTTTTTCTCTCTCCTCCCAATTTAGCTTTCAGACTGCAGCGGGTCATTAATCCCCAGGGCCAGACAGCTTCTTGGTCACACGTGATACCTTCCCCTGGAGCAGGACAAGAACGCCCCTGCTTGTTTAACGGAGCTCTGCTGAACTGCACCTCACAGAACACCACAGCAAATGACTATATTTAAATTTAATTGTCCGGAAATTGTAAGCACAATATTCTCTCATTTCACTTCTAATTTTAGATGTAAACAAGCTGGCAAGTCAAGCTCGTCCTGTTGCCTCCACCTGCAAGCAGCACTGCTGGCAGAGCTGCTTCCCTGAGCAGGGATTGTGCCTGCTGCCCTGTGCCTCCTCCTGCCACCGGTCTGGCAGTACAGCCATGTTGGAGGTCAGCTGGAGATCAGTTTAAGGGATTCGACTGGGTCTGTGCTCACTGCTTTTCCTCTGCCGCTGCAGATGGCATTTGGGCCACCCTAGCCTTACAGCTTTAGGATTGCTGTCCTGGCAGTGGGGATGTCCCACATGGGAATGGGAGCACGCTCACAGCGAGTGCAATGCTATGGGGATCGTCAGGTTTAACGTCTACCGGAAACGTGGTCTGCCCATGGGAGGAACTGAAGAGGAATCGAGGTACCGGTATCTCTAGGTGCACAGGTCTGCTCTGCCGTCTGCAAGGATGCCAGGGAAGCAGAGCCTTGCAAAGGACTGCTGCGTGTGCAGCATGGAGATGCTCCCTCTCACCCCAGCTCTCCCCTTCTCCTCCATCTTTGCACCCAGGCGAGATGTTTGGCAGATCACTAGCAACTGCACAGCGTCTAGCGGGGCACACACTAGTGACTAACTGACTGCCCCCCAGGGAGTGCACAAAGCAGGAGCTGCCCCAAATGGCTGCTTTCGCTGGGGAGCACCAGCACGAAGTGGCAGGCAAGCAATTAAAAGAAACATCAGAGACAGAAAGGAAGGATCCATTTGTGAGCAGGAACCCAGGCAGCGTTGTCACCCACAGTGTGTGCTCCAAGGAACCATCCCGATGTGCTTGTTAAATCTCCCAAACATTAAAGCTGCCCCAGCACCACACCACGTTGAAATGTCTCCCTCCTGCCTTCCATTTGTCCTGCAGCATTCACAGATTTTATGTATTTGCTTCTTACTAGAGCTGAGCAAGTGATGAAGTTAATTTATTCATCAGACCGTTTCTTTTAAAATCTGCTGTGGAATCCATCTGATTAACTGTTCCCCAAATGCCAGCCCATCAGAATCCATACCCTTTCGGGACATCAGAGTGATCCATCTGCCCCACGGCCACGCTCCTTCCTCTGAGCACAAAACTCCCATCTGTTTTACACGGCTGCAAATCTACAGCAACTCCCATGGCTACAGCACCCCTGAAAAGCGAGACATCCGAGGTTTTTCGTCCTTGCAGTTGGCCCTCACCCTCACCCATTTGAGGGGTTTTCTCTGGCTAAGGCTAGGCAGGGTCCCCCTCTGAAACACACCTCACCCTCAGCCAGGTTCATAGCTTGCAAACGTGACCTCTCACTTTAACAGAGAGTATTTCTACTTATGCAGTCTCATGCTCCTTTTTCCTGATACTCAGACTGAAAACCCCCGATGAGCTCCTTAGCCAGGCTTCTTAGGACAGTGACTCTCAGAACAAAAATTACAATAAAATGCAAAGCTCCCCCAAATGGACTGTGTGTTCACAGTTCAACACAGATTCTCACCGTCTCTCACTGAAGGCAAAAAGGTCTGCAGCGTAAAAGAGATACAATGCTTCAGCCATGGAAGAAGCATACTTTGAACTAGTATGATTATTACCGGGAGGAAATGATGATGATGCATGGAAATGGGAGCCAAGGGAAGTGAATTCTGTTTCCTGCCTCCCACCAAGGGGTTAGTGTATGAGGTTATTTGTCTCAACCTCTCTACCTATGTACTGATAAAACGGCTCCGCCTCTGCAAAACGTGCTGATCTCCACAGCTGGAAAGCTCTAGGCAAATGCTAATTACTAATATGGTTTTTGTTCTGCTGGGTGTTGCTTTTATAGCTGTGAAGCTGTTTTAAATGGGCTTTCCAAAGGTGAGGGAAAATAACGATCGACCACAGGGAAGCGTGTAGTGCTCTGTGAGCTGTGGCACCAATACGGCTGAGGTCTGCCCCTCGCCCTGGACTGAGAAATCACAGCACCTGATGGTCATCTTTGCACCATAAGTAGCAGCTGCTTGAGATGCGGTCATGTGCTCAGGAATAAGGGGTGCTGGCCCCTATGGGAGAAGAGTAAGGAGAAACGGCAGACCTGATCTTTGCTATATAGGCACCAATATCTGATTGTCACAACAAAGAAAGTCCAGACAGGTAAAGCAGAAGAGTGAGCACAAAGGCACTTACGTAAAACCTTTAAAGGACTGTAAAGGGTAAACCGTCTGCTTCCACAGTGTGCCATAAATATCAGCCAGATATCAGCAAGGCAGAGCAGAGGAATCCAGGATTACTCCACATATTTCCTGTGGCTTCGCTGGCTGGCGTACTTCCTCTGCTGCCTTTCCCTTTGCATGCCAGTCGTCAATCACTGTCTTGGTCGGAGCAGGGGGTGAGAGCACTTGCCTTCGGGAAAGCTTGCTGCAACTAGCTGTGCGATAGAGGAAGGCGCGAAGGGCTGCCCGTGGGAACAGATGGCTACAAGAACTGGCAGCACTTTAATACGCAGTTTTGTGCCTCTGGAACCTCGAAACAGAAGATCCATCCCCGTCCTAATAACGCTGGCAATGCATGGTGCATCATGCATCCAGGTGCTTCTGGGTGCCAGAGACATGGGCAGCGTGGGCCTCATTTAAGCTTGAATCTTGGTCTACTTCTTAGGCCTGGAAAACTCAGGTTACATCTGGGACCTAGTCTAGGTTACACCGCACCAAATCAATCCCCAGGCTGCAGCAGCGCCCCAGCGCTGTCTGCTAGTGCCACGGTCCACACCACAGGCTTTAAAGAAGGGCAAGCGGGCAAGCGCGGGGTTCTTCCTTTTCCTCCTTCATCGTGCTGGAAGAGCACGGGAATGAGAGCAGGAATTCTTGCTAACAGGTGGTTGAATGTTGTGTAAACAGGTGCACCTGGTTAAGCACCACTGCCATGGATCCCACACACAGCCAGTGTCACAAATAACAGCATTTTGTCGGTGAGATGGCCAGCTGCTGCCAGCAGGAGACTCAGAAATGCCAATTGCAATTGCAGCTTTTATTTTGAAATGCAGGCCAGACCTCATTCCCAATGAGATGCATGGTGCCACTAACGGAGCGAGCCTTGCCTGAGCCAAGTGCAAACACACTTGGCTTTGAGAAACACAGGGTAGCCTCCACCTTCATCTGCAAGTGATCGCTCGCATCCACCGTCACAGTACAGAGCGGACGCGTGCTATGCTACAGACTCTGAATCGAGATTAGGAGGGGGTCAGAAATCTCACTAATATTCAAAGAGTGCACGAAGAAATAGGCTATTTCCAAAGTATTGATCGTCTCTCTTCTGCTTCTACAAGGAATAAGTCTCAGCAGAAAATCACAGCCCTAGCAGGAGTTCCAGCTAGCTAAAGAAAATGAAGGACTAGCTCACTCCCACATAAGAAAACTCTGAGTTTCTGTATGCATCTGTTCACCTGTATCTTCTGGTTTCAACTTCCGCAGGCACAAGCGGGCCTGACGTGAATGGCGTGTTCACACCAGTAAAGCCCACCCAGCCTGAAGAGTCCAGAAATCAAAGCAAGACCAGCACAAACCGAGCCAAAGAGAGATAATGTCAGAGCCACCCAGCCCCCCTTCTGAGGTTTCGGGTGGAATTCCAGGGGCCAGAGCCTAAGCCGGCATCACCTAGTGTTGGCCCACCCAGTACAGTCCCCAGCCGCTTTGCTGTTGTAAAGCAGGGCACTCTGGCGACTCCAGAGGAGGTGAGCTGATTTGTTCCGGCACAGACCTGGCTTCAGGTGGCTTTTGTGACAGGTGTCGTGGGAGCTATCGCTAAGTCCGCTCAGCATATATAAATTTATCTATGGATCTCCTTGAGTAAGTATTTCCAACCTTAGGGAACCCAATAGACAGGAGAAGTCACAAATCCTAAGAAACCAGTACTGACAAAACAAAGAGATCTCTTGTGTTCTTCGTCTCAGTTTCATTACACTCTGGAACTGAACTCCACTTGCAGAAAGTGCTGCGGTGCTAGTTCAAGGCATTGCAAGAAGCAAGGGCCAAGGCATGCCAAGAAGCTGCGGGCCAGCCAGCACCAAATGGAGAACGCGTGCATAACAGCCTGGATTGGAAAGATTGCTTTGAAGTTCTGTAGGTTTGGGGGATTTCTTTTACAACTGAACATCTTCTAAGGGAAAGTGCCCTCAGCGCAGCAAGGCTATTCTCATTTTGCTTTGCTTTCAGCACCCGTGCACTACCCTGCATAGTAATAAGCACAGAGGAGCAGCAGACAGAAATGATGACTCACATGACCCCGGCCTCCTGTGCTGCCTACCCATTGCCTCACAGGAGAAATTGGGACGGCCTGGGTGAAAATTTGGTACTAAGGAATGCAGAGGAGAGTTATTTGGCTTAAGTCGGCCCTGGAAAAGGGGAAGGAGAGGTGTTTACTTAGGTGTTTGTTTCATTGTTTTCTTTTTTCTTAATACCAAATCAGTTATTAGACGTTTGCGGTAACTGGCAATAGGTTAAATTAAGTAAATGTTACCTGCATCAAAACTGTTCTGGCTGCAACAAGCCGCTTCCAGGATCTCTCTCCCATCTTCTCCCTAACCCAATCCGGAAAGTAACTCAAACTCTAATGGGATCAGCTGAGTACCTGTCAGAAAATCAAAACATTTGCAAAGCAAGCATATGAAATTCATTAGGAGAAAGCTTATGGACTACTCTGGGCATGAGACTCTGAAAGTTCATTCAGGCAATGTGACATTAACCATGCAGCAACTAATTGTGTTGATGAAAGAAACCAGAAATGTGATGAACTAGTGCAAGTGGAGTTATATTTCTTTGTTTGATGCACTTTACAAACATGAGCCAATGAATTCTTGATGAAGCAGAGAAATTGCTTGCAATCTTGCGATGGAATTGCCATGCCAAGTTTCAGGGGGTGAGACAGAGAGGTCAAATGGCTTGCCCAATTTCACAAAACAGAGCAGCAGTAAAACAGGGGGCTACAGCTGCTATTCGTGTTAAAGAAGTTGCCATGTGGTGCTTTGGTGGTAATTAATGAGGTGGCTGAGTAATGAGCATACAGGGCTATGACAAGTCCTTATCTCTTAGTGGCTTAACAAGTATCAGAGGTAAAAGCCTGGGGAAGGAGGTGTGTCTCACTCAGGCTGTTAACAGCAAAGCACCAGGAAACTTCCCTGAAGAGCCTGTAACTTAAATAGCTGGATCACACAATCATTTGGGGAGGAAAGAGAGGCACAGAAAGCGTTGCTAGAGATGAACTCACATTCTAGATCAGTGGCAGAATGAGGAGTGAAACCCATCTTTCAAAATCCTCATTTCGTGTGCTAACCTCTAGACCAAATATCCTTCCCAAGAACTCCCATCAGCCCCGTTATCTTATTCTGCATAAAACAATGGTTTAAGCATACGTGTTTGGCGTTGCTAAAATGCGTTCAATCCTGCACTGGTTTTATAATGCAGCCTCCTATTTCCCACAGTAAGGTTAAATACATGGAAGAGGAGAAGACTCATTCGCATCGATAACATGTCTTTGACAAGGGTATTCAGTTCCAGGGCAGATAGCCATGGGAGGAGCACAAAGCAATGAAAACACGTGCAAGTTTGTGACCACTGTGCTCACAACTAGAAAGCCATGGAGAGAATCAGACAAGCTATAATTAGGAACGACCTATTGCAAAGCCTAATTAGCATCCCAGTGTCCGATTACAAGTTCCTCGAAGCTGATGTGGGTGACAGCAACAGAAATTTGTTTTAAAAAAACCTTTTTTTCCGTACGATAGCAATCTGTTTGGGGAAAGGATGCAAACATCCTGAAAAACACATCTATTTTGACATTAAAAGGAGCAAAGTCTCCAGCAAGGTAGCAAGGCTGTTAGAGAGTGTCAGGACCTCACTGAATGTTGCTCAGGATTGGTTGTGCTTCACAGTTCATGCCAAATTTCAAGGAACAAAGACTTCTGTTTCCTTTCAAGGTGGGGAAGACTGCTAACAACCTGTCTAAGCTCCCTATACTGCATCAGCTATGCCCCTTCACCAAGGGAGAGGAGGAGTGTAACAACCTCCATTGCGGTCCTCACGGTATACTGTGCTCATGCATCCCACGTGAGTGAGATATGTTACACAACACATCAGCAGGTAGTCTTCATAGCAGGCCTTGCAGCCATGTCTGCTCCCGTGGGCTGTGCACACCATTGCTCTGGGTTGGAAGAAGCAGGCTGAGTTTGCTGGGACAGCTGTATGAATATGCATGTTTAATATGTACGTGTGATCTTAAGTTCTAGCCACAGCCCGAGGAGTCCACTTTGAAACCGTCTTGCGTTCTAGGGATAGAAGAGATACAAACTTTTTTTTTTTCCCCAGTGGCAGCTAAACTGTAGCTAGAAACCTGCCATTTAAAAAAA
>VZSZ01000515.1:182360-218367 GCA_013398815.1 Ibidorhyncha struthersii | reverse complement strand
AAAAAAAAAAAAAAAAAAAAAAAGAGAGAGAGAGAGACCACTCCTCTTGCCTCTGTGTCTGTGTGATGGCCAAGCTGCCCACGGATGTGTTCCCGGAGACTGTGAGCCACGCAGCGCTCTCAGCAGTATTCAGAGCTCATTTGTCTGGCTTGGTGAAGGTTCAGATGCTCGCACGCTTCACTGTCATGATAAATGTAAATACAAACAGTCTTTTAATACGTATATAATGTGTCATTAGTCACTGCCATTCCGTGCCATTTAAAGCAATATTTATCCTATTGACATAAGTTATTTTGCACCTACTTGCTGAGAATTGGTTTTACGGGGATCCTTGTGCTTTGGCAATGAGTAGATTGATTGCACTTCTTACTTTAATACTTAGAAAAATGAATTTTACAACAAATAGTGTGTTGGCACTCCATGCTGACTTGCCATGTGCCTTCCCTCACAGTCATTAGACAGAACTGTGCACTTAACGTTGGAACCATTTAGCTCCGAAAGCCGTGTTAAGGAACACACTGTGTTCTCTAAATTGCTAGAGCTTACCTGGTGCCTCCGTTCACCACGCACTGCCAGTAACCCTGCAGTGGAGAAAGTGAACAGGGCAGGAAAGAGATGCCAGTCCATTTGCTCAGATAGTATAAGAGGAGGGCTAGAAGATCTCCTGTCTCCGCGGTCAGCATCATGAAAGCAAAGCCACTTGTATGTCAGGCAGCTTTCATTTTTTGCTTTGAAACAGCTTGCTTACCACGAGCGCTGGACACAACAGCGCATTCCAGAAACCCACGTCTCAACTACCCTTCTGCCTTTGGTTTGAATGCAATACTTCATTTAACCTGTACCTCTGGTGGACTTCATCCCGTGCCAATGAAGTGAGAGAAGGCATAGCACAATTAAAGGTGAAGAGTCTGAAGGCATCAAAGCCTCATTCTCTGCTCTGCCATAGTCCCCACCCCAGTGAAGACAAATCATTGACAGACTAATTGTAATACCCGATTCTTCCATTCATCACCAGCAAAGGAAAAACTGACAGAAAACTGGATAAAATAAAATACATTCAATCTGGAAACAAATGTTTCATTTTTCAGGGCTTTTTTTTGATACAACTGAAATTCACTTTAAAATGAAACATAATTTCAAAACTTTAAAAGCAGTGATTATTTTTTAAAAGATGAAACAAATTACTTTTCTTTTTATGCTGCATTATGAAATAAATAGATGAAATTTACATATGTTTCCAAAACACCTCAATAAATCCAAACGGTAGTCTTCATCCAAGAAAAAAATTCATCAAAATTTTCCACCAGCTCATATTTTGTCTGTGTGTGCCTCAATTCCATGTTTGTAAAGTATGGATATATTTTCTTCTCTCTATCTTGTCTACATGGGTTTGCCAGTCTTCAGGGCTGGGACTGTCTCTGCATTTTGCCCGTGAAGGAGGGAGATGTCTCTCCCAGAGCTCAGGACTGCTAAGCATAATTGTAATGTGATAAAAGAAAGTAATAAAGAAAATTTATTTGGCATTGATTTGAAGAGCACCTGACTTATAATATAGGTGCATAGAACAGTAAAGCTGATGTATTCCACTTTTTTTTTTTTTGCTGATTTAGTGGGGAATTCTCTACAGTTCCATCATTACAACCCATGAGTGAACTCCTGCCACCTTGTCTGCAGTGGGATTTCTGTGTTGGCATGCTATTAACAGAAATGGTCTTCCAAGCTTTTCAGTTGACTCCTGGTGCTCCTTTCTTACGGTCGTGGTCCAGGCTGGCCAGCAATTGTGGTCTGAAAAATAATGGAACTGCGTGTGGCTTCAATTGTGGAAAAACATACCCACCCATCTGGGGCTCTGTGTATTTTTCACACCTGAAAATCCTTGGTAAATGGCAGTAAGAAAATGCAAGGGACATAGAAGCCGAGGGGAAACCTCTGTAATTGAGGAGCAGTATAATGGGAAGAGGCTGAATAATAACAGCCATTAATAATGAGACTGTAATTAGAGGTCAGTTAGAGAAAGGCTCAGTGCGTTCCACTGACTGGCTTCAAGGCATGCAGGAAAACAACCCTGGAGGTTTACCACAGAGTAAAATCAGTTGTGAATACCTTGCTTACCCGAAACACCATGCTGCTACACCCTTAATACCAACAGCACCGCTGGCAGACGGTAAGTTGCAAAAAGCGGCATTGGCTAATGCTCCACTGGGATATTGGGCCTGGCAATGGGGCTGATCTAACTGGATCCGTCTATCAGCAAGGGGGATACACGGGTCTCTGTGGTGTTGCTGATTTGCCAGAGGTTATGTAGAAAGGAGACTTGCTGAGCCCTTTCAGAGCAGGAACTGGACTATTTTCTGTCCGTGGTCGGAGCAATGGAGCTGCATGCCCGTGCCCCACAGTAACGCTGGACACATGCTGAGACACCCAAGAGACTGCACTTGCCCAGTCATCCAGAACAACAGCCAGAGTGTAATTTGGGTTTGGAACAAGCGCAGCCCCATCCTCTCTGGAGTGAAACGCGCACAGGACTCACCTGTCGAGTTACTACTAGTTGTGCACTTATGAAGCTACCCTGCTCGCTGTTCTGCCACCGGCTCAGCTTTGCAGGTCTCTGATGGCTCACCTGCGAACTACGTTACTCACTCTTGCTTTCTGTGCCTTGTCACCATAGCTTGCACAAGCACTTCAGGAGGCATCATTTCTGGATAGACGTGCACAGAGCAGCTACAACAAGAAGGACCACTCTGTCCGTTCTGTGATACTACCAAAAAGAAGAAAACATTCATCCTAAACGATTATCTCTGTGGCTGTTTCGCTAGAAATATAGAAGAGTGCTATTCACGTGCAGAGTCAGCAGTACAAATGCTGAGGTCACTAATATCCCAAACAAGAAACTAAAGCTTTCTGAACAGCAACCCTGTGCTCAGCTAAACCTCTTGAGAGGAAACAGCTAACACAAGTCTCCCTTCTTATCCAGAGGCCTGAGAAGAATAGGCGTTAGTATTCTTTTCTCCAAATCAATAACGCTTCAGTAAGGGGATTATTAGAAACACAGTATCCTATTTTCTAGAAAGCTCATTATAAAACACAAACAGCTTGGTAACGTATTTAAAATGTTCATTACCAAGAGTTGCCTTGGGATTGTAATAGATTTTTCATTTTTGTTCCCCCAGAACAGAATCAGATGAGGATGATTAATTGTTTTTCCCACAACAGCCAGACAACAGGGCAAGAGAATCACCATGACTTTGCTAATGCCTATGCTTAGACTGGGGCTTGTGGGAAGATAAATCCTTTTTCGCCTTTCTATCATATTCTCCAGTCAACTGCTTGGAAATATAGGTCCAGCAGCATGCTTTCTTCTCCACCTGCCCTTCAGGACCAGAATGCTTCAGCAGCGTCGCTGACAAGAGGTTATTTTTATTACTGAGCCACGGCTGGGGTCACCGATAGCTTTGAGGCCCAAGCTCCGCATGCCACGCAAGGCAACACCTATGCTACCAGAGAACTGTGACTCGTCTGGAGTGAAAGATCACCATAAAGCAAGTTAATGCCGTTTAGGAAGAAGAGCTGGAAACCCTGGAAAGTCAATTGCAAGCATAGCTATTCATCTTACGTGAAAGTGACTTCAAAACCACAATGCTGGGCAACAGTAAAGATCCTAAGACTATAGATTACTTCTCCACATTTTACAGAAATCGCTACTCTTACGGACAAAGGGCAGTGCTGAAGAGACTGCTCTACCCAAGGAAGCGGCCCCCTGCCAGATTCCTTGCCGAGAAATAATGGACTAGTAAGAAAATCCAGCAATGTCTTCTACATCAGTACTATAGGAGAAGAATTTCTGACGAACCATCCCCTTCTTGCACTGTCACTCCTCCTTAGGAAACCGCTTGTTTTATGCATATATAGATAGATAGGAAACATACAACGCTAAAGATTTCAGCCAGCTATTCAGTGGAGTAGCACACTAATTTATTAATTTGGCTGTGGTTTGTAATGAAAAATACAGCCCTGTTTCTGCCTGTTTCAGAAGACTGTGAGGTTCTCTCTCTGTTACAAGAAGCAACTCAGAGCTGAGGTGGAATTTCAGCCAACACAGGGTATGGACAAGCGTACTGAGGCACACAGAGGTTTTTATTGTCATTTATGAAGGGGATTTGCAGACTGGGATGCAGAAAATGAGCCAGTTAAATACTGGTGTGCTGCACTCATACCAGTTCTACTGGAGTCTGCAGAAATGAAGTGTTTAACACCCTTCCTGCAGGCTCTTGCTGTATTGCTCCCTTTTTCTCTCATCAATAATAGAAGAGCTGGTCAGCCCTTCCCGCTGAGCTCAGAACAGGCANATTTTTTTTTTTTTTTTTTTTTGAAGACGTTACTAAACACACAACCAACAGAGCCAAATTTCATTGCGAGGTGAACACACTGTCCTGGAGTCAAATTCTCATGGAAATTAAATCTCAAGAACACTGGATGAGCTTACATGGTAAACAACTTTTAATGGCTGTGCTGGCACCACTGAGTCTGTTAGATGTCACTGCTTTCCTAAATACCTTTGGGGGAACGACTGCTTTATCTGTATACTGTGTTTTCCCCTTCTCACTATTAGTGTCTGCAAAGTTACCATCCTGGAAACCATTGTGCAGAAACTGCAGGTTGCCTCATGCTCATTTTCCTCTCTGTTCACAGCAGCTATTCCTCAATATCCAAGTGGAATTTTTGCTTGGGACAATTTTAAAGCAAGCTGCCTGTTGCATGGCTGGCTGAGCTGGCACAGACACTGCATTCCTCCTCTGGAAGGGCAAGGCACATCCTCACAGAGACGCATCTGCTGATCCCTGCTGACAAGCCTGATTAACGTCAACCCTAATCCAGATCTGGTTTATAGTAAAATACAAACCACCAGCATCAACAACCTCTCCCTGCTTCCCTTTCGGGACTACTTCTTACTTTAAGTCAACAGTCAATATTTGCTCTGCCCCCCATACACAGGTGTGTATTTGAGGTAGCGAAAATAACGTGCATTGTTAGTAAAAGCAATAAAAGTAATGCCAGACTCGTTTCTTTGGTAAACCACGTGAGCAGCACCAAGCAGATAACCAGGCCCACCAGTATATTCACTGTGACAGAGCAAACCCCGCGTTGTTCTCTCTAAATATCCCTAAAGTCTGTAGAAATAGGTCTAAATACAATTAGGAAGCATAGAAAGTGAAATGATTGGAGCGCTTGCATCCAGCTACTAGCCTGAAGCACAGACTGTTGTGCACAGAACTCGAGGGTTTAAGCACTGGCCGAAATAGCAGTAATTCAGAGTTTCACTGGGTTTTGCTTTGAGGTGGACTGCTTTCCATAGTTAGAAATTGTAGCTCATTATATTAACTCTACTTTCCTGGATTCTTTCATGGGGTGGATGGATGGCAAGAAATGGCTTGCAGAGCAAAAAGCAGCGTTAGACCACGTTATGTTTTAACTTTTGCTCACACTGGAAAATGCTTGTATTTCCTGTGAGTTTCTTTCGTTTAATCATCTAGACGACATTGCCAGGACTTTGAAGAAAACCGGTGCCTGGAATGGGAAAAGATGAGAACTTCGAAATTCTTGCGCGTTTGAAAAGGCAACACGTATCCCCAGATTCTGTCCTAAACTGTGGCCAGATAGGCAATGCTACGAATGTCTCAGTTTTGCCTTCGATTACATCAGGCTTTGCCAGGTGTGAAAGGATTTTAATTAGGGCGTAAAAGCAATGAACGAAAAGCAGGAAACTCTGACGGTGCAGATAAAACTAATGGCTAGCGCTCATTTATTCCTTTTGGTTCCATGATACGTTTTTAGCTTTCGCCTCACGCTGCTTTTCTCTGCAAGGAAAATATCACCCTTAAGATTCAAGCAGCTGAGAGCACTCCAAGATCCCAAGGAGATTTGGGGTTGCACAGAAAGCTGGTATTGCCGGGGTCCAAAGGCTTCCCATTACTCTTCCTCCCTGTGGCAGCCCCCTCGCCGCTCCTCATGAACGCCCAACACCCTTTGCAAGTCTCTGGCGGGAGCTGATCAGACACTTTGCCCGCATTAATTCCTTCCCGGCACCTGCCTTTGCAGGGATGCGCCACGTGTTGTGTGGGCTCCTGCAGTCCCTTAGCACACCCACTGTTCTCCCTTATCAGCAGGTACTGCAGCTTAAATTCCCTCTCCGTGAAGCCACTGTTGTCACTCTGATGTTGCAAGTTTACATCGTGTCCTTGTCAGAGATAATATAGTTTCTTCTCTTTCTTTCTCTGTCACTGTCTCCCCCTCTGGCTCTTTGTTTTTTTCCTCAGGGTTTTCTTTCTGCTCTCTATTGTGTGGATACAATAGCCCCTCTCAGTTCTCCACAGACTACATTGTCCTGTAATTGCTCTCCTGTCTTTAAGGAAGGGACAATTCATTCTGATTTGATCACCTTTTTTTCCTCTGTAGAAACGGTAAGTGCTTCCATTAATCCATCTGTTTTCAGTGGTGTATCTGGGCGAAGGGTGACTAAAACTTCTTACATAACAGCACGCCAAATTACACATTTCCCTGTAACCCCATTCTCCTGGATACTGCCACTCTTAACACACCTGCTTCCTTTATCTACTTAAACTAATTCTGACGCTAAGCCTTTGAGACCTCTTCCAGAGCAGGTCCATCAGCTGGAAATAGGAGCAGAAAATGTAGAAGCAGCTGCTGAGCAGGCCATTCCCTCCTAGGTGAAAACTTCCTTTGAAGTCAGGAGGAAAATACTTTCCTAATACTTTCTGAGAACGTGAGTTTTCAGCACAGGTGAAGACAGTGCGACAGCAGGGGAAGCGCCCTATTCATAAATGCCACGGCAGTATCTGTCAGGTGTGGGTCTCTTGTCCCCCCGCCATGGGGCGGCCACAAAACCGAACAGCAGCAGACAGCTCTCTTGTCTTGTCTTGCTGCTTCACTTTCTGGAGAATTATTCAATGTTTCCCCAGCTACAATCCAGTCACAGTAAATTTCATAATAACAATATTTTTGCCGCAGGAATTGTATTACAACAGAATCACTGTCGTTAGAGCTGTTATTATCCCACGATCGCTACCACGATCAAGCCGTGCTCGTTACGCAAGCAGTAAACTCAGGCTGGGGAGAGCTTAGCGTAAGAAGCCAGGACTAAATCTGCCCCGTGGGGACTGGAATTTCAGGTTCTTGCTCTCCCACTTCTTTTTCCTCTTTTTGTTAACTAGTAGAAAGGAACCACTGTTGCCGCTTGACGCCTCTTAGCCGGTATCAAAACTACGCAGAGTTTCATCAAGCTCTGCAGAGGAGTGAATGAATGTACAAATATAAACTAGGTTATATGAGTAGAGACTAACGGTCCACATAGCTGAATACCTGCCTCTGTAAGAAAGGGTCTCGGACTAGGGCAAATACAAAGTGAGACTTTGCCCGGGTCCCAGCATCTCCTCTCCTTTACTTCCTGCCTTCCAGGTGATATACTCATGTTGGACAGGTGAAGGAATTTTTAATGAGTCAGAAAATTATTAGACCTTGATGGGGTTTTCCCTCCATTAATTTGTCGAGGCATGTAAAAGAGAGCATCTGTAGTTCGTTTTAGTGGCCAGCCCAGCCCAAACCAGGACAAAGCACTCTTTACACCCACATAAGCAGCCCTCAAGGAGGACAACAAGGGTGGTTCAGACAGAAAAGCACATGCGAGGGATGGTTTGGGATCCTGGGGAGAGAGGCTGAAAAACAGGCACCTGCGTGCAGTGCAGACCCACCAGCCCAGGCCTCCCCTCCGCTCTGGTGCCTGCCTCCACCAGCTCCCATATAAGGCTAAAAGGGCAGCAAAATTTCAGCATCGCAGGTGAAACGCTCAAGTCTTACAAGCAGAGGAAGTATTTTATTGGCACAGACTCCTTTCTACTAACCTGGCATTAAAGCTGTCAAACTGTATAAATAAACCTGGGGAACGATCTCCTCCCTCAGCCAGGACTCTCAGTGGGCCCCGAATGGATTCATTTAACATGGGTTATAAATTTCTGATAAAGGATATTTCAACTCCAAATTGCGTATTTAATGATGCTTTTGCTGCAATGCTCCTCGCCCTCTACAGAGCAAGACCAGATTCTCAGCGGGGCTAAATCAGACGGCCTCTGGCCTGGCCCACGCCAGGCTAACCTCCCTGCACCTCCTCTGTCCCGCTCCCCATCGCAGCAAGGTGCTGGGGAGCCTCAGCACTCTGCTAGAGCTGTACGGGGCTCGCTCACCATTCCTGCCCTGGTGGCGGGAACACAGTGCAGTATCTGTTCCTCACCTGCCCCCTTGGTTTGAACTGTGAGGTGCTTGGGACCAGAACTTGGCCAGACTCACACTTGCAACTGCTGAGGTAGGCTCAAATACCCATGAACTGTGCTGTCCCCCAGGAAGCACAGCAGTGACAGCTGTGCAGCGTGTGCATCTCGCACCCGAGCAGCGTCTAGGCTGCTTCTGGCCTGTGACCTTAGACAGAATGCACCATACGGAGGCATGGGCTGCTACTCTGCTGGGCACAGTTTCAGTTCCCACCTGTGCTTTCCCACTTCATTTAAATGCAAATTCAGAAATGGAGCACCACGAGGAGAGGGGAGGGAGAGAGGGACAGGCAAAAAAGTCCTTGCTGGTGCCTACGCCTAGCAAACGAGAACACAAGGGGACCAAATAGTTACAGGGCACTTTGGCAAGGAGAGAGCTAGGGAAGCTTTCAAAGCAAGGTAAGTATCAGTAATGTAGGCAGCACAACTGCCTGATGCCATCACGCCTCTCTCCAGCTCCTGATCCGTGCCTTTTTTCATTTATGCAAAAGCTCTATTAAATGCTACAGAGAAATAAAACTGGAACATGGTCAGAGGCAACACACAGGGAATTAACAATCTCTGCCTGAATTCACAGTTCAGCTAAAAGGAATATGGTAGAAGAGGGAGAAGTAATAAACATGCTGCTGTTTGGAATAACGGAGCCCTGAGCTGTGTGCTTCTCCTCAAGCAAAACGGGGGCAAGGCAACAGCAGTACACCCTTTCCACCTTTGGGATGCGAGTTTGCTCCCAGCAGCAGAAATAGCCTCACATTCATGCTGGGGAGATTCCGAAGCAGATTCCCTGCAGCTCCTTGCAGGCTGCCGCTGACCTCACCTGTCTGGAACAGCAGCAGTTCTCTAAGGGAATCTAACATCCCCTCTGCAGGCAAACCGCCTTTTGGGTTTGCATTCAGAGGAGGTTTCCATTAGTACCTTTGTCTGCCACGATGTCCCTTCAAGCTGGGCCAGGCACAGACCCTTCCCATTGTGGTTTTACAAGCAGCGCTTTTGTCTGCAGCAAGGAGAGTGCGAGCACGGAGAAGGGAACTCCGCTCCCAGCGTGGGAGCGGCGTTCAGCCACGGGCGTTTTTTTTCCTGCGGTAATCAGCCCCTTCCCTCCTCCCACCCCTCCCTGTCGGCCATCGAGCTCCTGTTCCCCAAACCACAAACCACCAGCTGCAGCTAGTTCCAGCGAGATGCATTCTTCTTCAAAAGACTTGGCTTTAGTCTGGAGGACTGGGTTTCTCTTGTTGTGACTACACACACTTACTAACATTCCATCTGCTGCTCTCTGCTGCAGCCCTGGATGCCTGGGTTGGGGAAGGGGCGTGTGCAGGGGATGCAAAAGGCTGCTGAAGTCCTTTACTTAAATCCGTACCACTGTTCAGCAGGATGCTAATACTGATGCCTGATTTAAACCATCCCTTCCTATACACTGTGTCTTGGCTGGGGTACCTGATCTAAAGCACAATCTAAGCAAGTCAGCATCTTAGCATGACAGCCAGCAAGGGCACTTCCTTGAAAAAAATACCATTAGCCTCCAAGAACCCATTCACCGGCCATCTTCTGAAAGTGAATTTTGCAGATTGCTGATGCATTAATGATTTCCATGGCAGCAGGGGCAATGGCAGAAATGTATTTGCTTTACAAATAACACAGTGAAGGCAAAATCCAGATTTGATCCATTCCTTCTCCTCCATTTCCCCAGCATCCCCGTTTTGAGGGCCCACCTGGGGACCCTGACTATTTCTGCACAGCCCACACGGGAGTAAGAACCCCCTAAGTCTGATGTGGCACAGGGAGAAAGTAAAATTGTTTTGACAATATTGCATTAGTGTCAGTCCAGAACGGGTACGGAAGCTTCTCACCCTTTGCTTCACAATATTTCTCTGACTAATGCAATACAACCGTTCTGCTCTTCAGCATCTTTTAGCTTAAAAATTTGGGCAGTGCTCACATGCCTATGCAAAGTCTGAGAAAAACTTCTACGTTTCCTGCTGGACACAGCCGTAGTCCGGGGGAACGCTTATGGACAAGTTATTCAGGCTAGACCTAAAGATAACAAGAGAAAACCTGACAGCCCATTAAATACAGAAGCAGAGCTAGGTAGGACTGACACACCAAAGTGCCCACAGCAGTAGAAGTAGGAGGTAAACTCCAACCAGGGCCAAACCAGCAGCTTTTGCTTCAAAAAGATTGAGGAAAAAGGCTGGATTTCCCTCCAGTTGCCTATTTTATGTAGCACTGTGGGTGGAGGTAACAGTTAATAGACACGTAAAATTACAGTCCCCACCATTAATACCTAAGTAACGTTGCCAAGCTTTGCCATGTATCAGGATAGCAGAGTTCGCTAGGTAGTAATTCCTTCTAATGTTAACTTCAGTGAGAATAAATGCATATTACGCAACCGGAATTGAGTTAGACTCACTCCCTTTGTCAGGCCTGGCCCAAGGTACTTGGCACCGCGTCGTCCAGTGTGGGACAACAGCAGCCCAGGTACTGCGACTCCTCCCCGCTCTGCTACAGATCTGCTGTTTATCCTTGGCCACCTCCATTTCTCACCCATTTTATCTGGTTTGTAAGATCTTCGGGGCACAGCTTCCTGCTGGGACCTCAACCCCACGCCTCGCTGGTCTCAGCTTAGGGCCCACAGATGGTACCACAGTGCGAACAGTACTTACGTGTAGGTGTTGAAATGATCTTTCTGTGGCTTTCAGTCCTCAGGGGTCTGATTTTAAATCTAGTGCAGTCACTGGGAGAAAATGTTTGTATCCCGTGTCAGGTTATCCCCTTTGCCTTCTGCTACCCACCGGTCATCTACTTCTCCTGGAGTGACCGACAAACGACAGCAATATATAATCACCCTTTAAGCACTTTGGCAGCTGCCAGGCCAGGAGAGATAGATGTGGTCTTCTGATCACAGCTGACATTTGCTTTCAGAGGGCAGAGCCCTCAACTTAAAGAACGGAAACCTGGTTCAAAAGAAATGATAGTCTCATACTCGCCTCCTGCAGGACTCTTTGCACGTATGCTTTCTTTTTATTTTTACTTCATTTTCACCATGTGTCAGTTGCCCCCGTTCCCCAAATAACATTCAATAACAAACAATGCTAAAAACATCCAGTTGTTTCAGCCCAGAAAGGAAACACTGGCGCTACCCGGAGAAATCCCGCGTGCCTGGCCCTGGGCTGGCAGCCCAAAGACAAGATTCCCGAGCTCCCAGCACCCAGGGGCCGCTCTGGTCTATACTCAGCCATGGAACAGCAAGGGCTGCCTGCCTCCCTGGGGCCAAATAATCTTCCAGCTCTGTGTGTGTCTCCAGCACTCCCAGGCTCTTCACCAAAAGGCACTCAGCCCTCCAAACAAATCAAGTGTAACAGACCTGGGAGTACCCCGCCTTTAGAAAAGGGAATTCAAACGCTCCCTTGCTCCCGTTCAACAGTCCCTTCCCCAGAGGCCGCAGCTAAAACACCCCTGGACCTCCCTGTCTCCCTAACCACCAAAAGCAGCTCTGCCCTGCCTGAGAAAGCAAAATCACAGGAGCGGTTCATTTGACAGAGAGCTCGCTTGAAACCAAACAGGGTTTCGCAGTTAGGAATTAATGTTTTGGAACACAGTATTATTGGATTGAGCTTAAATAGCTGTTTCCCTTCTCATTCGTAATAAAGTGAATGGTGCTAAGAAAGCCAGAGGAAATCATATAAACCCAGCCTGCCTATTGCTTTGGAAGCGTCTTTAAATATTTCCCTCCCACGGTCAGCGCTGGCTTGTGAGTAGCAAATGACAGACAGAAGAGAGCAGATGAATATCCATTTATACAGGAAAATGAAATGGATGAATAGTTATTTTGAGGACAAATGTATTTTGACAGGTACCTAATTTCATTCTGTTGATAAAATGCACTTTGTCAAGTACTTTCTTGCATTCTGGAGTTGATGGCTGGTTTGTTTTTTATAGTTTGCAATCTTTATGGGTTAAAAAAAAAAAAAACTGAAAAATTACATTTGTCAAACATCACAAAGCAATTTAATTTATTGTCATCACAAACGCGTTTAAAAGAAAGAAAGAAAAAAGGCACTATTCATTCAGCACAAAACCCAAAATTAACAGGGAGTTGTGGTAAGGCACAAACGTATAGGGAAAGACCCGGTTGTAACCTGGCAATGCGCAAGAGCCACAGACCTCTTCACAACTTTGCATTCAAAACAAAGGAGAGAAGAAACACGGATGTCAAGTGCTGCTGCCAACCTCAAATAGCAGTAAAGCTAGAATCAGCGCTCAGCTCTGCTGTTGGCCTAACGTAGAGCCCGGTATCTGTCTGCACCGCTGTTTTCCCTCCCTTCCTCTGCCTGTTAAGGCTGTAGAATCTTGGGTGCACTGACTGGATCTTTCCATGCTAACATGCGTCACTCTGCAGCACGGCACACTCCACTAATACGAATAATTCCATAATCCAAATACCAGGGGCAGCTCAACTACTATCGTAATCGCTTTTATTATTGTTGTGCTTAAACTGAGAAAATGGTGTTCTCACAGCGCAGAACGTTTTCTGTGTCGGCTTTCCTTTGAGAATTTTCTCTTAAGGATAGCATAATCCCACAAACGTAAACTCACCTATATTTGGAGGACACGCACTGTTTCTCATCGCTAACCAATTATAACGTCTGAGAAACACCAACATCCTTCAGCAAGAGAAGAAAGGACACAGCTTCTGACCTCGCTTTTACTAATAAACAACAGTGAGTGGAACAGTCGAGCAAACACGCTGCAGCCTTCTCCCCTGTGGGAACGGAAGATAGAAAGAAGGGAGAATTATTCTGCTGTTCAATGCACTGCTGGTGGGCATTCAGATATGCTGCTAATAGGTCTCAAGTAGAGCCCTAGGTGCAGTCGAGCCTGCCGGTCACTACGGCATTTTGCAACGTTCAGCAGATTAGGCCACAAGCAGAGCCCCTGGGTGCTGCTATCCTCCAAGCTAAGTCTGGAGCAATGGTGAAAGTGAGACTCTTTTCTGCCACTCTTCCTCAGCTTGGAAGAAACTCAGGAATGTTACAGATAGCGGGCAAATACCAAAGGAAAAAAAAAAAAAAACAACCCTTCTTTTCTAACTTATTCTCTGTAAGACTTAAGCTAGCAGCTGTTCACCCAATGTTGCAAATCTCTAATTCCTCTGGTATCAATAACTGATTATCTTGATCCAAGCAACACAAGTGTCTCAGGCTGAATTTCAGTCTCTTTAATACGTCTCTTTACTGTGGTTGTTTCACTGGCCATGCATGGGAATTCCATGGCTTTTTAGAAGCAGGGAAAGGTAGCATGGGCGGATTTACTGCCAGGGAAACACCGGCATAAGGAAGTTCAGTTTAGTGAGTGAAGCTGTGGGCTGCTGGTCTGGAACTCTGGAAGAATGATCACCTGGGAAACAGTCTTCCCTCGAAGTTGATAAGAAAAATTATGATTTTAGTAAAAGTTAATGACTAAATATCACCTGCCATAAAAAGCGACAGAAGGAGTGGTGGAAGGAAACTCAAAACTCACATCTACCACAGTAGCACTTCAAAGGAGAGACGACATTTTGGCATGTATCAGCAGCGGACTGAGCTCTCGAACCTGGGCGTCCAAGCACTTGAGTTTGGTTGGCATTTCTACCCCGGGTCTTCAGATGGAGGAACAAGGGACGGAAAGACAAAGCACCTCATCAGAGGTTGCTTAACAGGTGAAGCACAGGGCCTGGCTAGGGGTGAAGGCATCCACACCTGCAGGACCTACCCAGCAGCACATCCGCTCCTCACAGGTGGGACACAGGGCACGAACCTCACCGTTTTTGCTGAAGAAAGGAGAGTGGGAGCCCGTGCCCTACTTAGCCTGGGCAGCAGATAAATATTAGCGCTCCCTGTTAGGGGCTTTGATCTAAAAGCACAGTCTTTGGTCAGAATTGACCCATGGCCTATGACTTCAGAGGACTGTCTGAGGCAATTGCCGAGACTTTAGCTGCTTATATTNCAGAAGGATTTGCTTGCAGGCAGGTAGCAGAACCAGCAGTAGCAGCGCTACTCTGACTCTCAGTCCTGCCACACAACCTCACGGCTGTCCTAAGCCACCTTTTGTCTCAAACTCCATTCTTGTGACGCAAAAGAGGTTGGATTTTTTGCCGAAGTCCATCCTTTACAACTCTGGGGCATTGCGGGTGGAGGATAACGCCTCTGCCACCCCCCTCCTTCCGGGCTAGCTTAGTGGGAGCTCCAGGAGTGCTCACANAGAGAGCCACCGAAGTGAAGTAATTTGCTGCTGACTCAACCCTTCCAGGGGACAAAGTGAAGATGCCACAGAACGTCGATACCTGGGTGATGCTGCAAGGCAGTGCATTTGGGGCACACACCTCACTATGCCCCGGAGACCCTTCAGAAAGCCTGCTTCTCAGCCAGGGCTGCCCTGTAACGCCTGGGGATGAACTGCAAGTGTCCTACTGCCAGGTTTTATAGATTCAACGAACTATAAGTGCAGTGCATTGAGAAAGACAGAGGGGACTGCTTTCCAGATGCTGTCTGAGTTTGTTCCAGCCTTTGCCCAGGAAAAATCAACGTGGGTGCATCTCCCGGGCTCACCCCTAGCCAGCGTCTTGCACCCAAGTTCACATTCATAGCGGCCGTCCCGTTGCACCTCAGCAGCTCTTGCTTACCGACGCTGCGCTTGCCCGCCTAGTTCTTAAGCGCCTACAAACTAGCCTAGCCCAGCCCCAGAGCAGGTTCCCCGCTTGGGGTTTCTCAAGGAGGCAGAAGCCACCAGCGCTCAGCTGCCCATATGGAAGCAACAGCTCCTGCTTCAAACCCACCCCTGCGAATTCCCTGTGTCAATCGGGGCAGGGGGGGAACTTTGCCCGGAGAGAGAGGGAAGGCAGCTCCAGCAGGTGAGAGCATGGGATGGCTGCTGCATGATAATGGCGTTGCTTAGCAACATCTGCACCTGCAGTTCATTTAATTAGCATGTTTCTGAGCCCCCGATGAGGCTGAGCTTGAAAGGCCTTCCGCCAGCAGGGAGTGACCATGCAGCGGTCCTGCTCAGGCACCAGCTCTACCCCATCAGCTTCAGGCTCCACAGTCAGAGGTGAAGCAGCACAGGGATGTGCATATAGCTCCACTGCCCAAATCTGGGCTCACGCAGAAGCAAAGCACTGTGCCCCTACAGCTAGACCGCAGCCAAAGCTGTTTGTCACAGCCTCCTGTCCAGCTCCGCATCTGGAGAACTCCTTCAGGCTTTTTCTTTTCCCGGGAGGGCAATTACTGCTCTCAACTACAGCGCTAACTTCCCACAATCACTTTTAAAGCGAAACAGAATAAAATCTATGAGCTACTATAAACCTAGCCAGCAATTCTGGCTGGTTAAACTACCCCTGTCGACCACTATTCCTGTCTTTCAACGGGTTTGGGGATCCCCTTAGAGGCTATGGCTGGAGGATGCACATCCTTATTTCAGCATGCTGTCACCACATCCGTACAACTGACAGAAACACGCTCGCTTCACCCACATACCCATGAAACACTCCAGATGGATAGTCAGTCACTCCTACTCCTCGGGAATGATCCAGATTCCTCTCCCCTCCTGGGTTTAACGCTTAATCCCAAACATTTATCATATTCTACTCCAAAGCCTCCTACTTCTGTGCATGTTCATTCCTCCCAAAAGCTGCTTTTCCTTTAAAATCTCTTCAATTATCTCTTCCGCAGTAGCGTCTCCAGCTGGTACCTTCTGTTGCGTTACCCTGTGGATTGTGCATTCCTCCAAGTAAAAGCATTAGACCTCTGGAGCAAGAGCTCTCCCCTTCCTGGCGCAGTGAGACAGGATAATTATGACATCCTCTAAAACACAATGTGCCTTGAGCTGCATTCTGGCAGGTACCACGTTTCAGAAAGATGTAAAGGAGACTTCACTATTCCGGGTATACAAGAGAGCTATCACGTGAAGAGCTGACTTAGCAGCCCACCTTCCACCCCAGCCGAGTTTGCAGGCTGGAGACCTGGAAAAGTAAAAGGAAGATTCGCTGGGACAGCCACTCAGGACTTCGCATTTTGTGCTCGTTCAGGAAGACCTCATTTTGACCTCATTCCCCTCCGATTTTCCGCTATTTTCCTTGCTTTCATCTGGAGTTTGCCTTTGGGGCCATTTCCCCAGGAGAAGGGATGAGTCCGATGGTGGTAAGACTAGGGGGTATTTACTGCTGACAATTTCAATTGCCCTGACCCTGCAGGAACAGCTACAGTCTTAGGCAAGAACGTGCTTCTCCTTCCTTTACCAGGACTAGTAACACAGATCAAATTGGCTACTTTGCCGACAGGACAACATAGCTCCACGTCACTACTGCCTGGTTGGGTTCCCAGCAGTTTTATTGCTGTTCTGTCCAGGGCCCCTTAATGCAAAGGCCTCCAGTCTGAAAAGCAGTGAAACCCAACCCTTTTGGTGAAGGAATAACTGCAGAAAATAACCAGTCTTAGGAAGACAAGCTACAAAAGTGAACCCACGGGATACTCGAACAAATCTGGGCTACTGAGCCCATACTTGCCCTACTGTGGAAGAGCACCCAGCATTTCTATTGCATTTTCCTTCCAGCCGGTATCAGAAGAAAAGGTCTGTACAAGGTGCTTCTCTGGGAGTTGCTATGGTTACAGCACGATGTTGCATAGCAACAAGCTAGGCTGAACACCACCAAGGCATTTTTCCTTTCTAAATTCCTTCCCCTTGTGTATTCATCCAAATGAGTTAGATTTATCTCCAGCCCCAGCACAAACACACAGCAGGGAACATCTACCTATTGATTTTGTGGTAAGACCGTCTCTGTGAGTAGTGTGACAGAATGAGGTGCGTGCTCCAGGCACCAGGAAAAGCACTGGGGCCGCCCCGCTGCCTGGTGCCTCTGCCCAGGTATGGCACAGGAGGGCAGGGCGGGTGGGAGAAGCTGGCACAGCCTCAGGGTAATTGCATGGGGATGGCCACGCTTCTGCAAATACGGAAAGGAGATCCTGCGTGCAACACCCGGCTGTAACAGAGCCGGGTCTCAGCTGAAGAACCACATTTACACCTCCAAGCAAATATTTAGGCGTCAGTTCTTGCTGCAGTCCCCGAGGCTTACTCGGCTTCAGCAGCCTGCTGACAGCAGGGGCCGTGGAGGGGGCACCCTGTGCAGAGCCAGGGAAGCCATTCTAACAGCCACAGCACAAAAAGGCATCCAACACCTCCAAAGCGCTTTCCTTCAAACCCAGAAAAATTTGCCTTATGCCTTTCAGGCTTTTCAGCCTTACCATTTCTGGCAAAGAAAACATCCCTTCTCCTTCTGGTCCAGGAGGTAACTGGCAAGTGTGGCTGACATTCAGGAATGCAGTTCAGACTTCACTGTGCCAAGGGAGAAATTTGTTTCCTCATTAAGGCTTGTGCCCACACTGTTGCTTGCTCTGACACTATACACATCCACACATCTACTCATACAGGTTCAAGCCCGCCCCCCCACCCCCGCCATGCACCACCCAGACCCACGCTTCCTGCTACTTCACGTGTCCTCAAACACCCCCAGTACATCCATCAGTGTAACGGTATGCACGTTTGCGCTCCTGCCATCATACACACAAGCATGTATGCATTCCTGCCTGCATTTATTCATCTGTGTACACACCTCTTGTAGCCTTTCACTGCAAGGCTGCTGTCAACTACAACTCCCTGCCATTCCCAGGATGACATAAACACTTTGGAAGCGTGCTACAGAGGCACATCCCAGCTCAGTCACTTGTTATCTTAGTCAAGAAGCTGTGTGGGAGGGATTTTTATTCCATTCTCCTGTTATTACCACTTCTGTGAGGGGCTGTCTAACCAGATACAACTCGAGAATGATAGTGAGCCTAGCACTTACAGAGATTATTTCCTTTCCCATCCAAGAGCTCACCTCTGTTGACCCCCAGCCCTCTACCCTCAGCCAGCATTATGCTCCAGTTTCCCCATATTGTCCGTTTACCACATTGACTCTTTCAATCTGCCTTCTGTTCTCCGAAAAAGGGAGGATAAGGCTTTCAGAAGAAAGCCTGACATGGAGAATCAGCTGGTTTTCTTCCTGTGCTGTTGGTGCAAAGGGACCGTGTAGGGGCTGAAGTTCTGGGCCCCCGTTCTTTACATGATTCATGTCCAGATAAAAACCACACCGTCCCAGGGAGGCACGTGGCTGCCACTGCATGCATCTGTGCACGGTCCTGAAAGACTGTCAGCAAAAATCTCCTTGAACAGTCAGGCACGGGGGAAAAAAAAAAAACAAAAAAACAACATGCCAATAATAACAACGCCCCACCGCGAGTCATTCGAGAAAGACAAGTCCCCTGGCAGGTTTACCTTCAGCTGCGGAGCAGAAACTCTTTTTCCCCCTTTCTTTTCTTACCAAAGAGAGAACCGAGGCAGAAAACAGCCTGGCTAGAAGTCCCTAAAGGAGCTTGTGAACTCTGGATAGCTCACGCTCCTCCCTGGATCTCCAAAGGATGTTCATAGACGAAGACTTGAGTTCTCAGGGCACCCGGCGCACGGGGCCCAGACTGCTGGTCTGTGCTGCAAAGACAAACACCAGCAAGGCTGCTGCAGAAGACCTTGGGTTTAGCTGACCAAAAACGACAAAAGAGACTTTGAGAAAGCATAAAAAAAAAGGAATGAGGTAAAACAGGCTGGAGCCAGAGGGCTGAGAGATGCCCCTGAGGGCACGTGAAAGTTAGATGTTTGGTTTGGAAAAGGACTCATGGTTTTAGAAGCGAAAGATTCAGGTCCTGTGTGAGGTCAGGTCTTTCGCTCACCCTCAGACAGAACACCCTGACTTCACAACCAAACGTAGGATAACACACCAAGCACCCCCCAAGAGTCCATTGCATTTCAGCAATGGCGAACATTCACACCAACACCTTCCTCCATCCACTACTGCCAACCCAGGCAGGCTGCTCACAAGCCCACGAACACCAGTGACAGCTGCTATCATTGGTTCCTCCGTGCCCCGAATTATTCAAATACTCAGATGATTTGCATTATTTCTCATTATTCCCCTGCTGCTGTGCCTACAGCGTGCCTCAGAGATCAGAATCTCTGTGCAAGATGCTGTACAAACCCACAGCCAAACAACAAGCCCTGTGGAAGGCATAAGCAGGCTAAGGGCATCCTACGTGACACTAAAGCAATTACAAAGAGCAGAATAAGCTGTGACTGCAAGCCTGTGTATGTATTTCACTAGCATTTCTGCAACGGGGGACAGGCAGTTTGGAAAATCCAGCCTGATTTTCTTTGCAAAGCCCAAGGGGATCCTTGGCAGCATAACCTGCTGTCTGAGCAGCGGACACAATTATTATAATATGAGCTGTGCTAGTGCAGCAGCCATGGCTGTATTGGGCCCAACATTCATTGCTTCTGGTGTTATTTTTAATATGTATTCACCATGCTTGCCTTTGTTGTGTGACAGCTCCTGACAGAAGTGGTTTCTGTTGCGCTGACCTAGTAGGCAGGAAAGGAATTGCGTCTCTCTGGAAGGTGGCTGGAAGAACAGCTTAATGAATACAGTCACCGGGTTTTGACTCGGTTAGGTGGTGAGCCAGCGGCAGTCGCAGCATGTGCTCCCCCCTCTGTTTTAGTGCAGTGTCACTAGCATGTTTGAATGCTTTCCATAGCGAAAAGGAGCATGTCAGGAGAGTTTAATAACATAGGGCTGCATCAATGTCAGCTATATCTGTGCACTGCCCTTCCCATGCCTGCAGCTGCCACTCACGTTGCTCCAGCATCAGAGACCTGGAGATCTTTTTGTCACCACCTGGGAGCTGTTGTAGAGTTGGCACTTAACTTGCCTCTTGCAAGTAAGGCCAGTTACCTGCTGGCTTGTAAGACCTGAGGAGCCCAATGGCTTTTTTTGTGGCCCTGATGGCTGGCCCAGGGTCAGGCTCTTTGCCATGAGACGGGCAGAGAAGAGTGTCATGCCCTGTGTCACACCATCCCCTTGCACGCTCCTTCCCTTGACTTTTTCATCGCTGAAGCTGGACGAAGGCTCCAGGAAATCCCCTATTATACTAGCTGAGAAGCTGTGACCACCGAGGCTGGAAGCTAGTGTGTTTCTAATTACCGGAGCTGAGAACTTCCCAAGAGCCTCCGTTTCGGTATCGCTAATCTGTTTGAGCAAGGACTGGGCCGTGTGACTCCCAGCTGCCCCATCCCAAGCCCAGAGCTCATTCCAGAGAGCAGGCTGCCTGGTACCTCAAGTGTATCCCACTGTGTTTCGGAACACAGGCTGAGAACAGGCGCCTCCCAGAAAGGGACCTGTTCTTACACTAAGCCAGGATGCAGCCCCGTTACAAGCGATCACAAAATCTCTCAGAGATTAGATTTCTGCTAAGAGTAGACCGGGTCAGAAACCTTGGTAGGCAACTGGGACATAAACCTGGACAAAGCAGGCTCATCTGTATTATCTCCAAAAACTGATCTCAGCTCTATACCCGATGAAGCACAGGGACAGGTCCAAACCAGAAAAACAAGGCTCAGGAGAATTTCACAAAGAAAGCCTTGCTCCAGGCATGTGAGACCTCAGCTGTGTCAGTGCTCTCCTCACAGCGGAGGTCTTACCTGGTTTTGAACGATGCTACTGGTTTTTAAGCAGTGAAAGGACACAGGAACTAATCCAGGGTGGCAGGAAAACACCTGAACATTCAGTAAGCAGTGATCGTGCTTGGAGGCTCATTTAAACAATAACGAAGACTTACCAGCGATAACAATTCCGACATGTTCAAAACAACATGGACAAAAATACGTGGAGCTGACCCTCCCCTTGGCAGGCGAGTCTTTGATATCCTAAATTCCCTTCTTAGTGAGAGAATTCAGTTGCTTCTGGCAGCCCTGGGGCTCTGCGCATGGATCATCCAAAGCACAAACCTCTTTGCTATGCCAATGGCACCTCCATTGCTGGACAGATAGAACCAACCCAGGCTTCAAGCCGTAACTTAGCACCCGAGACAACTGTGTTTGCATTGAGCTTCCTCTGGCAGATCATTTTCCACGTTTAGAAAAAAACCCATGAGCCAAACAAATTGTTGCAATCCAACAAACAGGTGGCAAGGAAGCAGCTTGCATTAAATACTTATTTGTAACTAAGTAAATCTCCTGGGATTAGGGCTATTCTTGCCAATACCAGCAGTTTATTTGTAATTTTCCATCCTCACAGGGAGTGAACTACAGCTATTGTTTAGTGCTTCCAGTCCCCCACCTTCACATTAAATCACAGCCTCTAGAAACCAGTAGTGCCTGTATCTCACGATGACACAGAGTGGCTGAGATTTTGAGCAATGCACAAAGCTCTGTGATTATATTAGAGCCCTTGAGTGTGCTTGGATTCAGTAGGCTATCACAAAGTTCCAGCCAAGCGGAGTCACTTGAGCGAAGCAAACAAACCACCGTGCAATTCAGTTATAGCAGACTGCACAAGCAGCAGCAAAGGGCGAGCAAAAAAAGAGCACACACCAAGCTGTCCTTTTCTGAGGGCTGTGGCAAAACTCCAGTCTGAGTAGCCCTGCACAATCATTGCTTAAGTCACGATTCCTGGCGCCTTGGGAAGAGTTCAGAGAATTCATTTTTAAGGGACTGCCTTGGATGCCTAAAGCAGGGGAGCGCATCTCTAGCCTGAAGAGCAAGACACTGCCTGTAGCAGAGTGAGCCTTCCCTAGGGAAATAAGTCTCAGTTTGGGAGCTGTCACGTCACCTTCCCGAAAAGAAAGGGCTGGGGACGAAGGGAGAGGGAGGAGAAAGCAAGAATCATCCTTATCGGCTCACCTCCTCCCCCGTGAGTCCTGCCCGCTGACAGCCACTTTCCCTCCAAATGCTGGCTACCTTCTCTTTTGATAAGACCTACGGTCCGACCAAAGGTGGCAGACCTGGTGCCAAGAAGTCAAACATGTCCCCTCCCCAAGCCCCACATACTGCTGGTGGGATTTCAAATGAGAATGTGAGGGCAGCGGCATCCAGGGAGTAGACTATTTCCTTGGGAAGCGCAGCTCTCCAAAATGGACTAATTCAGGAAAAGTAAATACGTCAACTAAATTGCTAAACATGTTAAATATCCATTGTCTTTTTAGTTTCAGGTTTCACTACTGATAGAAAACACGATGCATAATCCCCAGAGCCGAGCAGGATTTGTGAGACTGCAGAATGCCGCATTAAGCTCAAAGCTCCCGGGCCAGTGATTGCAAGTCCATTTTGCAGTAATGAATTGTTTGCTGTAGAACACGTCATAGAGCAGATGTCTCATCAGTCACTGCGCCAGAGACTCCAGGACTCCGAGAGGCTCAAAAATCATTCCTGGATTATGGCACAAAATTATGAGGAGAAAGATGCGAGCGTTCAGTCTCAGTAAGAGCAACGTTTCCGTTCTGTTCCACGTGTTAATAGACAGTGCTTATCCAGAAAGCAACTGGCACAGTTTTCGCTGCCTTGTGTATTGGACTATAAACACCTTAGACAAAGGCTTGGCTAAGTTAGGGCTCAGAGAGCCAGCTCCAGGGCTAGAAAGAGGAGACGGAGGTATTTGTCTTCAGCAAATGGGGCGTTTGCAGGAGACCATGCTCTCCCGGCCTTGTTCACATCATCCCTTCTACTTTTAGTCTCTCTTCCTCCTTCTTCCAGGATAAATTACAGACAGCTTTTCTCAGCCTCCTCCCACTGAGAGAACACCCAGCTCCGACACACACACTTACACTGCTCTACAGAAAACCATGACAGTAGATTGAGATGTGATACACGTCTACAGTTATCTCTCCACTATCTCCCCATCAGATACGTAGGGCAGAATCCCAGGTCTCTGGTACCGCACTCACGCATTGCCTTTCAGTCGGGCTGAAGTTTTGGTGATGGCAGCTAGGACCAGTGGCAGCAAAACAACTTCTTCCCCTGCACAAATACTGGTCTGCTTGCAGCTACGGCGTCTTTCAAGGCAGGACCTCTAAGGCCATCTCACCCGAAGTAGCGACAAAAGCTCCGTTTCCTGCAACTCTCACCTCTCCCTCCCTTGGAAATCAGAAACTTTACTCGGAGGACTATCCATCGACCTGCTGGCTGTTACCCACAAGGTGTTTTATCTGGCACTGCTCCTGACCGCCGTGCATTAACTCAGCGCGTGCCTTAAAGCATACATCCAAGCAGCGCGACTGAGCGTTTGCCTTTCAGAAATTATTGGAAAGCAGCAGTAAATCTACCACGGGATTATTGTTCTGATCTGCCTCCCATCCAGCCATTGCACAAACAGCGAAAGAAAAAACATGTATTTTAAACGTTCATACATACCTATTAAAAAGTATTCGCAAATGAAGGAGCTTTATAATGCACAGCTGTCTCACAGCTTTGGCATTGCTCCCATTGTTAATCACCTGCAAAGGTCTCCTGGATTTCAGCAAGGCAGGACAAGATTCCAAACAATCCAGGGAGCCTCTGGTTAAAATGGGATTGGCTCCTTTAGCTCACATGCTGCTGCATTCAGGCTTTTGAAGAGAAACTTTTCTGTTACCATTTTCAACCAAAGGCAGCAAAATCTAATGCAGCTACAATGAAGAATCAGCTAAGAGCAGAGGTCCTATTTTTATGCCAGCCAGTGGGAAAGAACATGCAGGCAGCCGGTGTGTGCCTGACTGGAAAAACCCTTACACTTTGTAGTGAACCTTATTCTGGAGCAAAGCAGAACTTCTTGAGGGAAGCTACGTGACGGCTGACAAAGAAAGGCTTGGCCTCATTTCTTAGCCTGCACGTGGTGCCCTCTAGTAACAAGCTGTCACTGAATGTTGTCTAACGCTGCCAAAACCACTTTAATTCTTACAGCTCCTCACTTTATCACATTATTAGGATATTGTGCAAGTTTTTGGTTGGTTAGTTTCCATTGTTGATCACTGGTGGTGAATAGCAAAGCAATAAAGCAAATCCAGTGACAAGTTCCACCACCGGGCAACATTACAACATGAGAAAACTGATTAATCAGGCTGTTGCTGCAAGACAAGTTCTTGCTACATAAACGTGTTAGAGATTACTGGAGCACCTGGCTAATTCTTCCACTTTTATCAACAGCAGTTCTCTTCCCTTCGAAAGCTCTTACAGGGCTTTGCCCTCGTGGAAACACTCTTTAATACTCCATCCCATCACGTGCCTTTCCCACATGCTTACTCATCCTCCATCAGCCTCAGTGGATTTTGTTACCTATTCTTTGTGTCTAGTAGGCACAAAACCCCAGAAGGTAAAGCTGTGCGCGCTTAGTAGATCACCGATTTCTCATTGCTATGACCATTACTAGTTAGTAGACTCGAGTCAACATTACAAATACTTGGACTACTGAGGGACAGCAAAATTTGGAGCTTATTCAGTGCACGTACCCAGAGCCCCAAATTTATGTTCCACTTAAACAACAGAAAGCCAAAATATTTTGTATGCATCGATCCACATTTTACTACTAAGTTCCTGCTTATGTTTTATCTCATTTTACGCAAAGCGTTTCAACAGCTCAGCAAGCTTAAAGACCTAACACTGCATTCCAGAGCAGAGTGCGTGCTATTCAGAAAAGCAATTGTTCATTTGGTGCTGCTTTTCTTCTACCCCAGTCTCAGGACCATTGCAGCTTTGATGAAATTACCACGGGCACAAGACGCCGCACCTCTGATTCACAGCTGCACTTTGCAGGTTAAATTTCAAATTTCAGAAAGAGGCGTTTCTCTCCCATAATTGTATAAGAGTTAACTACATGAGCACATAGCATTAAGCAGCACGGCAGCTTCTCAGCATAAAGGATGCACAGCGTAAATACGTCAGCAGATTCATTTTCTTTCACCCTTCACTCGCCACTGTAGAATGCCAATAAGGAAGCATTGCTGTGTAGCTGCTAGACACCCTACGATGCTTTAGCTCAGCAGGGGCTGCAATTTCTACTTCAGCCTGACACTCGGCTAACACAGGATGCACTTGAAAAGAGAAAGGATTATCTTGTGATGAAGCCACAAAACTAACAGAGTGGTACTCAAGAGATCTTGCTTAATTTCTAGCTTTTGCTACAGGCTTCCTTAATTTCTCTCTACACAGTTTCTCAGAGATCGTAACACTATTACCTTCTCCCAGTCTCTGCACATCTAGTGCATTTACCCTCCACACAGCAGGGGTTGTTCTTCGTTGGATGTCCATACAATAAGTCCATGAATGAACTCCTGATCATCTCGGACGTGGCTTTGGGCATACCTACAGTGCCACTAAAATCAAGTTGGTGACTTCAGTGAACTAGGCTGTCAAGAACAAGCCTAGATCTTTCAGGCTTTTTATTCAGAACTGACTGACTCGAACTTGCAGTTCACCGCGCTGTTAAGATGATCCCCATTTGCCTCGCAGAAGTTCAGCAATGCAGAAAGAAATCAGGGGTTTGGGCCAGCTCAGCTTTTGCTGACGGGGCGTTGACCTTCCACACCGTCCTCTGGAGACCCAGGCCAGATCGGTCCATCTCCCAGGATGCAGCTGCTACAGAAGTGGCACAGCTCTGCTGCACACGCTGCAGGAGGGAGGCAGGCTGGGCTGCATCCCGGGACTGCTGTGCAAACACCAAGCCATTTTGTTCTATAACAAGTCGGAAGCCCTGGAGACTTTCATCAGAAGTGACTCTAATATGACATTTATGCTTCATATTCTTGTTATTTACACAGAGCTATCACTCAAGCAAACTCTCTCCCGTTCCTGTTTCAAATCCTTTCCCGCTCCTCAGACCTCAGGGAGGGAGCTGGGCTTCATCCATGTTTAGCAGCGACAAGAGAGAAAACACCACCCGCTGTGTTTGCTTGATTTGGTCCTGTCTGGTGCTCCCAGCCTCGCTGTTGCCGAGCCCAGTGAGCATCCACATTAGACAGACGGGAGGGCAAGGGTGCCGCTTCATTAGAGAATTCCCAGAAAGCCACTTGGTGACTGCAGCATCCCAGAACAGCTCACCACCCCAGCTGCCGTGGATACAGCATCCTACAGTGCTAACTCCCCCATGCAATTAACTCTTCCTCTGCACCACTGCAGAGCTTACTTCCTTGCTCTGCTCCAGCTATTTGCTTTCCTTCTGCTGTCCATCGGCTGAGTCGGGAGCAGGATAACAGCCTGGGTCCTCCACCGCTTAATCTATTTTCAGTGTTCCTGTGGCATCTAATGCTGTTACACAACAGCTGCTCTATTGCAAGTGTCAACCTGGGCTATTTTTAGCTATGTTATAGTGAAAGGAAGCTTAAAGGAGGCAACTATCTTCATTACAGTCTCAAGAGCAGGTCCCAGACATTAGCCATTGTCTGCATCAATTCTTTTATTAATTTGAGTGTAGCATTCAGAGCAGGGAATACGTATACATCCACTCCTAGGCTACGTGCTATCCTCAGCTTAGTTAGAGCCATTTAATTACCCCCCTTAATAAACAATAAGGCCCTTAAGAGTAACAGCTTCGTTCTGCTGATCATTTCTCAGGCTCCAAGACAGGAAATGTTTTTAACTGGTAGGACTGAGGGGGTAAAAAAAGCTTTCCAAAGCTGTGGAAGCAAGCAACTTTAGTGACCAGGATGTTTTAAAACTTTGCTGTTTCAATTGCACTGGTTACTTACAAGAAATTTACATAAGCAAACTCACAGCCTGTTACTGTTGGCAAATTGTAATGAAGGATGTCTGACATTAGCAGAGCATGCGCGTTAACAACAGGAGTCCATCTCAACTATTGACGAAGAGGAAAAGGTACGGGGACGGGGTCTGTGGGACTAAGCCTCCCCGAAGCCCAGGTCAGTCTTGGCATCGGTTTCTTCCTGAGCTGATTTAAAGGACAAGTAGCTCCGAAAAGCCCTGTCAAACGTGTCCCAAACAGCAAGGCAAAGGTAGCTTTGCAGGGATGCAGCCAAGTACTTTTTATCTCTTAGATTTTTGAGCTTTTTGATTCTGTGATTTTATTTTTGCTGGCCCATTCTTTAAAAATGAATTACGCGCTGATAAATAGCACTAAGCTGTTCGATATCCCGACTGATGAGTGAAGCCTTACAGAGAGCACAGAAACCCCAAACCGTCCGCTTACCACCCATGTCTGTGCAGCATACAAGGGCTAATCCAGGCGCTCTGAGATCCAACAGTAAGGTTTCCCAAACAAAGCCAGGGCAGCAGCTCCCTAGCAATAAATGCAGATGCTCATCACTTCCAGCTGAGGCAAGGGTTGCTTTTGATGATGTGATGATGAAGGATTTCAGCTGTTTTGAGGTCAGGTTTAGACACTAATTAAAAAAAACCAACCAAACAAAAAACACCCAAAAGAACCAAAAAAACCCACCACATCTTCTCATGCTTGTTTCACTGGGAAGAAAAAAAAAGAAGTCTCGGGGTTTTTTTACATGTCATGCTACGTGAGCTCTTAGGAGGCCAAGCTATACACATATTTTAAAATGTGGATGTATTGAGGAGGGAGCTTTGCACGCTGCTGAGCTGGAGAAATGCACCTCCGATGCTGGGAGCAGGTGAGTTGCTGGGAGTTGACCTTCCCCCCAGCTGCCGAGATGTGTCGTTACTCCTAAGGATCTAAAGTCACATCTGTTGCAGAATCACTGACAGCATTGTAGATTGCCTACTTTTCCCTTTTTGCTGCTACTGGTTCCTTCTGTAGACACTTGCCGGCACCCTCTTCTTCCAGAGTACTCGAATGAGAGCTTAGTGCCTTTGCTATTCTTCTGCCACCTGTTAAGAAGGTCCCACTTCTTCAGCTCTTCCAGGCAGAGTGATCAAAGTCCGACTCAAATGTCTGGCACACAAGTCATCATAACACCCCCGGAGATTTTATCCGCAGTACTAAAACCAGAAGGACCACGATGCAAAAGGCTACTGAAAATGTTCTGCAAGAGAAATCTGGCAAAAGAAAAATCCGATCCCGCTAGTCCAAACCTGGGCAGACCAGCCTTTAAAGGATTCTTGTCAGCAGGAAGTTATCCAAGCCATTTGTAATTACGCAGTATCTACTTACTTTTAAATTGTAATGGTACCAGAAATGGCCGATCTACAGCCTGTACGTTCTCTGGAAAATGTTTTTCATGTAACGAGACACGAAATGTTTCAAGATGTCGGTGTAAAATTCATGAGCAGGCTGAGCGAATATGAGAGTCCAATGGCTTTTAAGTCAATTTAAAAATGCACTGCTTTTCAAAGCGAGAAAAGAGTTCCTGGCACGGAATCTGCAGCAAAGACTCACTCTCTGTGACGGAGGCCATTTGAAACGGGACCGTAGAAAGCCAGAGAAGGCAGAACTGAAAATGCTCATATAGGAAGAAGGCACAATTCATCCCTCTTCGGAAGCTAAGAAAACACAAAACATTGGACTCAGTTAGATTTCTTGGCCATGTTCCCATCTGCACAAATGCTGCTTAAAAAAAGCAGTTAGTGCTGCTTCTCTTATAGCTGAAGGGTAACCTCCAGCAATCTCAAACTCCTGCTGAGAGCACAAGCACACACCATCAATACAAAACTTTTAAAAGAAACTGGAGTCTCCCGTGTGCTCCTGAAAGAGCAGCAGGGGCTCTGGGGTAAGAGACTTCCCCTGGCAGAAAAGCTGCAGAGTTTGGCTCTGCTGAGATACTCACGAGCAGCGACGGCAGAGGCAACGCCCTGGACGTTTTCTGGATAGCCCTGAAATACCAAAGCTGCGTGTGCCTATAGCTGGGCTCCCAGGCTCACACCTGTGTCAGCAAATTCAGCGTGGCTGTCAGGAGAAGGAAGACCCGCTCTGCTTCAAGGAAGATTTTCAGAGACAAAATAATTGCAAGACTTAGGACGTCGCACTTCTTGCAACAAATGTCATGGGAAAATGCATGTGCGTGCTCGTCGTGGGAAAAATTCACGCTCAGCTGCAGAGGGTTCATCAAAAGGCGCTGAAGCAGTTGCTCCCTGATTTGTTGCCCTATGTTTTCGTTTAGTTTTCCCAACAACGGCAGCACTGAAGATCAGCGTCACTGGCCCATGAAGAAATACCAAGTAGTAAGGAAGAGAAGCAGAACGTATTCTCTCAGCTAGTGGAGCTACTGAACTGAGAAGCCCGTGTTGTGGAAGGTAAATGAGGAACAGTATAAGCACCAATATGGTCCACGCACTAACGTCGCTGAGCAGCCCCATCCCTACCTCTTCGTACCCCACATAAGGTTCCCCCTCCCAAAGCACTCCTGCTCTTGGCCACAGTCGCTGTTCATGCGGAACCCGCAGCCGACTCAGACAGCACTCCTTACCCAGTGCCCTCCACGCGGGCTGGGGCTGGGCCTCTGCCCCACAGTCAGAATACGGAGCCAGACCAAGGCTAAGGGATTTGACCGAGTGCATGCAGGGAGTCTGTGTCGGAGCAAGGAACGGCAGTAGTGCTCCCAAATCAGCACGTTCCCCATCGTACTAGCAATCCCCTCTTTCCTGACTGTCTATGCCGGGGCCGTTCCTTTCCCCAGTGGGGAACTGCATGCCGAAAGCTTGCTCAAACAACATCTGCAGACAGACAACCTGTCCCTTCACTTCCCTTCTTTCCAACGTGTTCATCTCAGTGCTGTGCCTTTAAGGCTCCTGCCCAAAGCAGGCGAGAAGAGCACAAAATAACAGCATTTCCTCCCTTCGTATTAAAGTTTCAAAGCCGACTGACTCGGAATCGCTGCAGCAAAGCTGTAAATTATGCATGACGGAGAGCCCTCGCGGCCCACCGCCGGGGGAGCAGGAGGAGGCGGGGGAGCAGGGCTTTGCCGCTGCTGCTCACCCGTCCTGCCCGCCTGCCTGCTTGCTTCTGCGAGGCACGGTCGCACAACAACCCGTGCCGTGCACCTCTCGGAGCCCCCTCTTTCCACCCGCCTCCTCGCTGCTGGGACCCACCAAATCCTTTGCTCAGGAGCCGCCGGAAGCTCCGGCTGGTGGACCGGGGTCGTGTGTTGGATGGGTGTCGTGTGTCGTGTGTNCTCGCACCCTCAGGAGCTCCACAGCCGTGTAGCCAGGGGAGCGGGTGGAAGGGAGGAGAAGGGAGACGAGCAAGGGCCGGGTCGGCTTTCTTCTGGCCGACACCCCAAGTGCAGCGCGGGCGGGGCTTGCTCCAGCCGCGGCTGCGGGGATGCCCAGACTCCCGGCCCAGCAGCTGGCAAAAGGCGCCGTTTCCTGGGCTCGTCCGGATCCCGCGCGGCCGAGCGGGGTCCCCACGTTGGCTGCCACCACGCCGTTCTCGTGTCGCCGCCCCCGGGAGCCGCCGGCCGCCGGCCCCTGCCCGCCGCCTGGTCGAGGGCTGCCATCTGCTGGCACCGAGGGGAAAGCCCGCAGCCCTGCCACCGCCCTCCTCGGGCCAGCGGGAGAGGACTGCCCGCCCTGGAAGCAGAGCCGTGGACCGGGAAAGACCGTAGAGTCGTCGGATGGTTTGAGCTGGAAGTGGCCGTCAAAGATCGTCTAGTCCAACGCCCACGTCTCAGCAAAGTGCTGGGGCGGCGGGGTGAGCTCCAGCTCTCCAGGCTCCGCCAGCCCTCCGGCAGCACTGCCAGGCACCCCCCCGCCCCCGCTGCCCTGCGNCCCCGGCTGCCTTGCGCCCCGGCTGCCTTGCGCCCCGGCTGCCTTGCGCCCCGGCTGCCTTGCGCCCCGGCTGCCTTGCGCCCCGGCTGGCCTGCCCCGCCTCCTGGCGCCTGGCCTGTTACTGCTCCCTTTTTATTTACCTGGTGTGCTAGCCATTTGCCAGGTCTCCCCAGGACAACTGGTGCGGGCAGTAATTAATGAAAAGATCAAAGAGCGTGTGCAGCTGTAATTGAAGCGGAAACGGAGCAGACTGCAAGTCAAAGAGCAAATGTGCGCTGCAAAGCCTTTCGGCCGCAGTCCGGGTGCGGGTTTCTGTGCTTTCTTTGATGCGGCATGCCTGACAAAGGCAAATGCTGTAGCTGTTCATCGCTTTCCCCCAGGTCGGGTGGGCTGCTTTGTCTTCAACTGAAGTCTGCGCGGCTTCGTCCCCAGCCTGCGCAGTGCAGCTCCCCGCTCCTCCCTCAAGCTGCAAGAGAGCCCGGGCACCCAACCTTCTCACCTTTGCTTTAACAGCTTCCCCTCGCTTTCCTCCCTCCAGCAACTTCGCTGCGCTTTCGTGGCCACGCGGCGCCAACCAGAAGCCCGAGGCACCGGCGCATGGGAGCCCTTGCTGATACAAGCAAACTCATAGGACCTGGGACGTCTGTGCTTCCTTCAGCAGGAGAGAGCCCTGAGCTCATACAGAATCAATCCCATCCGCAAAAGCAGAGGGAGAGAGGTAAACCGATTTTCCTTTCCGTCAGTGGATCTCAAAGCACTTGACGTCTGAGGGAGCTGGGCGCGCCTCTCTTTTACAAAAGGGGAAACCGAGGCCCCAGGTGAGGCACACTGCTCAGCTGGTTGGACGGGGTGGACCTGGGGGCTGCTCCCAGCTCCTATCGTAACACCCAGACCCCCCCTCACCCCCCACTGCTCTGAGCCTCTCTGGGGCTCTCTCACCCTGCAAATCATTAGCCGAGAACGCAGGGAACAGCCTGTGCTCTCCCCAGGCCCAGAGCTGCCTGTGAACCGTCAGGCCCAGGGAAACACTGAATGTGCGTGTTCACCCTGGCGAGCAAGTTGCCATGGTGATCCTTTGGCGAAGCAGCGTAGATACAGAGGGGCAGTGGAAGCGACTGTAATTGATTTAAGGCATTAAGAATAATTAGCGTTTATTAAATGAAGTTTATTGAGAGAAGCACAAAGCAAACAATTCCGATTCTTAGCCCATAAAATAATGAAATCTGTTCTTTCTAATGCAGATAACGCTCAGTGGAGAAAATAGTCCGCAGGGAGGTTGAACTGTATTACCAACCATATACAGACGGCAAATCTCGTTCCTCAGCATAACAATTTATCGCCTGTTCATCTGAAATGAAAACTATGGCCTGTTAATCCGTTTCGTCCAGAACAAGCATTTCTGAAGATTAAGAGGCTGAGAGGAGTAAGTTAGTTGCAGATAAAATGCCTTGGTTCATCGCCATGAGCAAAGATCGCTGTGGTCAGGACTGATAAAGCGTTAAATTGATAAAGAGCAGGAAATCTATCTGTCGTTCTGTCAGTCATTGGCAACTACTAAAGGCCGGCGGTCTAGAGGTGCCCTCCAGCGCAGGAAGTCCTTAAGACACTAACAGTCTGGAGGCGGCACTACATATACTCTATGCTTGTGCATTCGTCTCCAAATATTTGCTACTGCTATTGCCAAAACCAGGGTGTGAGACCCAGAGCCGTAATTCCAAGCATTGCCTATCCATCCCCCTGTCTTTCTGCAGCATCATTTCTTTGCATAAGCTGTGATAACGAAGTGTGTGTCCTGCTCACTTTTAGTGGGTCACCTCAAAGAGATTAACAGCCTCCTCGCACTGCAAGCACTTGGAACGGCTCCTGCTCAGACACGCTATTGATCTGTGCAAAGAGAAGGTCCAGCCGTCAGACCCGCTCTGCAGGGATCATTACACGACCACCAAACCTAACGCAATGCTTCAACCCCAAACCAGAGCTGGAACGGCTCATCTTCATTGCGCTACACAAATGCGGTGGCTGTAAAATCCACAGCCCCTGACCAGCCAGAGGGATAGACGTTTACGCAGGAAAGGGCTGTACTTTACACTGCAGTACAGGATATGCTCAACTGAATAGCAGCTCTTCTTTGGAGCACTTTCCAGTGGACGTGTTTTTGCAGCTGTGCCTAGCAAGCAGAGGGCCTTGAGTGTACAGCAGGCAGCAAACAACCTCTGCAACGCTTTTGAAAACATTCGTCCTGCTTTATTCCCCAAATCCTCTTCTTAGGGCCTCCCTGGGCTTCACAGAGGTCACTGACAAGCGCAGGGAAATTTCCCCACTACTGTGATGCCGCAAAAGCAGAAATCCAAGTGTCCAGTCCCATCATGGGATGGTGTAAACTGGAATTTAATTAGGTCACTCCCTGGATACATTAAACACAGATGTCCAGATTCAGGAGATTACAGTTTTATTGGCATTGATTAAATGAAAAAATCAAATAAGAGCTAGGAGAGTCACAGATGACTGCTGCAGCCATTTGCCAGCTCTCCCTGAGGGCATCTGAGGCAGGCTATAATTATTATTACACAGTCCTGACAGGCAAGATAGAAGTTCTGGCCAGGCCAGGATGTAATTTAGCATCTATTTATTCTCCAGCATAATTTATTAACTTGAACAAACATCGCTCAGGCAGATTTGCAGCTAATACGTTACGATTTCTCTGTAAAGGGCGTCAGGAGCACACTACGCACGCTGCTGTTCTCTCTCCCCGGACGTGGCAGAAAGCTCCGCTGCAAACAAACAGAGCCTCCAGCTGAAAATCCCAAGTCCAAAGAGAACTTCGCAAACAGAGCTGCCAACTGTCCTCTGTGGGCGGGGAACACTGGCTCAAGCCACTGGCATCCCATCAATCCCTGGGAAGATACACCAGCACCAAGCGTGCTCCTGCAGCAGCAAACCTGGGCCACGCTGCTAAAATAAGTGCTTTAGCAAACCTCTGCATTCATGCCCTTGGATTAGTGCCTGCTTTTAACAGTGCTAGTGACAGGAAATTCTGGCTCCAATTAAATCGATGGCAGAAGTCCCATTGACTCCAATGAGCCAGAATTTCAGCCTGCTTCCCATAACCTCGTGCTGCAGCACATATAGCTCTGCCCAAAACCCGTTCTGTTGATCTCAGTGCAGCCTTTGTGGAGCACTATCCATAACGAATACGGGCTTCAGAGGCTGGCTGTTCGGAAAGCTGGTGTAACTAACTAGAAAGACCTAGGCATAGCTGTACAGGAAGAAGGCAGCAATTTCTGGCCAGCTTTCAGGTTCCAGCGTTCACCTGCCCTGTACATTTGAGACAGATACTACTTCTTCTGTGATGTTTCATCAGCCCGTAGCATTACAGAAGCATGAACTCGTCCGAGTCCTGCATCGACTGTCAAGTACTGTTAAAAAATGAGAAGTCAGCGATGCACCTCCCTCGGGATTCCTCGCTGCACGCTTCCGTTTGGTTGATATTTTCTCCTGAAGCGAGACAGGTGCAGCTTTACTAGAGGGAATGGAGTGCTTTTCCATTCAAAGCGGGACTAGTTTCTTCTCTTCACTGCAAAGACTTTACCAAAAATGGAGATAGCTGTGAAGGGAGCTGTAAGGAGGAGATTAAATTAGTGAAAAGCATGAAAAAATGAGGCCTCTGCCTGTGATAGTCCCGTGCTCTGTCTCCAACAGCCACATATTTCAGTAGCAGCATCCACTGCAAAGAAAGGCTGTACTAATGTGGTTAACGGAGATTAAACACCTTGAGACTAGCAAGAGGCCAAGGAGCTGAGTTTCTGATTGATTGTTATCATATGAGCAAGCTGTGAGTCACAGGACACTGAAAGCCTGTGGGTTGGCAGCAGCAGTCTTGTCCCCAATGAAGCGGATCAAAAAATCCTAACATCAGTTCTACCAAAGGCGGGGAAGGGCAGTTTCTCAGGGGAGCTCAAAGGGCAGAAAATGTCAACTGGTCAGTAGCAGGAAATAACCTAAGATTTGGGTGTTATTTCTGAAAACCAGATTCCCCCCTTTCTTTACAGCAGAAAGGTAAGTCACAAAAATAAAATTCTTCTGTCAAGAGGCATAACAGTTAGTTGGAAAAAAAAAAAAAAAAAAAACACACCAAAAAAAACCACACACAAAACAAAACCCCACTCATGTCTGCTTTGCTTTTATTTTCTTAAAACAATTCCTTACCCCTTCCTCCATCTGTACAAAAATACCCCCCCTCCTTTCAGAGTCTCAACTGAGCCCCTGCGCTGGGTTTATCAGAGGCTCGTTCCCATTGTCATTGACAAGACTGTTTATAATCCTATTAATCAGGCTGTGGGCCATGCCAGGAGACACTGCGACTCTATTTGTTACTGTGTCTGTGGAAAGGTAATACCAGCTACACACAGAATACTAATTTTGAGCAGTTTCTAATCTCCATGTTGAAATGATTGCTTGAAGTTAAGCCTGTATAGTGAAGCAAAACTTCAGAGCGCTGGGCTCTGCCCTAGCGATAGACGGTCTGACAGTTCAGCTTCCAAAACTTCTGGCTCAGTTATTAAACCTAGAGCCTGAAACATGATGTGTTCTGTGTGAGAGATGAGCAGCAAGAAAAGGAGAAAATACACGTGTCCACGTTCATCCCTCAGTGATCTCTGTCAGTCTGAAATCAGACACTCTGGAAAGATTTGGGGAGGCAGGAGGCAGAAGGTTTCGTCACAGAGGGTTTATGCAAGGCTGGCTCCCTCTTCCAGGTTGCAGGCAGGAGCAGCCACAGCGTTAGAAAACGTCTCTCCCTTTTTCCAAGATGAAACCTTGACTCCTGTAGTTTAGGGCTGTCTTGAAAATTTACATCAGACTGGAGCGGACAACCCTGGTCCCATCTCCAGGAATGAACACCAATAAAACCATCAGGGTGTTTACTATGCAGTTCTGAGGAAACCTAACTTTGTCAAGAGCTTTCTGTGTTCTATAATTTCCATCAGAAAACTCGAACCAAGAGCCAAGAGGCAGGTGCATCAGCATGGGTGCTGTCAGGAAAACACCGCCACTGTGATGGCTGACCTCCCAGAAAACAAGCCTGAGGCTGAGCTAGCCACTTCCAGAACTAAAAA
>VZSZ01000515.1:151697-164312 GCA_013398815.1 Ibidorhyncha struthersii | reverse complement strand
CCTGGGGGCTGGTAGGGTTTCCTCACACCTTGTCTCACTGAGCTGCAGCAGAGATTCACTGTTGGGGTTAGCATTTGACTTAACAAATTGTGTGGGTTCCCACACAGCCACCGAAGAATGGAAGGTAGTTTCTAGGGACAGCACCCATCTGATTCCCCACAGGACAGTGTGGCCCACATTCCCAGGTGTGCTGAGCCTAGCTGGGGTGGTTGCTGAGCCCCTTGCAGTGAGGCAGGCAAAGGGAGGGCAGTTTTTTACCCGCCCCCCCTTTTTTGCCCTGTGCCAGCACACCCCAGGACCAGGACAGCAAACCCAGGCACAGCTGGTGGAAAGCTGCTGCCATCTCCTGGGCAGCCTGTCTCCATCTGGCACCCGTTTTTCATCAACTGCTTTTCCCAAGGGCTGTTGTTCTCTCCTGTCCCAAAACCTTACCCCTGGGGCCACCTGCCTTCCCCTGCAGCCCCCTCCTGCCCTGCAGCACAGGAGCCTCCGACAGCTGCCTGTGCCTGTGGCACCACGGCAGAAACCGTCACCCCTGCAAAAAGGGACGTACCCCCTGCGTTGCATGATAACGCTTCTGTACAAACACACTTCCTTCCAAAGGCAAATAAACCGTGTGACACGGTGGCAGGTTGCCAGCTGAGCTCCTGCTATGCTCTGTTTGGATGGGCAGGGCTCGGATCCCACCTAGGCAAGCTCTGTTCCCCAAAAAGGTGTCTCAAGTACTTGTACCCCGCACCAGGTCTGTCCTCAGACCAAACCTGGCTAGGGACAACACTGAAACACCTGCACTGCTCTGGACAGGTTTCTCTCCCTTTCCCATGGGCAGATTGGGAGACTGTAGTGGAAACCCCAGGAGACCATCCAAATGCTGAAACGGGAATGACTGCAGTGGTGNTTTGGGGGAGAGAGGAGATAGAGGGGGTAAGGAAACCCAGTCCCTGTTCTGTAGACCTTCAAGTCTCAGAGAGAACAAACTCCTGGCTGCTATCTCTCCTATCTCCTGTGATCAAGGATCGTTTGAGGACCAAACTCCTTGGGCTGTCCGCAGTGCAGAACAAGAGATTTGCAGTGACCTCTGCATACCTGCCAGGAGAGCTCCTGCCCCTGGGCTCTGTCACCTTTCTGCCTTAGGCAGGCTTGCATGAGCAAGCAGTGCCCATTTGCATAAGGATATGACAAGCCTATTGCTCCAGAATGACCAGGCTCCATTTACCCGAGTGCTACACATACCCTTCCGCAACAGGCCCTGCCTTCCAGCATGATGGGCTGTAACTTCATGCATGTTTTGTCTCACAGGTCAAGGCATACTACGCTCTGCCGACCTTTCCCTGCCTCCCCAGGCAATCCCACCCTGCATAGCCTCTCAAAGGAAGCATCTTGTGGCTTCAGGGCAGGAGCAGGGGCAGCTGGCTGAGGGGGTGGCCAGGCTGGCAGAAGGTCACCACGATGGGAAGCTGTACCTGTAAAGCCCATTGGAGGAGGAGACAAACAGCTAGAAGTTTACGTGAGGAAGTACAAAGAAGCAATGGAGGCCAAACAGGAAAATTCCCTTGTTAAACCGCTCGCTTTAGGGAAGTGCCTTTTTGCAAAATGTTTGTCCTTCGAACCAGATTTCTCCCTTGCAAACTGCCAGAGCCAACCTGCCCTTTCTCTCCCTGCAGCCGACAGCCCTTTTGATGTAGATAACAAGGAGGCTTTTAGGACCTTGTCCCTCAGAGGAAACCGCAGAGAACAATCCACCTTTTCTTATTCAAGCCCGGATAAAGCCCTTTCAGGGCTAAGGGACTGGGATAAAGTGCCTTAAAACTGAAGGTTCCTTCTGCTGTTTGCCTGGGAGAAATCCCCTGCCAGGGACGCCCTGAGAGCCTAGCTGGCAGAGGACCAGGACCGAGGTGTTTCCCCGTGGCAAACGCGGGACATGTGGGGGGACCGGCAGCCTCCCGGCTCCCTCCTGATGCAAAGCGCATTCCTCATCCAACTCCACTGAGCCACGAGGCCCTGCCTGCCCTACTCCCTCCCTCTCTCCTTTTCTCTCCTCTCCTGTATGGAGGCAGCAGATGGTGTGTGGCAGGGCCCTCCATCTGCTTCCTGGAAGCTGCAGAGAACTGCTGTGACACTGGTGGCTCCAAAGCTCCGGGACAGACCGGAGGTGCAGAGCCCATCCCAGCAGTGGTAAGTCACCCCACACCGTGAGCAGGAGAAGCAGTCTTTTACAGCCGGCTCAGCCGCGCAAGCAGTAAAAAACATCCTACATTTACAAAACACACCGTTTGCAAAACAGGCCAGTAAACCTCAACTGCCTTGAGTCCTTCACCCAGAGCAAATAGTCCGATGAACCCATGTAGAGGAGCTCAGAGGAAACATACCTCTCCTTGCCCTGAGCTGGCCAGAGTCCCCTTCTGCCATGCAGGGCCAGCAGCCCGGTGGAGAGGATGCCCGAGTCACGGGAGGGAGCGCTGTGCTGGGGCCAAGGCTGTGCTGCCCTGCTGTTACAGGGTAATTGCAGCACAGACCAGACTCCCATCTACCACTAGGACAGGGAATACACAGGAGTCCGGGTTTGCTGCCTCTGTTCCTTTCTTTCCTCAGCACCCTGCCCTGCCCCTTGCTTAGCCTACGCTTGACCCAAATGGTTTTGCTTGCTGCAACCACAGGGCCAGAGAGACGGCCTGATCCAGCCGAGCTGTGACTCATGTGTCCATGCTCGGAAGCAGGTGGTTGCACGCAATTGTTTATTCTCTGCAAGACTGCTGCAGTCTTGCCAAAAAGACACCCCCTCACTTGCCATCTCCTCCTACTGGGTTGCATGTGGGAGGAGAAGGTTTTGCTTTCCCGGCTTCTGGTCTTTCCCCGCTCTCAGCCAATACGCTGAAGGCCTTCACCTCCGTTCCTGAAGCAGAGCCCTGAATTCAAAGCGCTGGCGTTTGCCTGGGGACTCCAGTCCTCCACCCACAAAAAGGAAGATTCATTTAACTCTGGGGGAGTTCCTGGTCCGTAGAGACGGAGCCTTTTGAGAAGCTCAAAGAGCTGTGTGGACATCCCCCGGGGACCAGCAGACCTTCCGGGTCTGGCTAGTTGTACATGGCAAGGAAGCTGCTGAAACCCCTCCTTTCCAACTCCTAGGAGCCAGATCACCATCTCAGGCCTTCAGGAAGCCCCTGAAAGACATGAGCCATGGGGGCTGCAGCTTCTGAGTTACTCTCTGGGTCGCTCTCCTGGGAAATACAGAGAAACGCAATGCGTAGTCCGAGTCTTCTGTGCTCACACTTGCTCCCCCAGCACACGAGCGGTGGTGGTGAATACTATAGCCCAAAGTCTCCTTGCTGCTCCTGTCCACCTCCCCCTGCATGGCATCGACAGGAACAGGCAGGGCAGAGCGGAGCCCAAAGGCAAGACAAAGGCAAAGGGCCCTGCTCCAAAAGGCTGTCCCTGCCAGTTCTGGGAGGCAGAAACCACCTGTTGCAAGAAGGAAGAGAACGGCACACGTTTTCTCGGAAATAGCCACGACTTGACCTTGAAAGAAGCTTGTGGAAATTACATCTCTAGCATAAGTTTTGCCCACAAATACCCCAAAAGACAGGATAGGGAAGGAACCACACCACTTGTGCTAGCAAGGAGAAAGACAGACAAGAGAAAAACTTCTGTCTGCTTGCCAAGAGGGAATAACCCCCAAGTCATCCCATATGGCATAACACCTGCAGGGTGGGTGGGAGACAGTGAAACACCCCTAAATTATTTCCAAACCGTCCTTGAGTTTACTGAGGAACTGCGGATTAGAACTGTGGCTGAGGAGCCCAGTGGCTGCGTGTTACCCGGAGGCTGCATTTATTTTGGCGTTGGAAAACCAGACTTTTGAGCTGCCAGCCTGGAAGGGGCCAGCTCCTGCTTTCCCCACCCGGGGTCTGTTTCTGTGACAGCCAGAGGAGCCATGAGGTGTGCTAGGCTCCTGCTTGCCCCGATCAGGGTCCTGCAGCTCCTTGGGTGTGTTTTTTGATGCTGCTCTGAGCACAGCTGAGCAGTCTAGGCCCTACCAGCTTCTGCTCCATCTGTCCTACCGCTCTGTCCAAAGATTTTGTGTTCTTTGGAAGCTCAGATTCCGTTTGAGTCCTCTGATTCAAATGCCTCTTTGTAACACATGTGAGTCTCAGAGTCCTGTCCTTCCTCCACTGGATTTCACACCTGTTTGATTTGCTTCGTTACATGGGCTTATCCCCAGTTAAATTAATGACTACGAAGTCACCTTTTGGGCTAAAAATATTCATTGTCTTGCTTCCCAGAGATCTCCTCCTGACAGAGCTTTCTGGCTATATCCCCTACCAAAGGCAGGCCTCAGCTCCTGCTTTCCTGGGGCAAGTTCAACCTTTTCAAGAACCAACGAGGAACAAACCTGAAAAACCCCACTGTGTGCACATCATGTAGTAAACATTGTCATTTCCATCATCACAAAGATCTCTTTTGCCCTGGATAAGTTTTTGTAGCAAAGTCTTCTTTGTTGTATATGTGACACGATCCCATCCTGCCTTTTCTTTCCCAAAATTAATTCTCTCTGGGAGGCACGCATGTCTATTTTCAACTCTGTTTGTTCCAGTGATGTCCTATTGAGTCATCCTCACCAACTGAAAGATGACACAGAGCTTTTGCAAGGAGATTTCAGATGAAACTGCCATGGGCAAAGAGCACCAGAAGTGAAGTTGCGCTTGCAAAATCCTCTGCTTCCATTTTTATTTGCCTTTTCCCCATTCCATGTGCTCTCATTTTGCTGACTTACTTTCCGTGTTCCTTAATGTGCTTACAGAAAGGATTACGCAAGAAGCGGGGGGAGAACAGTTCCTATTTCCAGGGGACTCGCAGCCCTACGGTCCCTTTGGAGCANGGGGGGGGGGGGGACATGCGGAGCGTTTCTGAGCTCAGCACTGTGCTGCCCACTGACGCTAGGCATCAATGGAGCCACAGACGCCGCCCAGAGAAGCTCCCGGTAGGGCAGAAGGAAAGGAAGAAAACCACAAGGAAATGAGGCCGTGCAGGAGTATTTCATTCTGTGAACTTAACAAGCCAGAAAAGCTCAGTTTCTCATTCTCTCCACACTCTCCGCGTTAGGGTCAAGTCTACCTCCAGCCAACGTTAGCATCACTGAACGTGCATCAGCTCTTCCAGCTCTCTTTCTCTGGCCTCTTTCCTGCTCCTCTCCTTTTACTCTGCTTGTCCTGAACTCATCTATTCTTTTTCTTGCACTCGCCCTTTTTCTCCCACTTCTGTTCAACTTTTATGTGAAATATTTCACACAACAGCTTCTTTCTAAACCTGCAGGCCACTGGCGGGGTGGCGAGGCCTGCCTGGGCAAGGTGCTTTGGGGCTGGAAAAAGGGAAGATGGGCACAGGGAGGGAAATCCAGACCTCCCACTCGCCCAGCCACATGGGTGACTCAGCGGAGCCTGGGATGAAGCAGAGGAGGTGGGTTTGATAAAAGCACGAGGGCATCAAAAATGCCTCCAGAAGCTTCCTGTGGGCTGCCAATGGTATGTCTGCAAGCGTAAGGCAGGTAGGAGGAAAGAAAGGGCGCACCCTTCTCCTTTTTGAGGATCCCGCCCATCTGGAGTACCTATGCATTCAGTATATTGCTCATCTTGACTGCTGGAAATAACTGCCCTCAGTGGAATGAGCACTGAGAGCAGGTTCTGGAGTGGTCTCCGTTTCAGGGCAACTGATTCAGGATCATCACCATCTCCAATTACTGGGTGTCACACACTCTGGGTTTCGCTCTGGACTGTACCCACTGCTCCTTTCCCAACAAAGCAGAAGGCATGCAGGAGGAACCCTTCCTGCTCGCAAAAATGGGGCAGTTGTCCCTTTCTCACCAGCACTGATATAACTCACCCCCTATCAGCACCACCCTACAGCTCAAAAAGCACTTGCAAAATCAGCTTCTGAAAACCCCAGCCAATGGCCTGCGGGGGAGAGCAGGGAAATCCAGGCAAGAGGAAGGAGTGAAAAGAGAAGCTCGGTCTTTTTTTCATATATTATTTCAGGGGTACAGCCAAAATGACTTGTCATGGTACCACTTGAGAAGAACCACATAAATGATCTGCCCCCTAACAAACGCATGCTGTGTTCATCGGTGAAGTGCTGTGAAAGGGGTTTACGGTCCAAGGTCAGAGAGACCATCCTTTCACAGGCTCTTGGCCCTTCACCATCCAGCTTTCTCCAAGGTGGAGTAGAGGCTGTATTTGAACATCTGTACAAGGACGTACCCCTGCTGGGTTTTCCACGCTTTCTGGAATTGTTTGGGCTCAAAGAAAAGCCTGGACCAGGCCTGGGGACGGGACTGCAGATGCTCCTCCACATTTCCAAAATGTGGGCTTCTGCAAGACGTTACAGGAACTATGAGCATGCAAGCACACAACACAGTGTTTACCATGCAAAGGCAGCTCAAGGAATGTAGGCACGCAGAGATGTGATTTCCAGCCCATGGGTTCCTGAGCGACATGCACGCTGTCCATCTTAATCCCTCTCAGCTGGTCACCCCTTTATTTTAAACAGTTCCCTCAGAGGCTAAGCAGGTAGAAGGAAGTAATCTCTAAAAGCATGAGTGAACCTCCCATCGGGGGTGTGTACATGTGAGCTGGATGGGGAGGATGAAATATTTGCATTTACCTCATCAAAAATGGGGTATAAATAGGCTGGAAAGTGTGAGGCTTTCTCAGTCCCCAGGTGCAGGTGCATGAAGCAGAGACATCAAAGCGGATCATGGCAACTTTCCTTTTCCTGGTGCAACTCCTCTTCATCGGGACACTAATTGTCCCAGCATATACAGACACAGAAAGATGTAGTTTGCTCCTGAATGCAACCGCAAGCAATTTCACTGTAACCGTGACACCTGAGGCATACAAGGCAAACACAACCTACCTAGGTAAGCCATCTCTGTGTAGATCTCAGAGTTTTNCCCACCGGCAGGAGCTAGGTAAACGGTGCTAGTTGTTACCTCTTTGTTCCTATTCTTTGTTTATGTCTACAGGCTCAGTCCCAAATTCTCTTTCCTTCCTTAGGGTGCTTTTTCCTCCCTTAATCGTTTTGCCTAAACTTGCATAGAAGGACTTGAATGCTCTTGAGAACGGAATTTGGGGGAAGTTGTTTTGTGGTTTTGTTCCCTTTCCTTCTCCCTGAGAATTTGCCCTTCTCAGTGGTAACGGCTGTAAAGACAAAGGCGAAGATGTTACTTTGATGCTGACAGATATTCAGCATCAGTCATAGAAACGGCTTTTAATACTACAAAGAACGTAGCCGCAGAGTAAATTGCAGCCTGACCCTGTTTCCCAGACCTGACAACAAATCGCCCTTTGCCTTGAGATTGAGCAAAACCTACATACTGTGAGAAAATAGTGGAGGAGAGATGTCCTGATCCCTTCCTGCAAGGGGGGGGGTGGTCTTCTGGTGTAAATTGGCACAGGTTCCTTCAGATGTCACCCAAGGAGCATCCGCTGCGGTTGGTTGGTTGTTTTTTTTTTAATAGAGGGGTGTTTCGTTCGCTGCTGTTATTTCCTTGTTTGAGCACAGAGTTCAAGTTTGATGCTGGCTATTGTCTCACATCAGCTCCTGTAGCTTCTGACATTCTTGGCAGCTTTCATTTGAAATAATCCGGACCTGAAGGGTGCTAAGGGCCAAGAGGGCCACGGCAGTACAGCAACCTGGGTTGGGAGACACAGCTGGGGAGTCGCTTCTTCCTGGCAAGCAGATCTTCCTGCTTCATTTGCTTATTGTCCAACTTCTGCTTGCAACAAAGGCATGATACACAGCAACACTGTGCAGACTAGTCACAGTGGTGAAACGGCAACCCGGAGCAGAGACGTGGGGAAGAAAGGGTGAGGTCTGGCACCCTCAGCTATGGGACGAAGGGAGGAACTGACTGCCCAAAAGCAATAGCAGGGGCTGACTCTGGTGACTGAGGAGTTCCTCCTAGTCTATTCCCTAACTGAGGCAGGGGCAGATAGGGGGGTTCTTCTTCCTGTGGTTTGGGGAGGACAGGAGCACATCATCTTCTCTTTGCGGGCTTCTCGTGCACTCATGTCACAATAGAGAGCACTGTGCAAGCAAATACTTCCTTGGCTGAAAACCCTGAAGGCATGGAGTCTGGAGATGGCTGTCTCACAGAACAGACAACTTACTTTGTCTAACTTGCTCTGTTTCCAGTTAGAATAAGTGATGACAGAAACCACACTGACAGCAAGAATGTGACTGAATATTTACTGCAAGCCTTATCCCCACAAAATGACTCCATTGGAAAATGGGACGTGGTACACAGGGACAACTGCAGCTCTATTGACACAGCAATATTAAATGCCACTCGGGCAGCAAACTGGACATCTCCAGACAGTAACGTATCTTCCGTGGTAATAAGGTAAGACCATACTCCACCTTTACGTATTCAGCTGGGACAGGACTTGTCCATGTAAGCTCTTGATAATGCCCAGAACCAAGAGCCCACCTCTAGAGCAGGTGTTTAAACAAACCTCTTGATTCCTTTCCTCTTGAAAATACCAAGGAAACATATTCTGCAAAGCCGTATCTGGAGATTTGCTCACATGAGTAGGGATGTAGATTAGTTCTATGGAAATGAATGGATTGATCACCCCTCTCGTTTCCATTAACACTAATGGAGTTGCATCAGTGGGAAATATTTGTCAAAGGAAACCATAGCCATTAGCCTGATTGGACTTATCTGCGGGAAGGAAGAATGCAATAGCTCATGACAACAGTGATTCCAATTACAACAAGCAGATGGTCACAATAAATCGCCACCCTGTTACAAGGCATTCGTATCCCATCCAGAGAAGGGCAGTAAAGCAGCCTAAGCGGAATGAAGAAAGAGAGTTTCAGCTGGTAAAAAAAAAAAACCAAAACAGCAAAACCCCATGTGCAATATGGCTGAAGGGCAATATAAGTGAGCTCAGGATGACTTCATCGTTCCTGTCTCTTCATCTGCTCTTATTGTCCCCTTTATATCCTCTCTCTTCCGTCCTTCAACAGGGTGTATATCGCCTTCACTGAGAAATCTGTCGAGTTCAAGACCGTGACTCTGAACAAAGGTAAATAAGCTTCAGCTGGGCAGTTCAAACGGTAGGATGAAACAGACATGAAGCAAGGGCTTCATTTGTGCTCTGGCATTTTGGGAGAGGGCAAAGATGGACTCAGTGTACCTCCAGTTGAAGAAAATCTTGTCTGTCCAGTAGTCAGGAGACAAGGCGGAAACACTAGAGTGCCAGAGCTAGCTAGAGGTTTTTCAAGTTGTAATGTTGACCTTAAAAGCTTTTCAAGCTTCCTTTTTGTTTTAAGGGACATGAAACAGCTACAAACGAGAGGACAGGCTTATTTGTTTCTGCAGGGATCGGCACAGGCTTCGTCCCCTTATTCACTCTGCCATGCAGATACGAAGTGGAAATTGTGGCTTTGCCACAGATAACGTTTCTGGTACTCCAGAGAATCCCCTACCACCCAGGAGCCTCGAGCCTACACGGATGATGCTCCATTGATGTCAGTGGATATATTCAGACATCCCATTCCCCTGCCACGGGTCTGACCCCCATTTCTGAGAAATCAGTGTTAAACGCAGCCTCTTGAAGTAGCTCTGTAGCTCAGCTGGTCCTCTGGACTTCTAATCAACCTTGGGGGTTTCTTTCCATTTCAGAATCAGAAACAACCACAGCGCCACCAGCCACCACCCCCAACTCTGTCTCCACGGTTCAGAGCAGCTCCTTCTTCATAGCTGTCATTCAGTTGCCACTGCTCCTTGTCACAAGTAAACTGCTCTCCTAGAAGTCAGGAAGAGAAGATGACCCAGCTGTGCTGCACCTCTCCTCCCCGCCTGCGGTATGCACAGGAGGGCAGGCAGCTGATCTACTCAGGAAAACTATTCACTTCTGTGTATTAGGATGGTAATCGCACTTTTACATTACACTATAAAGGTCTATATGACCACATAGCTGATCCTCCCCCGACTCCCCTCACCCAGAGCCATCAGTCTCAGCACGATGAAATGTTTCAAAGCAAGTCAGAGATCACTCTGTTCTAGCTTTTCAGCTAGAAAAGCATAACATGGTGAAGAGCAGACCCCATCTAACAAAGCAACACCGCATGAATTAATTCCTTCCTCATCACTTGGGGTTCTGTGAAGCACAAGAAAGCATGAAAATGCTTGAGAGGGAAAAGGCCCTCTTCTCATCAGGGTACCAGCATCTGCTGAGAAGCTCAAGGAGAGGTCTGCTTTTGGCTGTGCAGCCTGGGACCTGCACTCACACCATGCGTTTGTGTGTGTGTGTGTGTGTGTGCGCGCACGTGTGCGTATGTGCCTCGGTGACAGCCTGGCACAGTCCCCCACAGTATATTCACCAAAACTGTTGGAAGCAGAACTGAGACTGGGAGGGGAAATTATGGGTTTGGGATTCACAGGCCTCAGCCAGATTAAAAGCTCCAGTGCAAGCACAGACAAGAATAAGTGCGCCCACGAACCCTCTACCTGGGGAGGAGATCCCCTTGCCAGGACCAGCTGGAGATCCTGCTGGCAGGGTATCCTCCATAAAGGCCCAGACCTTGGGATTTTATGCTCCAGATTGTTATTTGGTCCAGCATCCCCTAAATTTTGTTATTTCAGTGGATGCCTTATAAAGTCTCTCTGGTTTTCCTCTGGCTTTTCTGGAATGGCGGGGTGGCTATTGTTTATCTTTTTTTTTTAATCAACAGCTGATTTTGCTGTAGGGCAGGATTGTATGGGGCACTGAATGTCTCGATTTTATTATTCTTGTTTGTATTTTTATATGGATAGTGTTTATTTAGGAATTTTCAAGCTTCTGGAAAGTAATTTTTTCTTAAATTAATCTAAATAAATTAAGGAATGAAACTTGGCTCNTGAAATGATTCTGAATACTGTGAAATATTTGGCTTTGACCCCACAGATGAGCACATAAATACACAAATAAAGGTGAGGCCTGCACACTGCAATCCTGTACAGGCTGAGCCAGACAGCTTGTTGGCGGATAGGGACAGAAAGGCATCCCAGCCCCACTAATCCTCTTGCTGTTTCCTCTTCAGAAAACGGAGTGCCACATCATAACAGTATTTCGATGGTCATGGATGAAAGCTCTAGCTTTAACCTGGCGTTACTAGCCCAGAGTTTGTCGTGACCGTACAATTAGCCCTTATGTCTGTTGAATAAATTCTAACTACCAAGTGTTGAAAGGTTCACTCCAGAGCACTGAGAGCCTGACAGCAGAGGAGCCTTCATATTCATAGAATCATAGAGTGGTTCAGGTTGGAAAGGACCTTAAAGATCACCTAGTTCCACCCCCCCTGCTCTGGGCAAGGGACACCTCCCACCAGCCCAGGTTGCTCCAAGCCCTGTCCAACCTGGCCTTGAACACTTCCAGGGATTGGGCAGCCACGGCTTCTCTGGGCAACCTGCGCCAGTGCCTCACTACCCTCACAGTCAAGAATTTCTTCCTGATATCTACTCTAAATCTCCTCTCTTCCACTTTGAAGCCATTACCCCTCGTCCTATCGCTGCAGGCCCTTGTAAAAAGCCCCTCTCCAGCTTTTCTGTAGGTGCCCTTCAGACACTGGAAAGCTGCTATAAGGTCTCCCCGGAGCCTTCTCTTCTCCAGGCTGAACAACCCCAACTCTCTCAGCCTTTCCTCACAGCCGCGGTGCTCCACCCCTCTGATCCAGGCCTCTTCGTTGCCTCCTCTGGCCCCGCTCCAACAGGTCCGTGTCCTTCTTATGCTGGGGGCCCCAGAGCTGGATGCAATATTGCAGGTGGGGTCTCACCAGAGCGGAGTAGAGGGGTAGAATCACCTCCCTCCGCCAGTTGGCCACACTTCTGATGCAGCCCAGATTGGTTTGTAAAGTCAGAAGTCCCAAGGACAGTTTCACAGATGAAATTTTAACCACCTAGTGCCTGGAGTGATGCACTAATGGAATGTTTCTGCAGAATGTAGTACAAATAAATTTTTAGGGTCCAGCTATTAAAATTGGCCTCTGTTTTGCAGGCAGGGTAGTTAGCAGAGATCTGAATATGTTGTACCTTCTGCTAGTGCAGTGCACAACACACAGTACAATTCTAATTAGTGCTCTAAACTACCGTTCAATTTTAATCTCACTGCTGATACGTTTATCTTGTAAGATTACAGCTCTTTGCCTTGGACAATACATATGAAATTCCTTTCAAATATCCTTGTAGGAACTCCCATTTACCTTACTATCTATGAGCGCAGGACATTCAGAGCAATGCAGTGCACCTCCGGAGAGGTGAAGTCCTGCAGGCCTTGTCCCACTGACGAGCCTCATCAACTGCACTCTCATTAACTTCTACACTATTCAGTAGAAAATACTAGCATTTCCTTTTACATCTCTGTCTAATTTCCCTGGTAAAACTTATTTCACAAACATAACCAGGGAAAGGAGTGCAAAGGGTGCTACATTGTAGCTGGGAATTTGAACCACGCATATGGAAATTCCCTTGCTTTAGCAGGAAGGGAAATACAGGTAAGGCCCGCAACACCCAAGAAGCTCGCATCAGTGGGTAAAAGCCATTGCTGAGACACGTGAAACTGCTGGAGATCATAAAAA
>VZSZ01000515.1:110294-140417 GCA_013398815.1 Ibidorhyncha struthersii | reverse complement strand
ATAGAGGGAGGAAGTAAAGAAGGCTGTTAAGAGCCACTGTGTCAGCCCTACCAAACGCAGAGGTAGGACAGCAGCTGCGAAGGACCCCCGGTGCGCTCCGCTGCAGCAAATGCTCTCCTACCCCAGCTGTTCACTAGCTCACTTTCCACTAAAGAGTGACGCTGAAACCTTGAAGCTCTCTAAGAACAGCAATCAAAATCACGGGAATCGCCACGAGGACGAGAAGCAGCTGTTGAAACATTTCTGCGTGGGGTTCCAGGGAAGAGAAGGATTAGCTCTGAAGGATGGAATGTGAGACTGAAAAAACACACATTGCATTTTCCAGTTCAAATGGCTGTGGCTCATCTGCGTCCAAGTGGGCTTGGTAGGGTGGTACAGGGAGAAGTCACGGTACTGCATACCGACGAGCTAACTTCTCAGCTTAGTTCAAGTTCCGCTTTAGAAAACGTAAGCGAAGACTATCTTGGACTGCATCAGAGTTCCTCATTTGCATTATCTAGGCTGCTGGGCTGGTGGACGTGAGGCCCAGGAACAGAATGAGTAGAGACGTGCACGAGAAAAGGTGCATCGGTGACACAACACGAGTTCACAGAGCAGAGGAGTTTCCTACAGTGGGGGACCGCGGTTTGTTGCAGAACCGGATCAGAGACCTGAAATTTGTGCGCCCTTCCTTTTGTCTTTTCATTGGCTTTCCTCTTTCAAGTGTTCCATCCTCTCATTTATCCTGCAGAAGTAATGTTAGCCATGATTTGGCCTGCGGGCCAGCAGTTTGACTTGCTTGTGATTCGTTATATTCTGACAATTGCAAGAAGTGTGTTTATAAACGCATCAGTGCACAGGGGTGGGTGTGCCAAAGGACAGCTGGCAGGCTCGGAATGCCCGTGTAAGGTGTTCACGCAGCAATCCAAAGAGAAGCAGTTCACAAAGCAATACTCACCTGAAGGGACCGAGATACCTAAAATAACCGAACTCTGTCCACTCCACAGCACTGTGGTGTCTGAGGAGCTTTTGCTAAGCCTTTGAGAGTGGCCCGCTCCCTGATCATGTGCCTCATTTGAGATGATTTCGATAAAGTAAGCGTACACAGCGGTCCTTCCCTGCACCAGTCACAGGAAGGCGCCGCCAGGCCCGTTGATTCAGTTTCTGCCCCGGCAAACTAATTTGACCTCTGGGATGGTTATGAACCTGACAGACTTGAAGGAGCGCGCTCTGGTAATAACATTCGTGGCGTTCAGGCAGAGGAATCCGTAAAGTGTGGTGATTTTCAGAAAGCTTTGGGACGAGGGGTGGAACCTGGATTTCTCAGTGCTGCAAGGGTTTGAATGGAGGTAACTGCATCAGCGTATTCCCTTAATTCCTGGGCATTCTTGGTGCCCCAGGAATAACAGGGTGTATCTGCCAGTTTGTTAGAGCGGGAAAACTGCAAGACTCAGGGCAGCATCTCCAGGTCCTGTATAGCAGGAACAGGAGAAAACCCAGCTCCTAAGGTAGTGGAGTACAGCCTGTGCGCACACAACGCAGGCAGGGGCTAGGACTGCATGCTGTTGAAGCACAGCTTTATAAACGCGGCATGGACTTTGCCCTGCGGGGCAACTTTCTTGCCCTGAACTACTGATCTACAGCCCTGCCTTGGGTACTCTGACTGGCCGCAGTTCACACCAGGTTGCGCACGAACCTCGGACGCTGCCTTTCCCCTTCTCACCTCACCGAGAAAGAAGTTTAAAGAAGAGCAGCAGTGGTGACAGAACTCTACCCGCCGTCGTTAAGCACTTCCTTAGCATCGTTCAGCTTCCAGTCCTGGAAGCTCCCGCAGGAGGAGCTGGCTACATTTCCCTGGCTGACGCGGCAAGTTAGAGAAAGGGGGCCGGCTGCAGGAGAGGAGGCAGCCGGTTGGCAGGGCTGGAGCACGAGCAACGGGAGGTGTTTGCCATCTAGTGGCTCTGTGTGATCAGCTTTGGCGTGAGCCTCTCCCCCTGCCTTCTCACAGTGCTGCAGCCCTGGTGTGCAATCCTTGTTTCTCTCCCCTGTCTTTTCCCAGGACCCGTAAGGAAGGTGAAGAAAGGTCAGAGACGAGATAAGGCTCGGCTGTTTGGACAGAGAGCGTCGGCTCCGATTTGGTTCTGGGCTGCCTGGGCTGGCCTCCGGAACGTCAGGAGTCAGAGAAAAAAAAAGAAAAAAAAAAAGCAAAGCAAGTTTGCAAATAGGAAGCAAGGGCTTTCCTTCAAACCCTAGGGCACAGGGGCTCATTTTTGCTTAAGGAAGTGGCTCAAAACATTCTGCAGGCTTCTCAAAATGAAGCAATAGAAGAAGTCCTTAAGCCAGGAGCGGAATCCATTCTCCTGGAAGCCTTCAATTTTCACAGTGTCCTTAAAGGCAGAGCCTGCAAGTGAACTGCTATGGAGGGCTTCCCTCCACACACCTATCCACCCACACCTCAGAGATCAAGAACTGTAGGAGCCTGGATGAGGAGGCAAGCGTAGAGGACAGTGTGTGAGTTTGATCTGCTCAGCTTATGAGCAAAGGGATAGCAAGGCCACAACGGAGTTCTACATGTTTCATACTGATCGAATTAGGAGGAAGGCGGGAAATGTTAGCCATCAGAGCTGTATCCAGCTATGCTGTTTAAACAGGAACACGGTGGAGACGTGTCATGCATGTCTACAAGACCATGGAACATAATAAGGTGTCAGGGTTGCAGCTGTTGCCTCTTGTGGCACAGCACAAAGTCGGCCACGGGTCTCGCGAGGGCAGGAAAAGAAAGGAAGAAATTTCACAAGGTTTTATTTGAGGGCACTGTTAGTGTACAGAGAAAAGCACTACAAGTACAGCTGCTGTAAATGTTTGCGTGTACTTTCTGGCGTTCGCTGAAAGCAATCTTTATGCAACGGGGGTGAAATTACATCACTTCATTGGGCCTACGTGTGACTAGTTGGTTTTACTCGTCTCTTCTGCTTTACACGTTTCAGCCAAAGTCGCTGCCGTAAGCACTGATACTCTCTTCCCTTCAGAGTGCATTGCTACCAAGGGAAGGTAATGGTCATCATAGTTTCCATTTTCTCCCTTGCGAGCCTTATGCACGGCAACCTTTGTGAACTGCTGCTAACTGGTCTACCAAGATAGTCAGAAAATTAAGATAAAGCAGTGGGCTGTTTGAGTGAAGGGGCTTCTGCCTTCCTCGGGCCCTTTGCTGCGCACTGTTAGGAGTACAGCAGTAACTCAGAGGTTATGACAGAGAAAAAGCTTCGTGATGAAAGCCCTTCATCCAGGGCCTAATGCAAAGGTGGGCGGTAAAAGAAAGCAGAGGTTTCTTCCTGAGCTTGACCTGGCTCTGAGTTACAGGAGGTGACAAGGTCTTCAGTCAGTGGGAAGTAAAGATGCCGTGGAATCCATAAGGCATTTTCACTGCGACTTCTGCTCGCCCCAATTCTCTGAAGGTCTCTGCGTCCAAGACAAGCAGGAAAGCACTTCGGTTCTGCAGGATGAAAAGAAAGCTAGAACGAATGCCCAGGCTGAACTTCATTCCACTGTCCAACCCACTGCATCTGTCACCCACAAGGGAGCCCAAATGTACAACCAGGCCATACGGTCAGGTACAACCAGACCGTACAGACTAACCCAGTAAGACAATTGGCCAGGAGCACTGATAGTCACAGGTGCCACTCAAGAAACGTTCCAAGGTACACTTCTACTTGAAGTCTGCCTGGCTGTGCTTGGCAGTTGCAGAGGCACGCACCTTGGGGAGCGTGGTGCTAGAACTATCTGCCAGAGAGCCTCAAATTCAGTTTTGTTGTTTAGAAAGTATACCTCATACTACGCGACTTGGACGAACGAGTAGCAGTAAGTTACCTCAGTGGGGGAGACCACAACAGACAAGATGACTCCACTGTCTTCAGCCGTGGCATTAGGCACTGGCACAAACACAGGCTCTGATGGGTAGGATCCATCTTCCTGCCAAATCTAGCAAGCACAGTAACGGATGGATGTGTTTCATTTCATTAATATGTGTCTACTACAGTTTGCAGTGTTGCAAGTGGGAGTGCTCCCCACAAGGATGACCAGGAATACTCTGTGCCCCAAGAAAGCTATCGTTCAACCTTTTAATTAATTCTTTTGGTCCCAGTAGTATGACGGTGCCAGTGTTGTGACAGCATGCCCGTTGTGCCAGGCATCGTGCAAACAGGCAGTGAAAAGGGTTCCTGTTACTCATTTCATCCAACAGTTTGCGCTGGCGCGGGTACAAGCTACAGCTCGGAAAACACCATCATCCTAGCTGGCACAGCCACCTCGACACCACGCTAGTGCAGACCGTGCTGTGCCCAGGCACTGTGGAGAGAGGTGCCGTGCCGTCAGAGAGGAGATGTATCACCGTCACCACCTGAGGGCATAGATGCTGCTTCTATTGCACCCCAAAGCTGTGCTGAAGGAGGGCACTCTTACTGCAAAATGAGTATCCAGAGCAGAACAATTAAAATGGGTGTCTGTTTCTGAGAATTACCAACTCTCTCTAGCCTCCAGGAAAGTCACTGATTAATAAGCATTTAACTCTTTGGAGATCATTATTCCATGCTTAAGGGAGACATAGGAAAAATCCCAGTTTGTGTTTGCAGTTGGAAATATCCTAAACCTTGTTTCTTCCCTGAGATCCTAAACCTTGTTTCTTCCCTGAGTCATAAATACTTTGGCAGTTTATCTCCAACTGCCTATGCTGCTTGGGTATTTTCTGTACTGTCTGGTAAAAGACGACTCTTCTTTGTCCTGGAAGACACACGCATACTTCATCCAACCCTTTCTGTTCCGTCAACTGTCTAGGAACCTGCAGTAATATCCTCCCCTGTCTGGTAAGTGTGCCCCATTCGTAAGGTGCTAGGTGAGAGATGAAATTAGGAATCTCACCTCAGACCTGTCTGAACAAAGACCCCTAAAGAGTAAAGTGCCAAATGACATATCTTCAAGGCCAGTTCAGTAGAATGACTCCCGTTGCTGAAAAAAAGATAATCTCACTACACCTTACCTTGAAATTCTTGGTCTCCACATCAACCTTGATCAAGGAATCTCCAACCAAATGCCGAAAACCACATCCATAAAAGTAACGGTACCTCCTACCATTGTACCGAGAGTAGTTGATCTGGGGGAACTCCAAGCCCCCAACCTTTTCAAAGCCCTCAGGGTGGAGATTTTCATGTGTGCACCAGACCTAGAAGAAGCATGCGTTACAGGAGTGTCAGTTCAACTTTTACTGGGCAGAAGACCTGACTGGTCCCACCAACCCACTGCCCAACCATTGTGGAGAAGAAATGTTTAAAGATGAGCTTGACATCGCACTGAGGCAGGTGGAAGCACCAATTCCGTCTCCCTTATCTGTTTCACCCAAAGAACTGACTCATCATCACAGACCTTGGAAACTTCAGGAATCAGTCTAATGTGAAAAACAGGAGCAAATCCATCTGCACTCCTAGCTCAGAAAATCCCAGGTCCGGTACTCATCAATCTCATGTACAAAGTACGCACACAGAGAGGGCTCCACTCAGAGTGGACAACACGTGCTCTATACCACTGAATGGCACTCCGTAGGGCTGTTCAGAGCTGGAAGCAAAGAGCAGTTCTGTACCCAGGTGAAAGCATGGAGGATTTTGTCAGTTAAGAAGCTGAAGTCTGGCCAATTATCGTGCAAGGTCATAATCCACTTGGGCAATTTTAGTAAGTCACAATCTGTCTTTGCCCTCTCATTTAAGGCAATGTGGTAGTCTTTGTACTAAAACACTAAGTTCCATCTTAGTAATGACCAGACCTTGCTTGCTTGCTTGCTTGGTGGACAAGATCTGAGAAGATAATAGCACAGGACGATAACTGTTGCCCGCAATCTCACCACAGCCATACGTGCAGTTATGTAAGTCTCTAATACATACCTTGCCATCTTCATCTTTCACAGCCCTTGCCAATGTATAAGACAGTGGATTCAGATTCTTCCCCACAGGCGTGTCAGAATTCACATTCAGTGGGAGAACAAAGCGACGAGGGAAAGCTCGGGATATTGAGTCATAAACCTATTACAGAGACAGCAAGTTGTGGTGATGGAGAGAGGAGAGTGGCATTTCGGGCGAAGTGCCCTCTTTAGGAACAATTCTGAAGTTTTAGACGTTCTTCCCAGCCCTGAAATCATCTTCTTCTTTCTATTAGGAATTTTACCAAGTTCTGGTAAGGGCACCGCTTGTTCCAGTACTTTACAGTAGAAAACAAAAAGACAACCAATTAAATGGGTCAGCATTGCTTTCACAGTAATTAACGCTGAGCTGGGTATGCAAATCACTCAGTTATCCTCCAAATCCAGCATTGGGACAGATGCTTCGGTTAGACCAGGCTTACATGGATCGTTTTTACAGCCTCTCCACATATGCCCCACTGACTGTGTGACTTTGGCCCTTCTTGCCCAACCAAGACCATGACCTAACAGGGGGATTACAGAAAATGGGACCTCCGTAGCACTGAGCAAGCAGAGGGGATACCCCTGCTGGAAACCCGCCCTCTACAGCTCTATTGGTGATTAGTGGCCGTCCCACTTTGGAAGCCTGAGGCTGAGCGAAGCACTGAGAAACCTTCACGTTATTTTAAATGCACACATGGAAGAGGAACTTTGTAAGGACAGAAGCTGCATGCAGTTACACAGCTTCACGAGAAAAACTGCTTGACTGTAGACTGTCTCACATCTTTGTGGGATGACAGCGTGATCCGGACACCAACCATACTGCTTGCTGTTAATCTTGGAGTGTAAGTGTAGGCTCTCTGTGAAATTAAGGAAGGGAAGGGCTTGTCCAGAGGATGACTGGAAATATCTGACTGAACGCTCTGCATCAGTCTCTGGAGGAGTCTCCCTCTCCCCGGGATGATAAGGCAAGCAGAATGAGACTACTGTACCTCAGTTTGATGCCTGAAGTTAGCCTGCGTGTTTTTGCTCTTCCAGTCTCAGGTATACATGAACTTCATGTTGGGGAAGTCTAGGCTAGTGGTGGATTTACTTGGGGAGCAAAGGGAGAGCGAACTAGCAGCCCCCAGTGTGGCAGCCGTTCAGTGGGCTGCATGAGAGGAATAATTCCACCATTGCCACTAAACTTCTGTTGAAGCTAAGGTTAGAACCCCTAATACTTCCAAATACTAAACCTTCTAAATAAAATCGGTGGCAAGGACCCTGTTTTGGTATTTTTCAGTTACTTCAGTCTGTAACTCACCAGTTCGATATGAAACTTTACTTTAATCATATGTGTTAATCCTGAAACCCTCTTGTCAAAGTTTTTATGTTTTATGTAGCCACAGTAAACTGATTGGTCGAGGACCTCTGCCAGATAAAATATGGTTTGGTCAGCAAGCCAAAGCACAAAGCCTGCTTCGGGGAAAACAGACAAAACATGCTCAGGCATGCCTTAGTCTTTCGGTGCAGTGTAAATTTAAGACTCTGTTCTGAAATGACTTGCACTCTTGTGTGTGCATACAGTTTAATGGCTATGCCACTTGTCAGTTAAAGAACGTGGGTGTTGGAAACACATGCCTAATGTTGACATAAGGACACCTTCAAACAGATCGAATTATAGCTCTTTGGCGCTCAGAGTTGGCTGAAAAAGAGCTGGAATCTGTTTGCAAAGCAAATGGTCCTATTAACACTATACTGTACTTGAATTAATGTCCGCATCTTTGCAAAAAAAAAAACAACAAAGGAAAGCAGAACAAAATGACCCTACAGGGACACAACTATACATTTTTTCCGATCAGAACTGACTTGCTTCTAGACAGCTCAGAACACAGACGGAGGAAGTTCAGATTTGTCTGAACATGTTGTAGAAATGCCTGCCCTTCACCCACGATACGGTGGGTTTCCAATAAAGACATCTGCATTACAAGAAACTGAAAGCACCCCTCCTTTTCCAATGTACGACCTATGCAAAATAATGCATCTTGCATGGCTTTAAATGGTGCCTTTGACAGAGCTGGACATAATAAGTGGTTTAGGAGTACACGCTGTCACGAGGTGAATGTGAGGAACAACGTAGGGGGTCTCTGTGATATTTGTATTTCTGTCATTTACATAATAAAGGCTGGTTTTCTGAAGTAAACAGCGTTTCTTTTTCTTTTGCCCTTTAAAAGTCATGCAAAAACTTACTTTGCATACTTTCTTGGGGGAAATTTTTTTTTTTACACCAGGATACAGAAAATTAGTATCTCTAAAACCGAGGTTTTAAAGTAGAAGTACATTCGGCCAGCCTGATGGAGAGCTGTGTCACACACCAGTTTTAAACGTTTCGAGGAAACACTTCATGGAGATTATCTGCTAAGAGATTTAAACGGAAAGAAAAATACCAACATATCAATAGCTCTTAATTTTAGTTTTTCCATATAGTCGTGGTCCCTTTCCCCAGTTCACATTCTCCGCCTTGTGGTCCCCCATAGTGTTCTCCATTCTATTAACCTGAACCTTGCTTCAGAAAAGTAACTCAACCGGTATGAGGCCCCATCAGATCCTATGCAGCACAAATGCAGAGACCTTACCTGGTCTAGACGTTCCCCACTCCTCCGCAGATTCTGTAGTTTGTAAGTAGCCAGAGTTGTTCCATCATCCTGGCAGCACAGGTCAAGGACCACACAGCCATGATCCTCAAAGGCATTGATTTGGTGGAAAGTAGCAAAGGGCTTGCTGTACCACTGCCCTGGCAGCACCTACAGCGACCATGAGAGAGCCTAAATTTCCTCTCTAAAGATCCCAGCCACACCTCGGAGAGTCTTCTCTTCTCTCCCCCATTTCATTCCCCAGTCATTCCTTGCTATTTGTCTTCTGCTCTTGTGTTACTACAGAATGGCTCCTTTAAGCCAGTAAGTAGGCAAAACCAGATGAAGAAAAGCCAAAATGTAAAGCAGCCCAGGATAGGCCCCTTGCTGTCACGACTCCATCCCTATAGCATCCTTCCCAGGCTATGACTGACGATTTTGTATTCTGTAGTACTTGGGAACTGCACTTCAGTCCCTGTGCTGCAGTCCCAGGAACCCCAAATTGCTCTTTTCAGCCTGTTGTTTTAGGGCTGGCAAAGAAATGAATCGATAGAGAGGAAAATGCATGAAGTGATCCCATGTCTAATAAACCTACACCCATGCTTATAAAGCCTATATTGCAGTAACTTCTGGATCGATTCATAGAGCTATCTGTGGCTGTTAGCCAGCACTCTTCTCTTGGGACCTAGGATTCCAGTTACAGCTGTACCACTGCTGGAAAGGCCAAAGGTTCACCTACCTCCCCCGTGTGCTTATTCACCACATGGAAGCAAGTATCGTACTGAGGCTCCCAGCTTATCCCTTCAGAAATGGCTCTCCCACGGAGTTTGGAAGTGATAATCTGCAAAAGGTTCAGCTTGATGGGTTGCTCAATGAAAATGATGTAGTTTTCACTCATTCCTGAAAAGAGAAGGAAGGATACATCATCATTTGCCGAGTATTAGGCAAATGAGATGATAAAAAATCTCCAGGGCAGAGGGCAGTGAACAGCCCCTTCTGCCTCACAGTAGGCTAAATCCAAAGAGTCTGAGATAGAAAGCATTCTTACCAAAGCTGTGATAGTAGGAGGGTTTCATCTTATCCACTGGAGCAATGGAGCACAGCACTTGCGCTCCCTCTAATGTGTCACTACAGTTTGACTTCTGCGGAGGCACCTGAATGATATTGTACCTAGACCCTGGAAAGGAGGAAGGGCGTTCAGCACCACTGAGATGTGAGTCTGTCCCCATTCATGAGACCAAACCCAGGCTCTGTTCCTTTCTGTTTCCCTAGAATACTAGGAACCACAGTCATAGCTAAACTGAGCAGGAAACCAAAAGCCAGTTATCAAGTCAATGAAATGATCAACAGAGGATTACCTAGCAAAAAAAAAGGAAGCTTGAAAGGAAGTAGAAGGATCTTCTCAGCCTACCAGACTGCCATCTAATTTTACTGTCTGCACTGCATTCCTTGTGTTAAGTCAGCATATACTATAACAACAGGTTCAGAAAGACAACCAAGTTCATAGCTCGTATATCAAAGGAAATGAAAACTTTGAGCCTCAGTGATGACTGACGCTCGTTTAATAAATCTGAGCATATGGGCAGGGAAGAATGGCACACTTGAATAATAATCTGTAATTTGGTCTCTCCAGCTGAAAATGGCATGTGCTGCAAAGCCAGATATGGCTAAGGCCAAAAGGAAATGAAAACAGCAAGAATAAAAAATGATCAAAACCGGGCCACCGTTCAGTGAACAGGAACCAGCCTGAGGTATCGTAATGAAGAGCGGTGGCTGTTTTCAAAGGCCTCAGGCACCTGAAAAAGAAGGCTTTCACGTAACTAACGGTGAATTCTAGCTCTGAGCAGCCATGTCGATGTAACTAGATCCCAACTGGATGTAATGCACGTAGTTTTGGGAAGAAGAAAATATCGCAGAAAATCCAACTTTACTGTAAGCTAGCCAGGTCACTGTAATAAGTTCCGCCTTCTCCCCTGTATAAACCCTTACGGTCCTTATCAAAAGCCAATTATTGTAAGTGGAAAATGTGTGGGTAATTGTCAAAATTCTTTGGATGAGGCTTCAACACTGGATGGGACTTTAAAAATCATTCTCCTGCTTTCCATCAAAGCTTGGGAGAGGAAGAGGGGAATCTGTTGGATATTCACAGGCCAGAGTCAGAAGCATCTGAAAATAATTGCTGAGAGAAGTCACTTTTATGGGACAGATTGACACCCTGAAATAAGAACTGATCTGGTTTGCCATCATTTTGACATAAAGAGAAACAGCAATCCGAAGGTCTCTTTAGACACTGAAGTGTCTTCAACAGCTGCTCCTTGAAGCAGCAGCAAGAAGCAGTCTGTACACCCTGCCCGCAAGCCAGGCCTTGTCGTGCCCAGTCTTACCATGTTTCCCATAGGAGTTGCCCATGTTGTATGTTGTCCCATCAGACTCGTAATGAGGATGAGCAGTGGCCCCATTCACTGCAACAAATTTGCTCCAGTCTACCTGCAAATGCCAAAGATTTTCAGTCAGTACAGAAGTTTGCTTCTGCTCTACAGCAAGCCACAGTCTGTTGAAAGGTTGGTTTCATGAAAGCGTGAGGAAAAATAGCTTGATGATTATGGCCCTAACGTGGGATCTGGGCTTAAGCCTTCATTTTGCAAGCAATCCTCCTGAAATCCTTGAAAATTAACAATGTTTCACTCTGAGGTAGTCCTACCAGTAAAATGGGACTAATAACTCTAGCCATTTCTCTGGGAGACACAAACATTACTAATGGCAGGAAGTGCTGCCACAGGGGAACACTGCCGCTATGAGCATTTTAGCTAGGACCCCATGTAATAACGAGAGACAGACATATGTGAAGAGACAGTCACTGCCCCAAAAAATCACCAAGTTTTTTGAAAGCACCCATAGCTAATTGACAGTCAGTGTTCACTCTCCTCACAGAGAAAACAGTTTAGCTTCACTGTCTACAGCTAGAACGAACAGTTAGGGCAAAGGTACAGTTGTCGGTACTATTAATATGTATGCCTGGTTCCTGGGTTAGGGTGTGGTTTGGGCTCAGACAGTAGAAAGGATGTGTTGGGAAGAAAGCCTGAAGGCCACAGTTGGAGGAAGATCAATCCATGCGTTGAAACCCTGAAGCATGGAAGATACGCTGCTTTTCCAAAAGTTTAAAAAAATGGCTTTCAGGTATCCAACCTGAGACCCTTTGGAAGGACCCAGTGGAAAAGAGTGCCACACTATCGAAAGCTTAGAAAACCACGCCTTTTTAAGGCATCTCCAATTGGAGAGTTTTAATGTGAAATCATTCCTTCCATTTCTTCACTCAGCCAAAAAATAACAGTCTGCATCTAAAAAGCGGCTTAAGGGGAATTTTTTTTTAATGACAAGATGGCTCAACGGAGCTGAACATTCGAACTAAAAATACCCACACATCTTTTCATCACTGCATTATGGTTTAAAAAACAGATAAAACTGCAAATAGTCAAACTCTCCATTTCAGTATGCAAGTAGCATCCTATACTTCATAAACAGAGTTTCTTCACGACTCACAACTGATCCTGTAGGGAGTGAGGGACTCCTGGAATGCCTCCCTTGAGGCATCTGAGGGTATGCCGAGGCTGGTATTTTGTGGTATTACATAGTCCGTGGACACATACAGGTACAGTAGTTAATACTGATTCAGGAATGGCAGAATCCTTCCTCAGTCCTCCTCACAGTTGTCCAGCCCAGCAAATCCCCAGATCCCCTCTAAGGATGCAGGCAGGGGGACATACAGCTTATGCTGTCATTTCACAAGGCCGTATTCTTCCCTCCAACACAGTCACAGTCCTGTCAGACGATGCACTGAACGTGTGGGAAGACTTCTGCTCTGACTTCTTATTCATTTGCCAGCATGGGAGAAAATCAAGCGGCAGCTGAACTTTGACTTGACTTTACATTGACTTTACCACCCATTTGCAACAAGAGGTTTTAGTCAAGCCTTTGAAGGGCCGTTTTTGGATTGTTTAACGCTGGGGGTGTAAGAAGGAGGTAAAGGGAACAGATAGGAAGAACGAAGAGACAGGGCAAGAATATGTATCTGAGATCAGTAATGTTAACTCCTTCCTGTAGCACTTTTATTCTTCACACACTGGTAGGTACAGACAAGTCCAGACAAGTAGCGAGTGCGCTGGAAGAACGCCAGCTGTACCCAAACGGAAATGAGTCTGTATCTGTCTCTCCCCTTGCTTGCTACGGTGGGCAGTGACTGAATCTTCACTCACGAGAGCTGCCTTATTGCTAAGTGGATTTTTCAGGGACTCAAGCACACCGTGAAGAGATGCTTATGGCTATGGCCCAGAGCTGCGCCGATCATTTCTTTTGGAATCTGGGTTCCTCCTTGCTGTTCTTGGAAACGGCAAGGGGTGATTCTCCTGTACCATAAGTTAACCCCCTATCCCATCTGCCCATACCTTTTCCTTCGTCTCAAGCGTTTCCGGGTCCACTTTGTACATGAAGCTGTTCTCACTGCTGACATAATAGTCTCCTTTATACACAACGTAGTTCACACTGGCATTGTCACTTTGTTCTGAAATGAAATCCTGGAGTTTGTACACAGCTCTGTTTAAGCTCGCGTCACATTACAGCAAGTGAGACATGTTTAAACAAATAAACCCATTTGCAATGACACTAATCCTCTGTGCTTGATTAGAAATATCTCACTAATCTACAAAGGCACTCAGGAAACTGTCTGCACAGGTGAGTTCAGGATAAAAGGACAAGGACCGGTTCTTGTGAAAATCATGACAGTGAAGCCAAGATAATCTTCATATTTCCGTATGCCCTTTGTTTCTGACTTCTTATTTCTTCATCTCCCTCTCCCTTTCCTCCCCAGCCAAGGTTCTCTCCTCTGACAGCCATATGAAGAGTGCCATGTTTGATTTACAGCATTGGAAACAAGACAGGCAAGACTTGGGCTGAGGGGAGGGCAGGGACGCCATTTGCGTGACAGGGCTTGGACAGGGAACGCTGCTTCTTCCCCATTCTCTTTCTCTTTAAAACTGAGTCAGGGAGATGCCTTTTGAGAGCTCCACCTGCACAACAGCCAGAGCTGTTCTCGCTACTCCTCGGGAGGCTGAGGCTCGCTAGCCAGGTGGCTGAGACGAGCTGAGGAAAAAGCGATTCCCCCAACTGAACGTTTTGTGTGTGGTGAACACAGAGCCTGAAGTAGGTAGGGGAAAAGTCCAGAGGACAGACGTTGTTGTGGGGAGGAATAGTCTACATGTGTGTAACGAGTCAAATAGGCAAGGGTGTGCAGGGACAACCTGCTGGAGCTTGCAANCCTTTGAAGAGAAGAGATGACATGGCAGGGCAGGATCTATCTCCTCAGGGAAAATAGGAAGGAGAAGATGGTCACACACGTGAGCAACAAGTTGCAAACTTTAGGTCTGTTCTGGTTTTAGTGGGAAGTACTTCGCTTGCATTTAAGCCTGCTTCTTTCCTGACATACACAGAATCCTATAGGTAATGGTACTTCCATTCCTGTGCAATACCATCTCTCACCCAACTCATATCATCTCCTGCATCTTAGTGCAGGAAGCGAAGGATTAGCCCACTTACCCTACAAGCTTAGCAAGGCAAGGCGTTTTAAGGGCAAAGCTGTGTCTCAGGTAGAACGGCAGATTGTGGTGCTCATTATCGGGACTGCACAGGATCTTCTTTGGGGAAAGATTTCTGTTGGAAATTTGCAACAAACTCTGGACTCAAGTGAGCTGCAGTGGCACTAAAACGTTAAACTGAATGTGCCTCTCACAGCTAAGTCTGACACCAACTTGCTTTTTTTGCTGTTGTTGTTCATCTTCTAAGAAAACCATGGGCTCAGAATAGGCTTACCAGGCTTCCTCACATCTCCCCTTAAACATAACCACAAGTTCCCCAAGAAAATCTCAGAATATTTTTTATCTCTTAGAGACTCTCTTACGTGGCATCTCAAAGCGTGACATGAAGCGCCCAAAGACACTCTTGCATGGGTCTGGCATTGCCAGTGTCCCAAATTCTGAGACCACGATGCGGTTGTGCTGGCTGTTAGTCAGGTAGGAACTGCTCTGCAGAAACTTGCTGCGGTACGTCACTGTGCCATTCTCCAACCGGAACTGATGCAGCAGGGCCATGCCATCAAACCAATGGTTAAATCTTCAAGAAGAGGTAAATAAGAGAACAAAAGTTGGGCGCTATATCACATTCTCCTATACTGTTCCCTCTTGCCTTTAGGTTTATTATTGTTTGTAAAAAACTAGTGCCCGGGTCCCATGAACACTTAAACATGCCTAGCCTTGCGATGAGTCTGGGAAAACATTTGAATTGAGTGAAACAAATCAAGCTTATTTGAGGCTGTGGGACCTCAACTTAGATGCTGACTTTCAGTGAGATTTGGACCCCCTATTTTACTTTCGAACATGGACATGAGGGACTGCTGAAAATGCCACGTATAAGCTCTTGGGGGAAGTAATCTATACCGGTAAACCAACCACGCTGCAGCCTTCTGCAGAGGGAATAGAAATTGTGCCTTACTGTACAACTGAAAGCCCAACAGCACAAGAAGGAGCCTTTAGCTCTCAGCCGTTTGCAGGATGCTGTTCTCTCCATAATGAGAAATCTCTGAGACTTTGAGAAAGCATTGTGTTCTATCTCTGGAAATATGATAAGGTGATCACCTTTGGCCAGTTGCTGCCATCAGCTTTGTTGGAGAAAGAGCAAGGTTTGTCAGTTAGCTAGAATGGCAGATTCCAAGCCAAAGGCAGTAGTTGCCTTCTTGAGATATTTTAATGTATTATTTTTAAAATTAGATGGATAAAGCAACTCACAGAGTTTAGTGCAATCAACTTTACAAATCCTGCCCCAGATTTCAGAGTGCTTGTGGGATGGACTTTTGTTAATGACAAAGGACTAGGAGTGTGGATGTTTTAATCCCCAGCTCTGTTCCCTCATTATATCATTCTGAGTAGGTCACAGCCTCTCTGTGACACAGCTTCTCCAACCTTAATAAGTTAACTGTGCTCCTATTTTCAGAGCCCACTGGGAGTTTCCCAATGAGAGAGCAACTGTTCTTAAAAGAATGATAACACAAGCATTTCTTCCTTGCTTTACTGAAAAAGAAACTACAAGGTGCTCCAAACTGTGAGGCTTTTGGGGGAGTCCCCTTTAGGTTTAGGCAGACCTCAGGCCAGAATCATTTGACAAACTCACCAAACCTGGACTTACTTCTCCTCGCCAAACTCAAACTTCCCGGGACCGTTCCTCAGAAGATTGCCGTTAATCCATTTGGGAATATGTCCTTTGATCTTTGCAGGGATGGGATGAGGAGTCTCCTCTACAGTCTGCACTAAGGGCGAGATGCATTGCAAACCCCTGTGGTTGTGGAAGGTGATTTGCTCTTTTGATGGGCCAGGCGGGAAATTCTTCAAATCTGCAAAGAAGCAGTGAGAACAAAAAGCGGGTAACTGAGATGTTCACTTGAATAAACAGACAATTGCTAGAGCTTGAGCTTGGCTGTCTAGGAGAACGGCATTCAGCATTCTGCAAGCAGCCAAGCTGTAGTGGATATTGAAACTAAAGCTGTCTTCCCATAATACCCTACACATCCACAGGGAGCGGAAAATCCAGTGGATTTAACTCTGCTGTAGTTAATCCGGTAGAGTCACCTGTTCTGCAATTCAAAGGGGGTAGTAACATAGGCGATGACAGGAAAGAAGAGGACTTTTCTTTTAATTAACGAAGCTTAGAATTGGAATTCATGTCAATAAGTAACTGAGAGCAACATATGGATACTTATTATAAGAACCTAGAAGTTGCAAAAAAAAAATCCGTTCCAAGTTGGGATGATACACAGAGTAATGTTGAGGGGGAGCACTAAAAATAATCTCCCAGTGATTTCTGACAAGCAGTCTGCTGAAGAAAGTGACAGAAAGGAGCTAGTCTGACTGTAGCAGCCTGAAGCCACAGGCAGATAGATGTAATTAGGCACCTTGTAAAGCAGTGCCATTATACGATAATGTTGCCAAAAGCGGGGCAGAGCTGGGCACACCTCGGGTAGAAAAACTGCATTCTAAAACATGCTCTAACTCCACCTTGGTATCACAATCACGGGTGAGTTAAAGAGACAGAAGAGACTCTACATACTGGGAGATTTTCCCAGGACCTGTAATCTAATCAGCCATCACCCAAGAAGTTTCCAAACGTAAAACAGAGTGCAGAAAAGTAACACAGAACACAGTGGAAAGAGGTCATGATACTTAAGCAGGATATGCTGCCAGCGTTTTTACTTTTGCTGCATTCGAAATCTTCCTGAAGTCTTTCTACTGTTCAGTCACTAGTGTTTGGCCTTTGATCTTCGTAGCCATATTCATTATTGATTCTTCTGTAGACCCAGATTTTCTCCCTTTTTGTTAGCAAATAAGAAAAGCTTTTTGTAAAGTCCTTAACTGCAAAAGCTTTTGCAGTAAAGCATCCACGGGAAAGAAAAATCAATACAGCATAGAGCACGCGGAACACAGAGGACAGGGACAAGCACTGTCCACTGCTTTGAGGTTTGGAGCACTGCAATTAAAGATATGGTTCACTTCAGGTCCGTGCAGTCAGGTTGGATACCCAAACAAGCCATAGCCTGTTACACAACAAATGTTACAAACATGATGTTAAAGAACCCAAAGTCTTGGAGTATAGGTTGTCAAATATAGGTTGTCATGATTTCTCTACACTGTCCAGGGAGGACTCTGCTAAGTAGGCATTATGTGAAATGCAGTAGACCAGAAGCTCATGGGCTGTTGAAAGGTCTGTAGGTCAGTTCTCAAACTCACCAGTACTATCTGATTTCAGAAGCTCAAAAAGGCAATCGCTGGCTTTTCCCCTTGCACAAAAAAAAAAAAAAAAAAAAAAAACCCAAACCAAAAAAAAAACCAAAACCCCACACCCCCCAAAAAATGGTAGTTGCGGAAGAATACAAATGAAACTGAGCTGAAATGCCTTGACAGAACAGGACAGGACAAAACAGATTAAAAAGATTTACCTGGTAAATAAGTAAGCAATAGCAATAAAAGGGTAATTGCTGATGGAGCCTCTTGTTCGAGTGCAATATCCCCCTTATTAGGCATAGCTATAGGACAAAAGCATCAAGAAAGCATGAACTGATTGGAATGCTGTGTACTAACAGCACACAGTTAGTTATTGGCTCCAGTAGCCTGGCTTGCAAAGCCTCATCAACACAAGGATTGTTTTAGCAATCCATTTAGCTGCAGAGGTGGATTTACCTAGCAAGTCCACAGGCTGTTGTCTTCCTTCCCAGTGCTATCGCCTCCTCATCTATCACAGGCTTCGTGTCCACAGGTCGGTGGAGTTGCTTTGCTACACTGCTCCATCCTCACCGTAAGACCATTGAGCCCTGAACTAAACTAGAACCCGTGAAGATTGAGGTGTAGGTGGAAGACTGATACAAAAGGACAGCGTGGCATACAGAAATGTATTCCTGAACCAAGTCCCGCACAGACAAGACCACACACTAAACAGAGTCCAGACTGATACTGAACTTCACTCTGATTTTTTGATGTAGCAGTGTGTTCTGGGTATACTGGTCACTTTCACCACTAGTCTCCGTTCTTTAATCCAAGTGATTAAGGGAAGCTGCTGCACAATTTACCTGTGAGCCTCTGAAACCATGTGTTCACATCTACAGAGGAAATTTGCTATTTCAGACAGGGCGATATCTGCAAAAGAACTGAGTTGGCAGACAGCATTTTTCGAAGCTTGCTTCTTTAGAACAGCTACAGGCAGAATGGATGTTAGGCATGCAGTAAAGTAAATTGCAAGATCCCTTCAATGTAGTTCTCCGGCTTGCCAATCCTCAAATCCTTCTTTAGATCTCTAATATGGTAAGTCAGCTAGATAAAGAATTCAGACTGCAGGGCTAAAGCAATTAACCTCAAACCACCAACATCCTCTCCCTCTTAAAATTCAATTAAGTTCTGATTAAATCCTTTATGAAGCACTCAATCTGATCCCAACACTAGTGCTTCAGAGTATTTCCTTAGACATAAGGAAGTAGAGGCTTTTCAACCAACTTTTATCAACAAACACCTGGCCTGCTTAGTGACTGCCATCAGTATCTGCAGAAACGCAGCTTTAGTAGGCCAAGCTAAAGTTTCTAAAGATGCAAAATATGCAGAGAAAAGGAGAGCAATGTGTCCCTAAGGAGACAGTTTTGCATCCAAGCAGAAACAAAGACGGCATGACCGAGGATGGCACTACACAGAAACTTCCTGGAAAGCAGCATAATTACATTTGGGTATTTAGAAAGATAAACGTCACAGGAGAGCCTGAACAGGACTGAACAAGACCTGGTAGGTCATCTCCTCCCAATCACTGTCACAGAAAGTCATATATGCGAACGCTATCTTAAAAGTTACTAAGTTTCCTGGCACTTATACCCTCTTTGGAAGACTGCTCATTGTCCAGATGCTTAGAAAAATCCTTTGAATTTACAGAAGGACTTTATTCATGGGACAGTTTGTCCCCTGTGTTCGTCTGTCAGCACTGTTACGTGCTTTGGTAGTTTTCCCTCTCGTGTGTTTACCACATGTTGCATTCAGAGCAATCGTATTGCTTCCTAAGCTAAGCAAGCCAAGTTCTTTTTGTTTTCCTTCTCCTGCGATAACTTTGCCATTCCCATGATCATCTTAGTAATCCTTGCTGAAATCTGATCTAGCTAGAATTCGTCTAGTTAGAATTCATTTCAAGACGTAGTCTAGAAAGTGTCTGAGAACAGGCTACATACAAGAAGAATGTGTTAATACCCTGTCCTATCAGACTGTTGTAGTAAAATTGACGTAAACTAGGAAAACGAAATGTAAAACGTAATTGAAGGAACCAAGGAAACCTGCTGCCGCTCAAGTCCTCTGTACTGCCCCAGCCCCATTTAATTATTTAGCTTACATTAAAATAGGGAAATAGTAACTAGACATCATTTATCTACGATTCAATTAAGGAACTAACCACCAGACAGTGTAGCATTGTTGATAAGCAGGGTATTCTTGTCAAGAGAGTGAAGAACTGTGGGCCTGCTCAGCAAACCGAGAAAACGACTCGGAACTGCCGAGGTCAGAGAGGAAGTAGGTGAAAGGTAATTCCAGCAGGGGGAGATCACGACCACCGGCTCATTGACCACCTACTCAAATGATACCACCCACTCAAAAGAGAACAACGGAAGAAGAAGACAGAGTCTGCACACTAATTTACATGGGAAACGAGGAAATCTTGCCCAGTCATTAGGGAGAATAACAATGAATATGTATTAATTGTTTGAATATGTAATAATCAATGCATTAAAGTGGAGATTTTTGGAAGTAAGGTGTGCTCCCGTTTTGGGACTAGCACCCCATTTCTGCACATTAATGGAATAAACTTGGAAATACCTCTGCTCTGCGTGTTATTGGCTTGCACGCCGGGTAAAGAACTCAGATTCGGGACAACAAGACCAGACAGAAAGAAACAAGCACAGCAAGATAATTTACTACTTTTCCTTCTGGGAAGCACTCAAATGAGCTGAAGATTCTGACAGTAACGCACGCAAAATGTAATCAAATCATGATACCCAGATGAGTAAAAACAGAAGCTTTCAGAAACACGACAAGTCATTCTTGGACAACTTCGAAAAGCCAGGAGGATGGGAGGGGTGCAAGGAGAAAAAAAAAAAAAAAAAAAAAAAAAAAAAAAAAAAAAAACCCGCAAAGCACGATTGCTCTGGTGCGTCTGCTCTGAAGAGATTCAGGACAAGAAACAGAAGACAAAAATAAGCGGTGACCTCCTCTAGACTCAGCACAACACAAAAAAATATGTCTTACACTTGCATTACGTAAACTGCCTCGGTATTGCAGATCACTGGTCTGATCTGGAAACAAGGTGTTGTCAGGAGTTCCTTAGAGACCAGCATCTACAAAGCAATGCAGCATTTCAGAAATGCAAGGCTGGGTGGGTGTGGTCGCACAAGTTCTTTGCAGGGACTTTATGCAACCTGACCCTCTTTTTTTTTAAGGTCTCATTATCTGTTCAAGGTACTGAGATTTCATCAGTAGCAGCAGCAGCAGCAAACAGCGCGGGCTAATTAGCACATGGAGCTAGGACCAGAAGTGCAAGTCTAGTGCAACTCATTCCCCCCCGTCAGCCCGGGAAAGGCTTGCATTCCAAAAAAATCAAGCTGCTGCAATACATACGCAGGGCAGTACAATATGGAATAAACGCATCAAAGGAAACAGTTTTGTTGCTAATCTGTGAGTGACCATAGCTGTGTTTAAAAAACAATTAAAAAAAACCACCATGGCTGCACACCCTACACTTCTTCCCTAGTAAAAAAAAAAAATACTAAGCCCGAATAAAGTCTACCCTCCAAATTTAATCCTAGTTTAATACCAAAACCTGTTACATTTATCTGCACGTACTCTGAAATGCACTGAGTAGATGGAACAGAAACACTTCCTACTTGAATGCGCTGTTCATGAGCAATTGTAATAAAGGCGCATCACCTTCAGATAAGAAGAGCTCAGTCATAAAGTTTAACATTGTAACATCCAGCCACCAAAGAAGGCACCAATCTCTGCAAAAGACAGAAGGCAGCCTGGTTCTTAGTGTTGAGCAGCAGGGAAATAAATACTGACACTGCTCTACTGTTCTGGCTACACTCCAAGAGGGAAGAACTTGAATAAGCAATGAATCAAAGGCACTCCAGTCCCAACAGGGATTACTGTATTTGCTTGAAGATAGTACTTGATAATCAGCACAAGATTACAACCTGCCATCTCAAAAATCTCATTTCTGCAGCATAATTTCCTCTTTACCTCAAACCTTTAAAAGCAGGCTTAAGAGCTACAACTCCTTTGGCACGTCAGAGTAGAGGCAGTGCCAAATACAGCATAATATTTTTTCCTCAGATCTTTTCTAAAGGCTGGAAGCAATTACTACGGAACTGTCATAGCCTGGCATTGTTGGTTCATGTACTGTTTCCATTCAAAGAGCAGCATGACATGATTTCTCTGCCTGTCACAGACTGACACCCCTGATTATTTATATCCATAAACAGTGGAACCAAGGACAAGGATCTTGAAAAAATTTCTGTACAGCAGAAGCCACCCCGCCTGCTTTGGGTATGGTAGCAAAGAATCAGACATTAAATTGCACTTAAACAGCAATGGGTGGGACAGAAAATCTTAACAGTGGATGGAGGAAACAGAAGCCATTTGCTAGCCGTGAAGTTGAAATCACATTGGATATAGCAAATCCACTTTGATTTTAAACTACGTGCTCAAATCCGAGGCACAGGGACCACCACCATTTGTCTCCACATGCAGCTGCACCGTCTCATTGCTTGACTCAGAGGGACACCCAGGACCAGACTTAAGGGCAGACTTTAGTAAACAGGATGGTCACAGTTGGTATTCTTCAAGCAGGGAGAGCGAAGCAAGAATTCTGTTTTCCCTGAGGATCCGTGCAAATTCAGACTAACCGTACAGGCAATTTGGAAATCCTCTGGTACAAGATATGGGCCGCGTTATGGTCCCTGTAAATCACAGATTGGAACAACAGGGCAAGCAAACCAGCTTGCCCCATCCCGCCGCCCCAAACTGAAGTTGCCGTAGCTATTGGTTTCTGCCATCCAGACTCTAGCCGTCACCCTCCGCCTTCACCAGGGCTGAACCCCTCAGCTCACCTGCGTGTCCCACACTGATACCTGAGCTGAAGTTGTTGCACTTGCCTTGTGTCTGCTGGGAAGTCCCCGTACTTGACTCCTTGTTCCATCTAGCTTGTTGATTTCCCATTGTGAGGGACTCAGCCACCCACTTCCTTGCTAACAGGCAGAGAAGCAAAGAAGAACATAAAAGAAGTGACAGAAAACACAGGGAAAAAGAAATGGAGAAAAGAAGCGGAGAAAGGCTTGTCAAAGGGAGGGTAAGGGAGAAAAGCAACTGTGATCGGTGCATACTCTTGCATACGAAATACCTGTTGATTTCCCAAAGACACTTGTAGAAATAGATTCTACGCTTCAGGGTGGGGTTTTTTCTAACACGATCTTTATTGGTTCTTATTTNCAGCTCAAGTTGTGCAATGATGGCATGAATTGCAGAGTTCGGTGGTGATACAAAATCCCTTGGGGTAGTTTCCCCCTTGTACGTTCAGATCAAAGCTTCAGTAATGTCGCTGCTCTAAACAACCCTCTCCCTTTCACAGCCCGCTTACACGTCTCACAGCAGGCGCCCTCGCAGAGAGAATCTGCTGCCTACCGGTTTTCCAGCTCTAAACCATCAGTATCTGCTAGTAATCCGAGGGAATCTCTGCAACGTACTTGCCTCTCCTGTTTATCTTTTCCAATATAGAATAAATAACAAGAGAATTTCTGGCTTCTAGCAAGCACTTCAAATTGCTTCGTTCCTGATTTCTGATCAACAGAAATGAAATCTCTCTACCGACCTGTGTCAGCAGCAGCTCCTACCAGCAACAGAAAACGCCTTTCCAAGACGATGGGATAGAAGGATTTGTTTATGCATCTTACCTGGAATGAATTGCATCAACGAGCAGAGGAAATACCGCAAATTAGCAAGCAGGAGGCTGATGGCAGACAAAAGGATTTTGGAAAACATATTCCGCTCGGAAGAAGGCATGAGATCGGAGATGGTCAGGCAAAGGTACCGGAGCCAGGATGATAGTGTGCAGCCGGCTCTGATGGATCGGTTGGAGAGCGCTGCCTGACATCATCGTTTCAGAATAAGAGCCAGGGATGTCTGCCCTCGCAGGGCAGGAGGACTGAGCCTGCCTGCCTGCCTGCACTGCTGCGGCCGGGCCAGGCAGTCCCAGGGCAGGGAAGGGTCCTGTCCGCAGCCCCAGCGGCTCAGCAGCCGTCAGACCCGCTCTGGGCCAGACCCCGCAGCTGGGCCAGGTGAGTTGCCAGTTGGAGCCGGAGGAGCTGGAGGAGAGGGGAGAAGAGGAGATGCGTCCATGGACCGAGGTAGCCAGGCTTCAAGGCGATTCTTTTAAAAATTCTCGTCGCCTCGTCTTGCCTGTTTCACCTGTCAAAACCACTTTTTCTTTGTTTTGTTTCAAAACCTGAGTAACCATTTTGCCCCTCAAGAATCTCAAGGTTTTAGGAATAGCGGTCGCCGCACCGGATTAGACCATCGGATCAGACAGGGAAGGGCCAGTGACAGACCGTGCTCTGCTGTTTCCAGCTAAGATGGACCTTCGATGGACCCTTTCCTTCAGGGTGCCGAGAGGAAGCTGCTGGCACTTCGCAAGAGCACTGTGAGGGCTATGTTTGGTTCATGTTATTAAGCGGCTCTTAAAAGCCACTCTTATGCCTTGAGAGGCCGCAAGGCAGCATACACGGTGCTCCAGGTAGCCCTTTCCGCTGTCCTTTAGACGGGACAGATTATTACTCATCCTAAGTCTTCTGCTGCAAAGTAAGCTGGTTTCTTCTTGTCCTTTCTACAAGACACAGCAAATACCTGGCTACTGTCCTTTCTATAACTTGTTGCCACGCCTTCCCTTGATTTGCGCTCTCTCTAAATTAAACAAGCTCAACTGCTCCAACCTTTCCTCGCAGATCAGGTTTTCTTTGCCCTTTCTTATTCCTGTTTCCTGCTCGGCCCGCTCTGTCTTTCATGAGCAGAGCCATCCTCCAGCTGAGACCAAACTAGCACAGAGAAAAGCAGAACAACTACGTTTTAATGTCTTATCTGCTATCCTATAGCTGACGCATCTCAGCTCTGTTTTTTTCACCACCCAGTGACATCGTGCCAACTCCAGCTAATGTGCTGGTTTGTAAGTAAACATCCATGATTCCCCTTGCTAAGCATAGTACTTTTCCCTTGTCTTTTTTGAATTTTATCTTGATTTCAGATCGGCACTTCACCTTATTGAGGTGGCAGTGAATTTTGAATGTATGTTATTGATAGCATTTGCCACCCCTCCTAGCTTGCTGACATTTGAAAAATGAACTGTATCGTCTAATGTCCTCCTCCTAAATCATTCAGGATAACACGGAATAAGCGAGGCTTGAAGCAGATCACGATGGGATGCTACCTAGGCTGGTCTTTCCGGAAAAAGTCACTATTCCTTTCGTTGCCTTTTTAACTCATGCATGTAGCCCCTACATCCTGATTGCTCCCATTTTTATATAGTATCAAACAGGATGGTGTCGATTATCTTACATCAAGGTATACCCTATCTATCATTTTTCCCCATTGTCAGCTACTTTGAAAAAGGAATTATTTTTTTTTTTTTTTTTTTTTTTTAGTTTATTGTTCCCCGGGTACTCTCTACAGGGTGGGAGAAAGGCTGATTGACCTGTGATTCTTTGCCCTCCTTTTTTCAGGCTATTCACCCTGATGATGTAGAACACCCACTCTGCTCTTTTCCAACGCTGCCTTCATCATCAGGTTTTCAAAGAGAAAAAAACCTAAAGACTGGCACAATTGAATTCTGATGAGTTCTAGGCTCATGAGCCTTAAACACATCTATTACCTACTGGATTTGGTCTTTTTCTATTATGATCCGCATTCCTACAACTATGCTAAAAGGCAGTTTCATATTAAGTAAGTAGTCGCAACTATCCTTTTGTCAGGGAAGAATGCTCTTTGCTGAATACCTAAGCTGTCTTTGCATTATCTGTCATTTTCCATTTTTTAGCTTTTAGATAATGGAAGAGCAACGAGAGGAGCTGACTATGGGGTTTTCGTCACCTACTTTCCAGACTGTGAAGGTTACTCACAGCAAGCTCAGAAATGCAAAAGACCCACTGTCAAAAATCCCCTTCAAGACTTCAAGAGGGCTGGAACTTTGCCTAAGATGTTTCCACATTTTTTGAAAAATCCATTTATGTTCTGTTACCGATCTGTCATCCTAGACGTTCTTGTTAATTTACTAAGGCACTGCAGCTTAAACAATAGGAGGAGAAGCTTAAAGAAAACGTAGTTACCAGCTGAGCTTTGCTGATCAGATTTGGCAGCTTTAAAGCCAATTAATTTTCTGTTCAAACCTCCTTCAGTAAAACTGGCAATCGGATAGTGACGGGATGGGTGCCAGTCGGATTTCACGTGTAGCTCATTCCTCAGAGACAGAATGAATGAGCTTTTAGTTTCACATCAGAAGAAGAGAGTAAAAAATTTGGTTTGTTTCTCCCAGTAAGTACCGAAATACACGACAGAGGTAACCAGTGCAGAAACATCATTAGCAGGGTAGACAAATTGTAGACAAATAGGAAAGCAGTGAAAAAATTATTTTCTAATGGTTTAGAAGAAAAACGGTGTGTAATGAGTGCTCCCATATGGAGAGATATTGAGTGGAATACGGAAGGGCAGCTAACAGAAAAACGCTCAGTATTTCTAGCCAGCAACGTAATTATGGAAGGCTCCCCCTTAAAGAGGAAGAGATTTATGTATGAAAGCAACCAGTAAGTGGGTATTCCCATTGCTGAAGTATTACTTATCTTCAAAAGAGAAGAGACTAGTTTCTTTTCAATGGATGTTTTAAACTTTCTGAACTTACCATTTCAGGCTGAAACTTTATAAAGCTATGTATTCTATCCATTTTGCTTGGTCAGTGTTTATTTTTTTATATATCCTCACATAGATTCGTGCAGCAAAACCAGAAGCTTTGTTGCTCTTAGCAATTTAAAAACTGGTTTTTAAAACACCCATTTCAGAATCTTACAAAAGCTTTGAATGACTTCCCTTTAACAAGCATAACTACACTGTTCATAATCTCAGCTAGGTGACTATGGCCGTGCTTACTGACTTTACGTTCAGTGTCTTTTCACATTCTAAAATCCCCTTACTACTGCAGAGATCTCACTCTAAATTATAACATGTAACGGCAACCAACGGCATAAGAAATCACTGTAGAAGAACAAGAGTCATCATTTAGAGAGGTACGTCTTGAATTTAGCTGCACTTGGATGCCAGACTAAGCAGTTCTACTTTCTTCCAAGAGGTATAGTTTTACTAATTTTTATTGGATTTAATGAAGTTTTTACACGGAGCAAACCGCTGCAGGAGTAACACTATGGGTCTGTGCCCTCTTGATCCCTTAAGGGAAGAAACATAGATGATGCAATCCAGTGGTTTTCTAAGTCCCGCTTCTTAATAATACTTAATACTAGAGCCAAAGGTTTGCAACTTGGATATATTAGTCGCATAAACTAAATCTAGATGGGCTAAATCCGGGTGATCTAAAAAGGTTGCGTAATTTTCCTAAGCACAAACAGATAAAAGGCAGCAAGCTTCTGACTCCAGTAACAGGCAGGTATTTAACAGTAATTAAAGCTGTGTAATTTTTCCTTAAAGGCCGACATAAATAGGTAAGCTTCGAAGTTCAGACGCTTCCTAGATGACAATTTAAAACTCTGCTTTTTGTCATCATTATAGATAATCGTAGATTTCTGAAACAATTAGCACAATATTCTCGAAAATTTAACTTCCAAAATCATCTTCTCTTTTTCTCCCACTTTCTTCTGTTTAAACAGCGTTACCAAGGCTGATTACAAAAGGAGATACGATTATTAGGAAAAAGTAAGAGACTGGTAAAATACGACGTAGACTAGTGGTGAGACTTTTGAAAGTCTGCTAAAGATGCAGATAGGCACCTTATGGGATTTTCAAAAATTCCTAAGCATGTAAGGCGCTTACGTGCTTAGGCACTTTGAAAATCCTACTAAGTACATATCTGCATCTTTAGGTATCTAAATACCTAGGAAAATCTCACCCTAGATGTCCAGTTTCTCTCATTATTTGTTTGATTTAGTACCAGTTTGACAGGTAGCACATTTGCTTGTGGCTTTTACCTAATAAAAGGGGGAAAGGAGGATTGATTAAGTCTGAAAGGATTTTAAGAGAAAATTAATACACAGTACTAGGATAAAGATATAAGTATGTCTTAGGCTGGCCTCAGGACTATCTAGCACTTTTCTTTATTACATTAGCCTCACAATTTGTACAAATGATGCTTTGTACGTTTTACGTTTCATCTCTTTTAACAGAGTCAAATGACAAGAAAGAAAAAGTGCTCAAAAAAACTCCATAAGCATCCTCAAGTAAAGTGGATATACAGCAAACAATACTGATGTATCTAAACAACAGAATAAAAGAGCAGTGTCGTTCTAGATTACGTTAACATTATCTAGTTTTTTATTGACGTTACCAGCAAAGTTTTGATGATGTGATTTTACGTTTATATAAAATGGCCTTGGTTTCATTTGAAAAGCTGTAGAAGCATTAAAATAGACCTTCAAATTAAGACGCTATACCTCTTCATACATTTCCCAAAGTAGTAATCGTACTAGAACTCTCTTGTTTCTAAGCTGATCTTTTCAATCTACTTATATTGAGACAAAATGGAAATGAGATAGCAAGCACATTCTACGAAGATTTTAGCACCAAAACATTTTCTAAAGTAGAAAGAAAACACAGAAAATTATTAATATGAAATAATCTGAGGTCCTTTTCCACTTATATTGCAAAACTCTATGTTTCATAGGAGTGTTTCTATACTATATTCTAGAGCGAAAGATTAGTTGTGACAGTAAAAGAAAAAAACATCCTTGGCACTGACATGAGAAATACCATGGCCGCTTCTGAATTCAGTTGTATTGAATTTCCATAGCCTTAAAGCCAAGCAGTGCAAAATTCATTCTACTTTTTTTTTTTTTTTTTTTCCAAATGCTTCCAGTATTTTCCAGGGATGGAAGCATAGGGACAGCCTAAGCAATGGGCCAACAACTGAAAAAAAAAAAATGTTTTAATGTGTAGAATCCCTTGGAGTCATGAGATTTAAAGTGGATATTTAGTATTGTTTTTTACTAACTACCACTATCCTATGTATTGTATCCACTTATTTAAAAAATAAATTGCTGCTCAAGTTGTTGAGTTTCCTGAACGGCTAGCAACGTTTACATATGACATCTACGAAACATTCATCATAGCACTCCTCATAGTTTATATTTTAACACATAAAATATACTACAGGTTTTCCCCTGCATTTCTGCCATCTAACAAACTCCATTTAGTTTTGCAGAGTATTTGCGATCACAGTGAATCTCTGTTTCAGACTTTCCCTTTTCTGTTTTAGGTGGTTTTCTATGGTCCGCGCTTCTTCTAAGATTCCATCAAGTTCTTGGACATAAGAAGCATCCATCGCTGCTCTCTCACTTAATTGAAAAAATCTGTAGTTAAAATCAATACTAACACCGTTAACTTTCTCGCTACTTACAAATGCTTTTATGCTTTTCTTGAAAATACGTTGTCTAACGATACTCACTTTCTGACCAAATTAGTTTTCTGTTGTAACAGAAAACAGCATCGTTATTTCAAGATCTGCGTTCGATAGATTTCGGAGCTAATTTCTCTAAACTGCAGCCACAGTAATCCATTTTATCTAGAGAAGTTAGAAAAGTGCTGTACAAGTAACACAAAGTTAACTTGCCTTAAAACGTGAGCATATTTTGATAACAAGTTCGTAATTTCTTTGTTCATCTCTGTTCAAAGAAAAAAGTAATTTTATTTAAACATTTGAATGAATTTTCATCTCCACATCGAATTAGGTAATTACATCGTTACTTTCAGTATATTTAATACATCACCGTTTAAAGCTTTTTCCAGTGGTTCAGGTTTGTAAAGGGACTGCGAGCCCTCAGAAAAAGCCAAATCTGTTTTGTCAAGGGAGGACAACTGAGGATTTTCTGAAGCTTCATTCTAATAACAGAGCACATAAAAAAAAAATACAGGTTCTAGGACTTAAAACAAGCTTAGCACAGATAGAGTTTAACTGAAGAAAAAGAAGGTTTTAAAAAGATCTCGAGAGACTGTTTTCAGAGAAAGTGCAAGTGGTGGTGGCTTCACAGCATCACCATTCACTGTGAACCGGCACAGCAGCTCAGTGCTGGGGGAGCGGGTGGGAAGTAACAGCTCAAGACCTTTGCTTCTGTCGGTAAAAGCCGGTGTACTGCAGGAGCTCACGCTTGAGAAATCCTGCGAAACTGTGCTGCAGTGCATACCCGATTTTGTTGGTCTTCAAACACTAAGAGAAACTTTGGTCTTCTTGCGCAAGGAAGTCGCAGATGTTTCCCTTAACCGGTATAAACTGACATGGAGCTCTCTGCCCTCTCCCCTCGAGAGGAACCCATAGCAACGCACGGGGGCGGGGGGCTCGCATCACTCCCCTGGGTCCAGAAGAAGGGTCCGGGTCCTCCCTCCCTTCCTCACACAATACTGCTCACCTCCATCTCTTTTTTACGTTTACTTCTACTTTCATCAGCTTTTTGGGTGTTGCTTGTCATCGTTGCCTGATAAAAGGTACAACGTCGTATTTGGTAAGCGGTTATCTCGTGCAGCTGGAAAATACACCTATATAAAAGTGCGTAAAACCTGTAACCGGTATCTCTGTACGCTCCTCTGCGGAGGAGCTCTCCTCCTCGCTGGAGAGAGGCAGAGCCCAGAGCCCGGTGAGAGCACCGACGGGGGCTGGAGACAGAGGGTCCAAGTCCCGGGCCCGCCCGGGCGGGGCCGGGGCTCGCGGGCCGGGCCCTCTCAGAGG
>VZSZ01000515.1:91347-106135 GCA_013398815.1 Ibidorhyncha struthersii | reverse complement strand
GCTCCGCCGGCCGTCCCCGCCCCTGGGCCGGCAGCGCTCGCCCTTCCGCCTCGCATCGTTCCGCCGCAGCCCGCCGAGGAGCGAGGTAGGATCGCCGCCGCCGCCGCCGCTCCGCCCTCGCCCCGGGAGCCGCCCCAACCGCTGGGGCCGGCACCTCCGGCAGCGGTAGGCGGAGGGTCCCGCACCGCCGTACCCGCTCCTGCGCCGGGCTCGGCTCCTGCCCCGCCGGGACGCCGCCCTGCTCTTCTCCTTCCCTCCGTCCCCGCGTCTCCGCGGGCGAGGCGGTACGCGCTACCCGGCAGAGTCGGCTAAAAACTGCCTTTAGCTTCCACCGCGCCTTTCAAACGCGCTTGGTAAAACTAACCATCTTTTGCTACGCGTCAGGCCGGTCGCTCTGTGTGTCTTGCCCGTTAGACGAACGGCCGCACTTTCCTTTCATCCTTTATCGGTAAGTCCTCCCTACATGCCTTCCCCTCTGCTTTAGGGTAACAGAGTAGCCCTTGGCTTCTAGGCTTAATCCGCTACGCGTGCGGCAGGCACTGTTTGGTGCTGTGGTATTTCGTTTCAAAGGCTCGGGGGTGCGTGTTTGGAAACAAAGATGCAGTCCTCTGCTACGAACCCCGGCTCCTCTTCTGCTGCGCAGGCCGGCTAGAGCTAGAGACCGTTAAAAAAAAAAAAAACAAAAAAAAACAAAAAAAAACAAAACGGGACGAGAAAGAAAATCACTTTCAAATACACTCCTCAAAGCGCTTTGCTAGAGGGACGAGGAAATTACAGGGCTTCCCCCGCCTCAATCCGTAAGGTTGATGTGTCTGCTAAGGTACTTACGTTGGCATTACTCAGTCGTTTTTTATAATAAGCCTTTTTCAAGGGGCGAAAAAGAGCCTCGGAAGTAAGCCAAATGTTTTGACTGCACAATGAAATCCCAGCCTGTGCAAGAGCCGGTTCTTCCCACTGTTTACCTAGCTTTAACACGCTTCTTATGATTATCATTTCTGTGGCTAGTGGAGGGGGAAAGGGTGCCTTGAGAGGAGTCGGTAGGTTTGAACGAAGCACATCCTATTCTAGACCGCTTACAGACAGCGACTGCAGTGGTGTTTTCGCAATCACAGTTGCTGGCTTTGTGTTTATTTGATGCTGCCCCATCAACAAGTTCTCGTGCCTTCTGCTGTGACCGTCTCCTCCCGTGTGTTGTATACAGAGGCTACGCACGTAGCTCCAGGCTGAGGACTTCATACCGACGCCAGGCTCCTAAAGCTTAGATGCCATTAGCTGCATCTTACTTTGTGCACCTGGCCAAAAAATTTTACACCAATCACAAAGCCAGGGAAATCAGATTTGCAGATGGTAAAGTAGCAAGTTGTTATTTTTGGAAATTAAGATGCCTTTATTTCTAAAAACATAGATAAAACAGGTAAGAACGTTCACGCACAGAAAGCATTTTAGGAAAATGGACAGAAAAATTCACTAAGAAGAAGATCGAAATGAAACAGGAAGGAAAGCGACAATCTGCATTTCACAAAAGCAGTGGCATAGAAGAGGACGTTTTAAAACTGTTTACCGCCAGAGAAGAGAAGGAATGAAATTCTTCGCCACATCTTCCTCTGTCATATTATAATTCCCTTTATTCTTAGCCTTACTTTTCTTTAAAGAGAGGAGATGCTATTTTAATTTTGAAGATTACGTTGTCATCCGTTTTAAAAGAAACGGATTTCAGCGCTTATTTCTTAGAATTATTCCTTCCAATGGCAACCATCCCGACAGCAGTAAAAATACCGAAACACTAGACTTTGCAATTCAAGTCCTACTCAATACAGGTGACTCCACATAACTTTGGGGTTGTTTTGTAATTTTTTTCCCGGCGCGCGGCTAGAACTGAAGGCATGGAGACATCTGTGGCCTGCAAAGCAATACAATCCATTCAGCTGTATCTCTCTCTCCTGCCGGCATAAACAGAAACTTCACAACAGAAGAAAAGGAATGGGCACAGCAAATTTATGACCGTCACCGTTCTTTTGGTTTACGTGTTAAATGTATACATTGTTTTATTCATTAAACAGACCGAGAGTGTGACATACTCTCAGTCGCTACGTGAGAAAGCTAAAGAATATAAACTTTACCTCTCTGGCTACCAGCTGTGTGAGGCTGAGGATATGAACCAAGCTAAACCCAATTATTCTTCTGGAGGTCTTGGAGGGGGTCGTGTATTGACATTAGAGGCAAAGTGCGGCCCTAGGCTAGTTCTAAATTAACCCTGAAGAGTGTAGAACAGGGGCTGGAACCTCTCAGGTGCAGAAGCTGGCTGGTCTTTAACGATTAGTTCAGGGGGGTTTGGTAAAATGACTGTTGTTGTTCCCAAGGGAAATAACATCTGTTCCTCTTCACTTTTCTTTGTCGCTCTTGAAAGAGAATAGCTGTAAAATCCAGCTCAGAATTCAAGCTGAGTTCAAATAAAGTTAAGACACCATAAGCCAATTGCTGCTACTGCAAAACAAACTACATCCCAACTTCTCTAGGAACCTATGCAATTCCAGCTCAAGATGCAAAAGATAGAAGCCTTTCCAAGGGGCAGTCAAAGGTGGACTACGTTTTGGGTGCTTTGGAAGTTCTGTCTTTTATAGAGGGAACCTGGGAAGATCAGTCTGCGTGGACTTAACATAACTTTTATGGCTTAATGGCCCGTAACAGGGTGCTTAACCCAGTCTTAGTCACTTTTCTACCTGAAAATTAGAAACAGAAAATCAAATGACCATGTGATAGTAAGATAATTTTTTTGCAGGTCCAAGAGAAGAGAACTAGTTGGGTGAAGTATGTTCGTGGAGCTACTTATTAGCGTTGCCATAGAAAGAGAGAGTTATTATTTATTCCCACGTAACATCGCGTAAATCAATGAAAAGTTTTGTAAAATAGCAGAATTTGAAGGATGCTCTATGGTATTCTAAATAATGATAAGAGGCAACAGNCAACAGGTACTGAAACATGCCAGCCCCACTACAGTGTCGTGCGCTAGAAGAGAACTAGCACAAGAACAAGCATGCTCCCTTGCCTTACAGGGTAAGAAGCATTGTTCTTACTCTGAATGCTCTCCACGTGTTTTTGGCAGAGTCAAGATGAGCAGTGAAGAGATTCTTGTGTGTGCAGTACAACTTGGAGAAAATTTCTGCCTCTATTTTGCAGGTAATTACTACCCACCGCTGAAAGACACAGCGTGTCTTCTTTGTGTGTAGAAGATCAAAAGCTGGTAGACAATTCAGTCCTTTCCTTGGGCTGGCATCCCTGGTTTTGTGGAATCCTGTTTTTTCCCCTGCATGTTACCTGAGCAATCCTCAAAGCAGTTACAATCCCCATCTGCTTAGAAGAATGATAGTTCTTAGATTATGGAGCCAGGCTGTTCACTGCAAAATGAACGTGAGTTTGAGACAGCTGTCCCAGTGTCAGTACCGTGTTACTGCTGAACACCTTAAGCATTTAGTAACCTTTTCTGTTTGAATACTGATTAAAACCTAATCCCTTTCTCAGTCCGATTCCACCTAATTTTCCCGTAAGCTTAAGTTTGAAGTATTGTTAGCCAAGTATCTGAGCCAGCGGAATATTTGTTGCTTCATACAGTACACTCCCCTAAAGGACACTCAGAAGGGTTGTAATACCGTGGGGTGGAGTTTGAATAAGTGGACAACTTCCAATCTTACAGGATAAAGTCGATTTGAAAACAGTCACCTCTCTAGAAGCAACTTGTAGTGACCGTTTCTTGTCCTTTTGCTCCCTTAGAATAAAGGTGCTGATGAAAGCAAAACTTCGCCTGCCGTTTATCTCTTGGTTATAGGCTTAAACTGATCTGAGCTGCTCACCCTCAAGTAACCCTAAAACATTTTGCATGCCTCTTGGTGGCAGCTCCAGTACTCAAGTGACTGGTGGTTTCATCATTCTGTTGAGTTTGTTATGCTCACAAAACACACTCTGTAGTTATAACAGCTCGGTGAGTTAGTGATACTGGGGACTACAACTGGAAATGCGTAGGTGGCTGGCCCGATTCCAGTCTTGCAGAACAGAACTGGGTAGAAAGCGGTTTCCTTTGTGGGGGCAGAGCTTAATGTTGTTTTTTCTTTCTTTCCTTTTTTTTTTTTTTTTTTTTTCCTTGCTCACTTGGAACCAAGACGATGATGGTAAGCGGAAAGTTCACTGTTTATTACCTTCATTACCAATTTTACCTGATTAACCTTCTCACGCTTACTAACCCACAAATGTTTTTTGTGCCTTAGAGAAGAAGTTTTCAAACTGATAATGACGACTGTAAAAAAGAGAGCTACTGCTCACCTTCTCCATCTGAAGCTGATGTTGCTTTATTTCCTCCTAAGGTACAGGGTAGTGGCTTCCCTAACAGAAGGACCTTTTAACGCAATTCCAGTTGTTGGGGAAAAGAGAGAACTGTTGCTTCTGGACATTAACAGATACAGTCGCTTCTCTTGCGTGTATATATAGACTGCTGTATTCTGGGAAATCCTTCTGTCTTGCCTGGATTGCTACGAGCCAGAGGCAGGAAGAATGACGTGGCCTCCGTTTTGTTTGAGATTGCCATTCTAAGAACATATTTCACCTGGTATCCTTAATGACAAGATTAAGCCTGTAGCGAACTGTTAAGGTCTGAGGCGAGTACAGCTAAAATATTTGACCCTTTTTGCTTAATATTTCTACAGGGCTGGAATGCGATGCCTTTTGTAAGGAAAAAATTCTCCACCGAGTCCTTCGAAATGTAAATAGCCAGTTGCTTGTGGTTCGACCAGATTTAAACGTGGCAGCTTTTGAAGATGTGACAGATCAGGAGATGAAATCTGGTACACCGTTTTCCAAATATATAGTATAACTATTGCCCTGTTTCTTTATTCTAGATGTGCTGCTGTTCTTTGTAATCCCTGACTGTAAATGATGAGACTGACAGCAAAGGCTGAAAATTCATTTTTAAGAATAAAGATGAGAGCGCTGCAATGTCGTGTCTTGGGTATTAGTAATGGATTAGATGAGATTAGCCTGAGGCCTGGGAGATGGCCCTGGCAGAAAAGGGCTGCTAAGGTTTTTGGTTAGCTCTGATCACAAACTAACTTCTTAAGCCTTTTCTTTTTTTTTGTGTTTCATTCAGAACTACCTTTGTTGAACTATTTCTTTACGATCACAAACAACCTGATTTACAGCTGACTATTCACAAATCCAGTTCTCCCTTTATGCATGCGTGTAAGACGATTTCAACATCCTACACGTGCTAACTGGTACCTTCACATGCTTTCTCGCAAATCCAAAATCTTGGTTATTGAATGATTGCAGAAAGTCAAATATGTGCTATCAGCAGTCACAAAAATTCAAGTCCTGGCTCTCCTGTCAGGAAAAGCTGCCAACGGAATGGTAAGACGTAATACGGTTAAGACACTGCAGCCCTCTCCTGAGCAGACTATTAATAATAAACCATTTCTATTTAGGCAATGGAATGCACTTCAACATTCACTATTACAAAACTACCACACCTTCAGCAGGGATGCCTGTTGCATTCAGTGTCCAGGTAGAAGATAAAAGTTATTACATGTGTTGTGAGGAAGAACGGGGGAAAATGATAGTTCGATTTAGGGTAAGTATCTGCTTTACGTACCTTATGTATATTTAAGTAGTAGGCAAAATTAGTAATCCAAGCCTGTGTGAGCTGAAACCTGCTCTGGTCTTGTGCGGGGACTAACCCGTTCCTTTTTCTTCCTCAGGAAGGAGAAGTTCCCAAAGAAATTCCCGGTGAAAGTAACGTAATCTTTTTCAAAAAGATGTTTACGTCCTGTAGCTCCAGAGCATTTAAGTTTGAATACTCACTAGAACAAGGAATGTTTTTGGCCTTTGAGGAAGAAGGCTCCTTAAGAAAATTAATTCTAAAGAAACTGTCAAGAGAAGATGAAGTGGACGAAACCACAAAGATAAGCTTTGAACTTAAGTCCGAATGAAAGTCACAATCTATGACATACTTCAACAGTCTTAAAATATATTTGGGGCTTTTGATATAAGAAATCTTATTCCAAGGCAAGCCAGTCTTATGTTTTTAGCTACCATAACACAGTACAAAAATAAGCATCTTACAAAGGAAAATGAATACAAAGTCTTGCCAAAAAGCAGCACAGGCATGTTTTCCAGTCAGCTAGAAGGAAAGACAATTACACAATGAAGAAACAAGAAGGTCCATGCCTGTATAGTTTGATCCCTAAAACCTTTACCGCCTGTTGATCAAACAGCTTTTGGATTAGGTGTCTCACAGATGAAGCTGACCTATTTTGGGGAGGGAGAGAAAACCGCTTAGAACAACAGATTTCACAAGCAGACCGTGCGCCTGGCCAATAAAGACTTTGAGATTGCTTTTTTGCGTGAAGATTATTTCCTGAGCGTCTTCATCAATCTCAGTTACACAGTGACATTCTCACCTTCAACTGAAGTAGGAATAACAGACAATTTTTAACTTAGAGAAAATCTTTGAATTTTTTGAATCTTTGAGAAAACTGCTAACTTACCTGAACAATTAAGGTTCTAATAAAGCTGTTTGTCCTCAGAGGGCCCAAGGGGGGAGAAAAAAAAAAAAAAAAAAAAGACTTGTGCTTTTATGTAAAGGTTTTTAAAAGTTAACAGTAAATTGTAGGTTAGTGATGAAATCAGACAGATATTTGTCGTTCTAACCATTTGAAACAAATGTAGATATGGCTGGCTCTCGTAACGGCTCTGTCTTACTCCACGTACGTGACAATGCAGCATACACTGGGGTCAAGCTGTGACCTCCACTTCCCATTTGGAGGTGTGAGCAAGCCCTGGCTTTACCAAAACCAAACGAATGTAATGCATTCTGAATATTTAATCTTAAGGAAATTGATATAGCATATATTATTCTTTTCTTCTACGTGTAAGATGAGTGTTGGTCTTCCTCTTCTGTTCCTTCTCCATGGAGTGATAACCTGAACATTGGTTGCAGCTGGGGTCCTGGGTCTTCAGAACAGCTGGTACAATTGTCATAGCCCAGACAGGCAGAAGTAATCAGAGAAAACAGGAAGGCTTCTATCTGTCATGAAATGAGGAAAATCCTCCAACTTGCAGAAGAGATAAGACAAGTCTCGAGACTTGTTTTGGTAAAAACCAAACCAAAACTACTGTTTCAGGGGCTTTAAAAAAAGCATAGACACATGAAACTGCTGTCATAACCCTGACTGTCTCAGCTTTTCACATTATGCTGCCCCTGCCATTTCACTAACCAGCTGCTACAGGAGCACCTAGAGGCAGTAAGAAACCAATTCTTCAGAATCAGGTACAGACACCACGGAGGGCGCTATCACTTAGGAAGAATTCGCTGGAGGGACTTAAAATCAAGAATGCATTTAACACATCCAGATACCCAGTAGGACTGAGTCCCAGTTTTATACGTCAAATGAATGTTCAAAAATGGGATTAGACCAAACCGTTACAGCTATGGCAATAATTGAGAACAAAAGTTAATGGTAACTACAGGGAACTGATTCAGTTTCAACAGGTGTCACTCAACTGAGAAACACACGCGATTCGCAGACAAAGCTGTGGTCATTACCTTTTAATTCTTGCCTCAAAACCACAATGAACTGGTCTCAGAGTTGCTAGCCCCTAACACTGTAAGTCTGGGCTACTACATTCCCATAAGTCATTTCTTACAAGATATCCTAAACAAATACCACATACAGATGCATCTTGTGTTTTGTCTCAAAAGAGGAAATGTCAAACACTTTCTATGACACGTGCTCAGATTGCACAGAGTTACTTAGCAGTGACTCATACACGTGCGTCTTCCTCACTATGACAAAATAACAAATGTGGCATTGATAATCTAGATCAGACCACATCAGACAGAAGCAACCATCTCAATTCTGACCACAAGATTAGCAAAACAAAAGCGGCCAGGTACATGGTACTTCCCATGGTTACATGAATAAGTAAGTAAATAAATAAATTTTAAAAAATCCAATCCAGATTTAAAAAAAAAAGATATCAAATCAGAAAGTCTTGCAGAATTCAAACAACAACTTACTCATTCTGTTTATTGCATAATCAGACTGATGGTAACACGCAATTCTCTTCCTCTTGCTATTAATGGTACCACAGAAGTGCTATTAGAACATGGACACTGTTAACCACTCCTTACTTCTATGAAAGTCCAAGAAGATAAAGCAGAGAAGAAAGTTAAAAACCAGAATCTCATTCTCCCCCTAAAATGCCCCTAAAACCTAGACAAAGGAAAGGACGCTGCCTCAGTCTCATGTCAAGCTGTGACAGAAAGGCTATGTTCGTTGTCTTTTCAGTCACATAGGAAAATGTGTACCAGTGTTTATTTAGAAAACAACCCCCCCAAAAAATTGTTGTAGATGAACATACAGGTTCCAGGGAAAATACGAAAGCCATATGCTATTTATGGCTCCTAAAATTAATCTGCAAAAGTATTTTTCTTCTAAGTCCATCACTGCTGTATTTTCTAATGGACATTACTCTTGTGTTAAGTCAAGTGTAAACCACCTCTTTAAGGACAATACACATTCATAAAAATAAGTATGCAGACATAAGTAATGAAGTAATGCAGAGTAACAGCATGAACGGTAGCATAACAGTATGAATTAGTATTTGAACTTGATTGTAGAGAAAACACGCAAAACATCTGCAGAGACACCAGTTTAAGTAACTCAAAAGTAGTAAAAATCGTTCAGAAGCGCACACACACCATTTATGTAAATTCTTTATTGTATGGATTAAGAAAAAAGTATTCCCTTTTCTACATCAACTCGCAGGGTCCGAAGAGTTACAGAGTGTGCCTTACATACAGTTCAGTTGTTGTGATGTCAGAAATAACAGTTCAATTTTCCATATGTCAGGTTTGTTTTATAAAATAGGAAACCAAACACCAGTTACTTTAGAAAAACACTCCTTAAAGCTGCCATTACAAAGGAAGTTACCTTCAGCTACTGAAGTCTGCCATTGATGTAATTAAAATTCCTTCCAATTTACAGTGCAGCTTAAATCAACTCACTGTCACCTGGACATTATCCACTTTAAATCTATTTTTCTTTACTAACATTTTTACTGCTGTTGCGTATATATTTCTAAAAGACGGGCTCTGAACTTGCTGCAGTATGTACATACTACGGATTCTTGGTTATTCATCTCTCGCGCGTTAAACATGTTGGTAAAAATATGATGAAGCAGAGGCAGCAGTGAACAATCATGTTTGTCAGGAACTCGGTCGCATCTTAGAGGCTCCACAGCATGGCAACAGCCTTGCAGATACCAACATCATAATAGTTAAAGTAGCAGAGGCCAGCGAAGGTAACGGCCGACAGTACGTACAGACCTGTATTGGCCAGTTTAATGGGTGTATCTCCATGGACGTAGTCTGTTATAACCTGTCCAAGACCCCTACAGAATAAGAGGGAGAAAAAAGCTGAAATCAGGAAAGAGCATTCCTCACTACAATCCAACCAGTTTATGTGAGCATTCTACAAAGATGGCTGAAACACATCGTTTTTTTCACCCGCTATCATCAACCTTTCCTAAAGAATGCCCAGTTCCCACTCAAAAAGAAGATGTATCTGTTTAAACCAAAACAAAACAACATTCCACGTATTCTATTTAAAAAATATACATATTGGCTCAGAGTTTTCTTAATGGTACTGAGGAAACAAGGTATTGAGCACAGCTCTTTCAACAATACGATCTGTAGAATCTGTCTCCAATAAACACTGCGCAGCTTATCTGACTTCCAAGGACCGAAGAAAAGAAACCAGAGGAAATATCCTTCTTGCTTGGACAGCAAGGTGCGGCTCTAGGACCAGCCATTGTCACAACTGCACAGAAGACTCCAGGATGTGTATTTAAATTAGAAAATAGTGGCAACCAAAAACATTAGCATAGTCTGGTTTTTTCCTTACATCTGTCAGACTGGAAGTGAACTCTTGTCCAGATTTAAACTATCCATCAACAGGAAGACAGAGGATGCTGTCTTCCTGTTAGTGTAATAACTAATGTGGTAGTCCTCTTCCTCAAAGTACAATTATGTTTGCTTTCTGCAATGACAGATGTCNAAAGAGAGAGAGAGAGAGAGAGAGAGAGAGAGAACTGTATTTAATGCCACGATTTTCCTCCTAGGATTTTGCCTTGGTCTAGCCTGAAGCTGAAGGACCTGTCCCCCACAAATTAAGACACACTAGTGACCTAGCAAGGTTCAAAGTCCTGCAGCAGATGCCACTGCAAGTGAACACAGCTCAGTTTCACTTAGGTGGGGTTCTAATACCATAAAGCTGTCAAAAGTGAGAAAAGGGGTGCAAGGAACCCCTGGATACACAAAAGAGAAGCAGAAAGTGGAAGGAGTCTGAAAGGCAACTACTCTCAAGCTACTGCAGCTACTTTTTACATCTGGACAGTGGAATAAGGTCAGGTGTGCGGGCAGCACTTACCCGCACTTCTAGCCTTCCAAAGTGCAGATAAATAAGGCATACTGAACCTGGAATTCACAGACTGCCCTTCAACAGTGGGGCTGATAAGGGATTTTCACAAGAGCTTTTGTTTGCATGGCACAATAAGACTGAGCCATGCTGAGACTTCGCAGAAAAACTCGTGTGTGACTTTACAGCACACTAATTAATTCACACAAAGTCCTCATGGGAAAGGACCAGTGGCCCTGAGAACGAGGAAGGGAATTATGAGAAATAGCTCATGTGTGATAGACACACAATCTAGCTCACAACACACCAGCTTCACTGGGCAGAGAAATCTTTATTACATGCCAGCAAAATGGTACAAGATAAATACGGCTTCAGGTATCTTGAGTAAGTCTGTTCATAGGTTAACTGTTTGGACCGATAACCGCCTAACTATCTGAAGCACTATTTGCAACGTACTTCAGGACAAGATTTCCTAAGGAAAAAACACAGCAAAAGGCGAAAGAAACCCCCTCAAAAATAAACGCAATACTCCTCTGCAGCTTCTGATCAGCTACTGGAGGGATTATTTGATCTGTTACGGCAATCAAATTAACGTTTATGGCAAGGAAACAATCTTTCTTCCTTTAAAGATATTCTAGCACTGAATACCTATGAAAGTACAAAAGGAGAATTTTCCTACATAGGAACATCTTTAACTTTTTAAGATGTTGTTTTCCAAGCTAAGAGTTTAATACTGGAGAAACATTCCGGCTTTAACAGAGAACAAAAAGCCCACAGAAGCGGGGGAAGAATTCACTCTGAAGAAAGTTACCAACAGGGCTGCACACAAACAGCAAGACATTTTCCTCATGGGGGAAGTCCCCACACTGTGTATAGAAAAGAGATTTCTAGTATGACCAATCCTGACACTTTTGTCAACAACAGACATTCACTAAAGAGTCAAATGTGCGTGGCACTGACACAAAATGTCATCGAGAGAACCCATTTCAACACATCGACCTGCAATAACCTGTTCCATTGTGGGGAATCTCCCCATGTGGTCACATCTACTATGGCACCAACACGCGCATACCGAACAAGTGAAGAAATGCTCCAAAGGCAGGCAAGCTTAGCTTTATGTATTTTAGATTTGAAAGAGCTCTGACAAATATGTTCAAGGACAGCCACATTTCAGATTGACTCTGCATCAGATTTGAAGGCTTCAGGAAAAAGATCCCAGTCAACAAGGGAAGTGCAAGAATCCCTGGTACAACTTCATATGGGCAAAACTGAGATTTAAGAAAACCTGGTATCCCAAAGTACCGTGACATTGCTTATCCGCTTTATCCCTGTAACAAGGAACTACAGACCAGTATCAAGTCAAGAATGTAAATGCTGCCAGTTAGGCCAACCATGCAGCTGGATCCACTCCTAACTAGTCTCGTCTAGCCTACTCACATTAAAGATCACAGCAGAACAGAAGAACACGAGCAAGCACCTATTTCCCAGGAATCAAGGTCTCGGCTTCTTCAGTGGAATATTTGCTATGAACTCTTTATTATGCATCACCATTAAGATGTACAAAGCCAGCCCACAGCACAGAACCTTAGAAGAACAACTTGTTTATTAGAGCTGTCCTGTTTCCGTTCCCTCTGTTCATACAACATCGATTCTTCCACAGGACAAAAATGTGCGAGATTCTACAAGCCAGTGGCAAGGAAGTCCTTCTAAGGTAAGATACTACGTAGAAGAGCACTAGAGAATGTTTATGGATTCCTTACCAGTAATATGTATTCTGCCTTCTGACTGAGAGAACAGTGTGACAAAGGAAGACCGAGATACAACTAGTCTTGTCAAAGATCACGACTGTCACAGAACTTGGAGAATAAGGACTTTGTTTGCATCTCTTTCCAGGTATTTTATACTAGATCAGGAAGTAAGTGAGGAGACTTACTGTGATATACAAACTTAAAACCTAAGACTTGGAGTTATCCTGACTATCAGACTTTACTCTTAATTCTGAGGGACCTACTGTGCTTACCAGTGGCCATGGAGAGTGAGGGCTGCAGCCAGTGAATAGTCCATGGCTGGTCCAGGATACAGGTAGGCTGCAGGAAGGAGACCCAGCAAGAGGACACTGACAGCTCGCTCACCTGTCCAGTGCAAAGACGCAGCCTTGGAACTGCCTGTAAGGAGAAGTGTTTTTCAGTGCACAGTTCCTGTTCAACATGCTGTAACCTTAAAAACAGATACCTCATCCTGATCAGCACCACGCAATTACATGTTTTATCTGACCTGATTACTGAGCTTTCATCCAAGCAAAACCTAGGCGTCTTTGAATTACTGCTATAGAATACGTATCTCCTTTACAAAGCCAAAAAGGTTAATTTTAAATACTCCTCTGTTGGCTGCTGCTAAGAAAGAGAAGCTTCTTTTACTACAAAAGAATAGAAGCTCAACGGGTAAAGTCAAAGCAAACACCAGTCCTACTTTCACAACCTATGTGCCGTTCAGGACTAAGGTCCAAGTCAACCACCACAGGGAAGAAGCGTCTCCGAAATCAAAGATTTTTTTTTTATTTTTTTTTTATTTTTTTGGTCTAGTGAATTTCCTGACTGTTCCGTACTATTTAGCAGTCCCACCTTTTGAGAAACGGCTTTTGAGATCCGGACGGACACAACTACAGGTTCCAGTGAACGGCACACCACCGTAAGTCTGTGCACAGTTCTGCCCAGGAACCAATATTGTTATTTTTAACTGCAAACAGCCAATTAAACTTCTGGGACCATGAGAGTGATATATGGTCTAAAAGTAGCCTGAAGGCCAAAGGATTTCAGTCCTCCATTGATACTCAGCTGGGTACAATTTTGAACCACCTAACAGATGACTCTAGAAATAGAAATACCAGTTAGGAAGCTCTGTAACCAATTCTTACTTTTTAGAAGTATTCAAATATCATTAGGAAGGAAAAAAACCCACCCAAAACATTTATAAAGTACTGGAGCGAACCAAAATCCTAACACCAAAAGCAATAGTCTGGACCAGAATATCAGCATCAGCCCAGGCTGCTGAAACATCAAGAACTGATTCTGTGAAATTACCTCTATAATACAATATTCCCAGAGTGCTTACCTAACACATAGATATTATCCATCCACCTAAACTAAAATGCACGTTTTTCTTCATTTTTGCGAGGAGAAAGAAATTTAGAAAAGTGACAAGATAAGGAAAGGAAAGCAAAGCACCTGAAGTAAAACATGAAAGGGACCTAGGCTGGGGACTAAAAAAGTGTCCCTGTAGAACTCCACAGCCAAGAACGCTTCCCAGCACATGCATGAAGTCTGTTGTTAATACAAAGTTCAGAATAGAAAGGAAGGAAATGGCATAGCTGCGTTTAAGCCAATTTCTTTTACAAGCGTTTCTTCATCCTTTCTACTTCTAAGTTGCATTGTAATGGCTACAAAACATCCTTAACCTCAGGTCACAACACTTCTCGTATTTAACCGTGCAGCTGACAGACCAGAACCTGGTCTTGGCATGGTTGCTCCTCATCACCTTTGTGTAGTCTTACCACATGGAGAGAGCAAAAAACAATTTAAGAAATACTCTCTGCCTGCAGAGCAGACTTTTCAGATTAACCTCAGTGAACCAGAAGCCCCACTGTTCAAGAAAGAAGTCACAATTACTGTGTTTTCATGTTATTACTGTTATTGAACCATAAGAAACGTTAAACCTTCTTTCCGATTTCTTTTAAAATCTTTCAACCTTTTTTCCACATTCGAAAAAACTACCGCCTTTGTTAATAAGCAGAGATTTACTTTTTTAACATTCAGTTAATATCTCCTATTTAAAGACTTGCAGCATTCACAGGTTTGATACCGGGCTTGCAAACGTCAGCTTCAAATTCAAGCACTGGAAAGTCACATATACCCTGTTTTAAATCAGAATGCAATAACAGCCGTGCTATCAACTGAAAACAGTTCTGTTGCAGGTGATGGTAACACGTTCTGGCACTACCAGTAACCCTACCCCACCCAAGAAAAGCCGAAGAAAAACTATATGGTGCCTTGCATCCATTTTTTCCGCCCTTGGATACTCACATCTCCCATTTGAAATCTTCTACCCGGCTCAAAATAAAAACGGATACCCTGACCAGACGTGGGTGTAACGGGCACACAAAGATCACGCCGCTTGGATGGAGAAATCGTTTCCCGTACGGCGGCACAAAGGCTCAGCGCCGGCTAACAAACCTGGCGCCCGGTGCCGGTCACAGGGAAGAGGAGACACCCCCCTCCGCGCGCACAGGCGCGCGCGCGCACACACACACACACGGCGGGCGGGACACA
>VZSZ01000515.1:71518-84462 GCA_013398815.1 Ibidorhyncha struthersii | reverse complement strand
GGAGGAGGAGGAGGAGGAGGAGGAGGAGGGGGAAGGCGGGCGGACCCGCAGAGCGCGGCCCTTCCGGTTGCCGTCGCTAGGCGACGGCGGCGCTCATGGCGGGCGCGGCGCTGGCGCGGGCCGCGCAGCTCTGGACGCTGCTGGACGAGATGGCGGAGAACGACCCCCGGGCCTACCGCCGGCTCCTGCGGCAGCAGCGCGCCGAGGCCGAGCGGCTCTGGGTCCCGCCGGAGCCTCACCTGTGCCTGCGGGCCCGTCCCGCGGTGGGTGCGCGGGGCTCGGGCTCGGGCTCCCGCCCGGGGGCTGGGAGGGCGCCGGCGGGACGCTCAGCCGCGGCTCGGTCTCTTGCAGGGCGTTGTCGGGAGGCCGCTGTTCATCAACGTCTGCAGCTGGAAAAGGGTCCCGGCGCCCAAGGCCCCCACTGACCCCACACCCGTCAGTGCGGGGCCGCTAGAAGTGGTGTCTGGCGAAGCAGGTACGTCCCGAAAGAACCGCGCCTGGCCCCGGCTGCATCTCTTCCCGCAGCAGTGCATCGCACGGCCATCACACGCGGATTCTCTCTGCACGAGGGTGGTGCTGTGCCGTGGCCAGCTCTGAGCTCGGGGTGGGGGCGGCAAGGCAGGGATGCGGCAGGCGTCTCCCAACAGGGACTCTANAGAAAAAAAAAAAAAAAAAAAAAACAAAAAAAAACCAAAAAAAACCCGAAGGAACACAAAGATTGCACACATCCCAAGCCCAAGAAGTACTTGGGCTCTAGGAATCTCTTTGACCACGTATTGTCTTGGATCGCGTTCCTATGCTTCTCCTTGAACACACAGACTGCAGGATGAGAGAGAGAGAGATGTCATCTGTCATCTCTAGGCGAGGTTGATAGAATTAGCTCTCTGCCCCAGAAGCCAGAACTTAATTTCCTTTGCTTTCAAATCAAGTGGTTATAAAGAACACCAGCACATGGTTCCGTAGCAATAATTCTGACACATAACTTCTTTTTGTAGACCTTTACAGCATTATAGATATTGCATATAACCCAGATGTTCTTCAGAGGGGAGAAGAAAGCCCAGAAAAAAAGGAGCACTTGATCCATTTGACACTTAAATTTGTTGAGAAACGATGCAACCTTAATTTTTCTTATTTGTACACCGTTGAATCATTCAAATTGAAAGGAAGCCTGGAAACGATGCAGCAACGTCTGAAAGGCAGGCAGATGCCAGCTCCACATCTCAGTCAGAACACAACAAAGGGTATGTAGAGATCTGCTGTCACTTTTCTTTGAGGACCTATCGGGTTCTCCAACAAATTTACTCAAGCCTCATCTCTCTAACCCCAGTTCTTGGCCATAAGCATAAACCAAAAACTTCTAAGAATTCAGAATAAGGCCATAGTATTCACACCAGACATTAGTTTCACCCTACTGGCCTATACGCATTCATCTCTGGGTGTTTTTTTGCAATTGAGAAACTGTAGCGACACTGGAACAGCAAATTCCCTTTTTTCCTGTATCCACTAGACATTGGAACTCTGCTAGGTTTTGATCCTTTGAGGTGCTAAGCTGGGTTTTTTTTTTTTCTTCTCTGTCCTGAGTAAAAGGGGTTGCTGCTGTAACTAGTCTTCTGAAAACAGCAACTTTTAACCTGTTGGCAATAAAACCAAATCATGGGCAAAGGAGAAACTGCTAGTAACGGTCTTCAGCTGACAAAATTGCTAATTACAATTAATTACATTTAAAACTTTTGTGATATATTTGTCAAATGGCGTAACATTACAGTTCTTAGTAACTGAGTGATATGCGTGAAAAACTTGTTTTTCTTGAAAGAACTGACACTTGATCAGCTGCTACACAGTAGGGAAGCTGAAGACTGCAGCAATGGTCCTGTGCTGCTGAAGGAAGAAAGCGTGACACAGTCTAAAGTGCATCTGATAGAGGAAATTACCAGTACTGAAATGCCAGAGAACCTAAGTACCCCTGTCTATGAAATGATCACCGTGAAGGACGCAAACAAGAAACCACTCAAAATTGAACTCAAAATTGAATTGCCTAAGGTTAGCTCTGTTTCTGAGTGTGATCTGAGAATTTCAAAGGTAAGACAGCAGAAAGAATAACCTTGTGTTTTCTGTCTAGTATCCAGTTCCTAGAAATCTCGCTGCTAATTTGTTGTCAAATAGTTAATCGAGTATTTTAATTTTCTTGGTTTAGGATGATGTAATCATTGAAGTCCCTGAAAAATACAAATTACAACTAGATCTGCCAGAACTGGTGGATGAAGAAACAACTACAGCAGTATTTAACAAAGGAAAACGAGTGTTGTTTATCACAGCGCCAGTTGCCAAGCCAGATCCTTAAAGACTGCGTTCTGCCCAGTTCGTGTTCACAGAGGACAGAACAAAACAAAAGCCCAGAATGAGAATCCTAATTTTCAGGTGGTGATGAGGTTTTGGGGTTTTTTCTTGACCTTCTAATCTTCCGGGGTGAATACCTCAAATGCCTTTAGAAGATGCCTGTAGAAAAGGACATCCGGAGCAATACTAGCACCACCAAACTTAGGGAAAAAAATAGGTAAGGATTGTAAATATTCAAGGAGTACTTGAGTATGAGCTGTAGCAAAGAACCATAAATGCACACATGCTTTACTACATCATTCATTTTGCCTTAAGCTACAGCAATAACAGTTGTGAAGTCTTTTTGCTAAATAAATTGATTACTGGATTCACATGCTTAGAGCAGTTCTCACAAAGGCGTGTCATAGGTTCTACTAGTTGCCCTGCATGCTGTTGCTGTTCTCTTTAGGACAATCTTAAGTGGAATAGGCTTTGTAGTCTTTTCAGTCTGTTTCACGAAACAACAGACCTATTCTGTACTATTCAAAACAGCAAATAGAGGTTCAAAGCTCAGGAACGCCTAGTGTGAAGCTAACAACCAAAACCAATCGTGGAGCACTTCAACTAGGAAAACCATCATCTGCACTGTTTTACACTAATACGCAAAATACAAAGTACTACAAAGCAACATAAAACAACTTCAAGGATTACTAAGCATCACTAGAATTCATTGGGAAAGGGACAAACAAAAGTTTAAGTGTCACTCTTACAGCTTCTTGACACGTTTGCACTACAACCATGTTTCTGTACCGATATTCTTCAGATTAGAAATGAAAACAGACAAATCGGGTTTGAGCTGCAACTTTAAAGTACGGGCTTACAAAACAGCAGTAACTCCTAGCTTTCTCCCTTCTTTGTTTCAAAGCAACTTAGAAGTCTGCACTGAAATACTGTTCAGTGGTTACGGTGGCAAGTTCAAGCTGAACTTCCAGCACCGCATGAGCTGAGCTGGCCTGTTGCAGGATGCAAGCAGTACCAGAAGTCACTGTCAGCACTCCAAGCACAAGCACTGGATTGGATTTTTTTGAGTTGCAAGTGTTCCAGAGTGTGACGCTTATTCAGAGAACGTTTCCGTAGGGTAAAATACTTAGCGTTCTTACTGCAGGAAGAAAGGAAGATTAAAGTTTGCTGCTGCATGATAGTAATAAAGCACGTATTATTTCGGAACATTTGTGTTTACAATTTAAGGTTAATAGTGTGAGTTTCACTATCAGACTGAAAGGCTACACAGCTGATTGTGCAACAGCAGTACAGTAAGCCACACACAACTCAACAGAAAAGCACTGGAACATGTTTTAGTAGTTGTCAATTCCAAACATTTAATAGAACATAGGTTCACTAGAGCAAGTCTGGAACCAAGATATTTTAGATCATTAAAGAAAAACCAAAACCTTAATGCACTTTTTTGCTTAAGCCAAGGCATGAAAACCAGGTATCACAGCAACCAGACATTAAATAGTTCCCACAAAAATATTTAATTTCCACAGTATTTTCTTTCAATATCTTTAGTGATTTTCGTAGAACTTTACAGGAGACAGTACTTAATGCAATATACAGAATAACAGATCAGCTTTAACTTTTTCTTTCTATTTTTTTAAACTTCTCCCCTGCTATTTAATTCTCCTGGTCACTTTGTCATTACTACACAGTTGTCCTTCTTACATTAACGTTTCCATGTGGAAAGTGGAATTTAAGAATGTTCAGCACTGCACCCCCTTCAGGGTACAACAACTGGGGTAACTGGACACAAGTCCAACAAACTACTGAAGCATTTTACATATAATATATACACGGATAGCACATTCTGCAGCTTACTGCGGCTGGGACAACACAGACAATTCACGGAAGAACCGCAGCACCACTGACTAGCTTGGAGCTTCCTATGTTAGAATGCCTGAAAAAAAAATTTCCAAACATTCAGATCATCACGTGATTAATATCCACTGATGGGATTATTAGCATGTACGATTTGCCTATATTGTGTTCCAACACACAGATTCTCTTGAACATTCTGCAAAACAGTTACTTCCATGGCATCGTAGTCTGATATTAACAAGAGGAATAGCAAAATTAAAGACTTTTCATACAAAAAGCACGCGTAAGGGAAAGTCCACGAGCAGACAGCACATTCCCTGTGGTATCTGAGAGCTATGACCCCACAGGTATCAGTGCTCTTTCACCTTACTTTAAAGTGCTCAAAAGGGATCACATAGCTGAGAAGGTCCAGACCAGTGCCAAATTCCAGGAGAGACTTGGAATGCTAGCACTTGGCCTTTGAGAAACTATTCCCAGATGCTTCAGTCCCTTAGTGCATCTGTCATATTTGCCCACCCTGGCAGGAGAACAGGATAATAAGGAAATTCACCTGCTAACTTGTACGTTTCAGTTACCATCTCATCTGAACTCCTGTGAAGAGATGTTTATAATTCCAATTTCAGAGAACACTGAGGTCATGAAATTGCTCGGTGCGCACCCCTCTGTTCACTCGAGTTTAGAACCAGCTGGCAGTATGCGTGCTGCCTAGATCATTTTTAAATCTGGGATGCATAACTCTGTTTTGGAAGAGTTTGCAAGTTACCTAACTGTATGAAAATACAGTATAGCTGTAATATTGCTCTGAAAAGCACTTTTGCAAACTTTTTCTGTACAGACTGGTAATGACATTACCAGATAATATAATACATATTTAAAATAAAAAAGGAGCTTTTTTAATAAGTCTGAACACTAAAGTCTACATAGCTTGTTTAAAACCAAACAGTGTGACCCAGGAAAATTTTGCTCGCATGGTTAAATTATAGCAGCATGGTTACTGGCTTTTCAAGGAAATTCTTGAATTCAGCAAGCCACTGTGCTCCAACTGCTCCGTCTACAACACGATGGTCACAGCTAAGTGTAACGGACATCATACTGGCCACATCAAATCTGAAAGAAAAAAAAGAAAAGAAGGAAAAGAGGTTAACACCATGCTCTGCAAGTCAGGGTCAAGTCAGTGCCACTAACAAAGCAAAAAAGCTTTTATCAGAGAACCAGCGATAGCAGCTGGTGCTTGGTGACAGATGTTTCTCCCTGTGGACTTCTAAAAAAAGATTACACTGGAAAGCAGATCATGTCCACTCTTTTTCTACAACTAAGAAACACATTCGTATGCTCCCTTTAGGACAGGAAGCTCATCTTTCTTTGTATCACAAGAACAGCCCCACATGATCAAAGAAAAAGAGCCATTTTACCCAGTAATCTCCAGTTTCCCCATGTGTCAGTGATAGATACCTAGGACTATTAACAAGTTTAAATAATCCTAAATGTTCTTCTGGTTCTACGCTAGTTCAACCTCCAAGCAAGGGGATAATATACACAGGACAGCAGAATTATAATCCATCCCTTAGGTTTTATTTCAATGCAAATTTAAGCAAGTTGTTGAAGAGGAACAGGTGCCTAAATTGTTGTGAATCCCAGACTCTTTTCCACAGCTTAACTGTACCCCTCCAGGGAAGAAACAGCCTTTCCTTAACTTGCAAAGAAGTTGCAAGCATAAACGTACGGCAGATGATTCATCAGTCACTGCATTTCTCTTTAACACCTGTGTGACCCTTTTATACAAGATCTCACCGTACGTCTTCAGAAGGTACTGAAAGCAGTATGTCAACAATTAGTTTTATTTGTTTTACACGATAATCTAACGGAAGTGTTACAAAACTAGCCGTTATTTCAAAGTTTGAATTCAGAAGCTCAGTACGTGCAGAATCAGATGAATACTTACCCTTTCTCATTATCAGCTGGCACTAGCCTTTTCTCTGAGGAACCAACTGCAAGGATGCAGGCTTGAGGTGGATTGATTATGGCAGAGAAATTCTTAATTCCGTACATTCCTAAATTGGAAATTGTGAAAGTACCACCCTACAAGGAAAGCACATTCATAGTCAAATTCACAAAAGCTGTTTCCTGTGGAATATTAATGAAGATGGCTGAAACATCACAAAATAGGCTTTGCTCGTTCTGAACAGGGCTTCTAAACAGAAGTCAAGGGCAGCAATGTTTAACAGCAATCCGAGTTTCTCACCTGGAATTCATGAGGCTGAAGTTTACCTTCTCGGGCTTTGGTTGCCAAAGAAACCACATCCTTGCTAATGGAAGCCAGGCCCTTTATATGTGCATTAAACACAATAGGGGTTATAAGCCCTGCAGGAGTACTAACTGCAACGCTAACATCCACTACATGATTTCTGCAAGACACAAAGGAGATGCCAGTTACTCTAGCAAGATAACAAGAAAAAAAAATTCAGAACTGTTCAGACAACTCTAAATTAATATTAATTTTGCGACAATTATTTCACCTTGCACACTAGCCTTAGACACAAGGTTCTTAACACATCAACAAAAGCCCCTCAACCTTTGCATTGTATCTGTTCCCTCCCCTCAAAATCCCGCAGAAAGTCTGCTATTTTGCCACGAACTCTCTACCGAACAAAGAAAGTTTCTGGCTTCGACCGTACCATAAACTTACTGCCTAATAACTGTGTCCATCCATGAAGAATTTGCCTCTGGCACCTTCAAGCATGCCAAAGCAGAAGCTTTAATTATGAAGTCATTGACAGAAAGCTTAATGTTATCCGAGACCTCCTGTAAAAAAAAGAGATTTGAGGCGTCAATTTGTCTCTTACACGTTAACTGAGTTAACTTGGACAGTCACTGTTGTGCAGCCTTGTTTAGGTAAAGTCGTAGAAAACAATCACGCTACTTGTAAGCATTAATATTTGAAGTGCCAAGATAATTTAGGAGGTTACTACGTCTCCTTCATAATTCAAGAAAGTACAATCTATTTTAAAAATCTATTTTTCCCCAACTTGGCTAAGAATTATTATTTTGCTTAAATTTTGCACCATTTTCCCTCTTAAAAACCTTTTTACCCTTTTGCCCCACTATCCGACTGGAAGAACTGAACAACACCAAGCAGAGTACAAAGCGGCCTTCTTGGGAAAGTCAGAAATCAGCACACAGTACCCGGGTAAAAACTGTCATTCAGTCGCAGACAGTCCAGAACTAATCCACAATAAGTAGAAAAGGCACCTAAAAGACTATTCTCTGCAAGCCAAAATGGCATATCACNTTACCTGATTGAGTTCTTTCCTTAACACCAGTACTTCTCCCATGTTTACATCAATAGAAAGGTAGTAGTGAGGTATTGTTTGTTTAGACTGCATCAACCGCTGAGCAATGACCTGTGGGTATACAATAGAAGGAATGAAAATAAATCCATTTGGAAAATTTGTGACTGCAAATAATGATCTCAGAAAGGAATAAAATCTTCTTACCCTACGAATGTTGCTGATAGGGATATCTGTGAAGGTCCCCACTGGTGCCGCTGCAACTGCAGCAGCTGCAGGAACTGCCTCTAGTGCTGGAGCCTGCAGTAACAGGAAGGCAGTATAATTCACAGTACTATCCAAATATCAATTGTACAGAGTAATTCAGTATGTGGGACAAGCACTGAGGCTAAGTTGCCTCATGTTTAAGCCTCTCCTCTAGCCTCACCTCTCCAGTACCCGCTAGGCTCTTTACAAGTCCTGTATTCAATCATGAAATGTAGTACTTTAGTGACTTAGAAATGCAACACTGATACACGCTGCTATGAAGCTCCCAGAATGGTAAGTCCTGCTAGATGGTTGTTTTACATACAGCAGAGAGGTATGCCAGAGGGCACTCTCAAACTGCACTCAGCCACATCCCTTCCAGCAGCACACAAAGCAACGCTTCCACCCTCTCATATACACCAAGCACTAGTATAAGAACAGAGTTGTGGCAACGACAGCAGGCTGCTGGTTCGTAAGTCTGGCTTTCATTCTAATTGCCTCTTCAGCAATGTTAGATCAGTTGGAACTGCGCTTACCTCAATCCATAACAATGTAGCAACCAAATGAAAGGTTGGGAGCATACAATTTTTTTTTTCCCCGTGAAATACCAAAGGGACAAATAAAGGAAGAAAACTGCCTATGTTTCTGACAAGTTAAGCTTTACGACCTAACAGTCGCTTTATGACCTAACAGTCACCGTAGCCCACACAGCGTCATAACCCAACCAATCCAGCAATAACGGTGCCACATAGTAATTGCATTTCTACAGAGCATTTCCACCACTGTAATAAAATATGCATTCTTACAGATCTCAAGCCTACTCACTGGAGCAACCTTTGGTGGCACAAATGACTCCACATCTTTCTTCGTGATTCTACCATCTGGTCCAGTACCTAAAAGGGTCAAAGAAAAACGTAAGAGGATTTCAATTACTTGCAACGGGGAATCGGTTCTAAAGGTACCGGTTTTACTCAACGGAGAGAAGTCACTTAACACAACCTCTGGTGAGGACAGCTGCATCGTCAGGCTGCTCCTGACAGGGAGGAAAGAAAAGAATAGGCAGGTACATACCTAGAGGGACAGACACTTCACAGTAAGAGCAAGGAAGCGTAAAGGCAACCTACCTTTCACTTGGGCAAGGTCAATTCCTTTTTCTGCTGCCAGTTTTTTTGCCAGGGGACTAACCAGGATCCTTCCTTTCCGGGGAGGCGGCCCAGCTGTGGGGACTGCCGGAGCGGAAGGAACAGGAGGCTGGGGAGGAGGAGCAGCAGCAGGAGTCGCCACCACCTTAACAGAAGAATCAAAGCCATTAGCTTCAGGATCATTCAGCAAAAGCTTTGAAGGTACAGTAAGAGACCAGGACTATCTAATTACCAGTCAAGAGAACGGCAAAAATAGTCGCTAATCTGAAAGAATTTTCAGATTCAAAGTTTCCCAGTGCCAGAAATTGAATTAGAAACTTCCCGGGAATAAGGCCAACTAAGCTGCTGAACTATACACCAAAGAAGGGTGAAATACGTGACTTATGCTCCCAATTTTCAAGGATGAGGCATTAGAACTGGCACAAGCAACATGCTGGAGAAGAGATCGTAATGAGTATCAGCTCCAGCGATCACTTCTTAGGTCACCCATCACCAACACAGGTGTTAGCCTTGCATTGGCAGAATCATAAACATTACTGTTGGAGCCAGGGCTTCACACCATCGAACCAGCAGAACAGTTCCGATCAGACCTCTTAACGGTACCCATAACTTCTCTCACGTGCTAAGAATGGTCCTTACCGGTGGTGGTGGTGGAGGAGGAGGAGCTTGTGCCTTCATGTCAGTTACCGCAGTGTCTTGGTAGTCAGCAAAGGCTGGAATATCAGACTCTCTCTCCACAATGATGCAGAGAGCTGTTCCTAATGGCACATCTCTTGTTCCTTCAGGCACCAAGATTTTTGCCAAGTAGCCTTCCTCCTGCACTTCAAAGCCTGTAAGGGAAAGAAACAAAAGTGGTTTGCTGCCTGATGCAGCTGAAGAGTTCCTCTAAATGTTGCTTCCAAAGACTTTGGTAGCTAAACCCCTGTGCTACATTTAGTAGGCAAGAAGGACTGATGAAGAAATAGAAGTGTTTTTAGGAGCGCCAATGTTTAGCTCTCCAACGGAATGAAAAGTTAACAAAACTTGTTTTAGTTGCCCCACAGCTTCACATCCTGAGCAACCAGGATGACAGTTGCCACAGCGGCTACTATGGATCCTCCCCTTTTAAAGGGACTTCATCCATTCTTGGCTTTGGAGTTGACTCACCTATTGTGGCTTTATCTGTCTCAATTTCTGCCAGTAGATCTCCCTCACTCAGTTTCTCCCCAACCTTCTTCTCCCATCTCTGCACTGTGCCCATTGTCATGGTAGGTGACAGGGCAGGGAGAGTGACCTGTAAAGACAGAGTATACAAAAGAATCAGATTCTGGTAACTGAAAAGGAACAGAAACACAGTTTTAACTCCTGACTAAATGATGCCAACCTAAAGAAGTAGCCAGCCTTTAATGCACTCCTAGACATGGCTCCATTACGGCAAAGCTCAGCGCTATTTGCTAGTTTGTCTTCTTTTATCAAGGCCTAAGCAAGAAAGCAAGCAAAAGCAAAGAGCAAGAAATCTATATATCAAAATAATTATTACCACCATCACATTGGGAATGTTTGGCAGTTGCTATCTGCAGGGCTAAAAGGAAGACTGAAGCAAGTCACTTTGTCTGTGACAAACAGGTCTGTCCCCTTTAAAAGCTATGCAGACCTGTCTTCCAATAAGCACTCAAAGATGCTGTAGGTTTGCACATACACATTGCTGTGCAACAGACGCAGCAGTTATGAGTACAGCTTCAGAGCCGAACCGGACGGATAAGGGAAGCACTGGGAAGTAAGCAAGTTTAATAGCTAAAACACAAGTCAGATTAAGAAGCCGTTAATTAATTCTTTGATCAATTACTAGCTTTGCGTAACATCTCAGACAAATCAGTTCCCACATCTATCACCTGTGGAATGAGGTTTTCTTTTTCAAAGGACTGTCACAGAAACATCCCACTACAAAGTGTTCAAATACAGCAACAATGGATGCACAGTTCAATTTCTAAGCAAAGTAAAAAGATTATCCACAAATACAACTCATTATTAGTCATGCGCAAACACATCTGGTGTGTCCATCGGAGTACCACATACGAGTTCTGTTCTGAGATGTAAGCAGGGCCTTCAGAGCTTATTCACACTTAGCGCAAGGTCTTTTTACACCAGAACTGTCCAAATAATGCAAATGTAGCAGGTTTTTCTAGCCTACATAACAATCCTGGAGAGACAAGTCTCTCCTCTACTAGCAGCCGGAATGATAAAACAGTCTTCTGAAAAAAGCTTTCTGGGACCTCCCCAAACACCTGCTTTAAGCATGCCACAATTCGAGTGGCACACACTCCTCCAATTATGGCTAGTAACTTCCCATTCCAGAGAGTATTTATGACAAAATGCCCTGGAGCTAGCAATACCAAAGACAGAAAAAGACTGCAACAAACCTTAAATCACCAGCAATGCTCTTTTACCTGCATATGAGGAGGATAAGAGCTGCCAGGAGCTTGAGGAGAAGGCTGAGTTGGTGGTGAGGGAGCTGCAGCTTGAGGGGGAGGCACTGAGGCTGCAGGGGGGGCAGACGCTGCAGAATCCAGAGTATAATTTTTAAAGGCATCAACATATTCAGGCCTAGACGAAAACACAAAACCGCGAAACCAGTCAGATGACTGTCTCAAAGCCTTTCACACAAGGCATCCAAGAAGCCCCAAGAGAGAAAATTCAACTCAAGGCTTAGCAAAATACGTACTTTTCAACGGTGATACATATTATGGCCCCAATAGGAACATCTCTTGTTCCTTCTGGCACTAGGATCTTGGCCAAGTAGCATTCCTCCAGGCTCTCAAAACCAACCGTTGCTTTGTCTGTCTCCACCTTTGAGAGAGAAAGGATGTCGTTATAGCAATGGAAAAGAACACTGAGCTCGGAGCCTTCCAGTCTGATAGCATGGGGTCACAACACACACAGTTCTGGAAAAATCACCCTGTGGCACCAGCTCTAGGAAAGTACGGTCTCAAACAGGTTAAGTGCTGCTCCTGCTCAGAAAAAGGAAAAGCAGCAACCAGCTTTGAAAGACTGTTAGCCACTTGTTCCCAACAGCATCTGTTGGGATCTGTGATCTTGCACACAAGATCTGTGTAACAGTTAGGGTATCCAGGGACAGAACGCAGGATGCACATGCAGCCCATCCAGTGCCTCCAGGATACCTCTGCTATGAGCTCGCCTTCACCGATCTTGTCACCCTCCTTCTTTTCCCAGCGTGCAATGGTGCCCATCTGCATGGTGGGGGACAGAGCTGGCAAGGCCACCTGTGAGGAATAGGACAGGGTTACAACCTAAACAGCCCCGACAGTAGGGACCACCCAGGTAGGGCAAAGATGGTCCTCAGGACAAGCTAGGACAGGAAGGCACAAAGAAGAGCCTGTCTGCAAATCCCCAGCAGGTCCCGACCGCCTCCAACCTGCTGGTAAGACTCCAGGGCAAACCAATACTGGGGTGCTTCAACAGGGCTGACCAAGAAAGTGAGAAGCTATGCTAGGGGACCAAGAGAGGGGCAGGGATAAAGAACGAGTGGTGAAGGAGGTGGTACCCAATGACAGTACAGGGACTTGGGGCACGGTGGTGGCAAGGGTATGAGAACTGCGGGAGCAGGGAGAGAAGAACTGGAGTTCCCTGGGGCAAATTCAGCTGTCCGGCGAGGGGAAGCAAGACCCTATGACAGAAAGCGAAGGAGCTGCCCCCGTGGCAGGGGACACACACAAGTCTGTTCTCTAGGGGACCCCAGTGGCTACAGGGGCACGAACACTAGGNCGCCCAACGCTGGGCCGCGGCCCAGCGGCGCAGCCCCGACCCCCACCGCCGCCCCGCGGCCGGCCCCAGCAGCACTGAGCGCTCGGCGGCTCCGCACCAGACCAGGAGCTCCCGCCGCGCCCCGGGCTACGCGTCGCGCCAACACCCGCCACATGCTGGAACCGGAGCCGGAGCCGCGGCCCCGCCGCCGCCGCCGCTCGGTGACCTCGTCCGTCCGAGCACGGCGCCGCACAGCCCCGCGCGACACTGCCGCGCTGCCGTAAAGCGCGGCGGACGGCCGGGCGGGATCGGCGTGTAATGGCGTCGCGGGGACTGC
>VZSZ01000515.1:26683-65808 GCA_013398815.1 Ibidorhyncha struthersii | reverse complement strand
CCCCCGGTTACTGCCTTGTTTCCTGCTTCCCTGCAGTGTGCTGTCCCAAAGGCTGAAGCAGAAGGTGGTACACTCAGAGTGACTCTACAGTTTTAAGATTCCTAGCATGCAGAAAACACTAAGGACGCCCATTCAAAGGCTTTCTAATTTAACAAGTCTTCAGAGCCACCTGTTAGAGTTCTTTACACCCAAGACATTCTACATTTGCGGCTGCACAAAATTTTCCTGCTGCAGTGGAGGGCAATGGAGTCTGCTAAAGAGAAAGGTACGGTTTGCACACAGAGAACACGTGACTGTGGCTGCTCTAAAAACTGCAGTTTATGGGAGAGGAGGGAGAACCCAGCAAATCCTCCCCACAACTTTGGGCTTCTGAGTTCCTCTCCTACCTTCCTCCACATCTTGTGCCTCCAGGCTGCCCTGCTGCTGCACACTACAATGCAGCTGAAAGGTGGAGGCCTCTATCTTTCCGCAGTACCTACAGTCCCCTACAATTTCATAGACTTTCTAGGTGACGTTTTCAACCAACATTGGAAAAACCCAGTCTTCATGATGAACAGCAAACGTGGAGCTGCTGCAGCTGGAGCCAGGAAACGTGGTTTCAGAAAGGGCTGTGCTGTTACGGATACACGAAAGGAGCTAGACATTGGGGGAGGGGGGGGGGACGGGAGAGGCAACTGTAGTTATCTGTGTCCACTAGATGGTGCAAAACAACAGGAAAGTTAAAGTCACATTTCCCACTCATCCCAGCAGTAATTGTTTGTCATAGTTATTTATACTGCAGTACTACTGAAGTGGCCCAGACAGACTCCCACTGTGATGGTGCTTTACAAACAAGCAGCCATAGATTGTCTCTGCCCCCTTTCCTTCGCAGTGTGCCTAATCTGTACAGCAAATGATTAAAGGGAGGAAAGTGAGCTCTGGTAAAGGGAATAAGGAGCTGGAGGTGGCAGATTCCCAAGGGGGTGCTATGCCCTGGACCCTGGCCAGGAAACCTGAGCAATGAATTTGGCAGTGGGAGGGCAGGAGCTGAAAGACACTTACTGGACTTGGGAGGCCAGGAGTCTCTACACTCATTTGTTGCTCTGCTTGCCGGTGATTTCCCCCGGATCTAGGGTGCAAAGCCAAGAGAGTGAGAAAATAGTGTCACTTCCCAGTTGGAGCTCTCATTGCTGCTTAGCTCTGGGTTGTGTGTGAGGGGCCAAGTTAAGAGTCAAGTGCCCTAGGAAGCCTTTACCCTTCTCTCTTGTCTCTTCTGTGTTTCCATGCGGTACAGCCGTTCCATCAGGCTAGAGATGCCCTGCTCCAGGCTGTCAATGGTGTGGTGCTGCGGATCATGGCCACTAAAACTGTTCCTGAGGCTTCGAAGGGCATCGCGAACCAGCTGCAAGTCATTTGTCTGCCCAAGAGACCACAAGTCAGTCAGACTAACTCCAGGCTGCTTTCTTCCCACCTAAAGCCACACATCTTAGAAAGGGGAGATCTCTTAACAAGATAATAGCTTCCAGGATATCTGGAGGCCTCATCTGCATGTGGCAGGGGAAACATCCTTTAGGTGCACTTACCCCTCGGTGGGCTGCTGTGGGAGCAGCTCCTTTTCCTGCTGTCTGGAGGAAGCCATTGCTCTGAGCAGTATGACTGCTGTAAGCCATCACCTGTTCAGGGGAAGATACGTATGCCACTAGAAATGTAAGTGTTTGAGCCTGCCCAAAAATCCCAATTTGTAAACTTCAAAATGATGAGAGGGCATGAAGACTTTCTACATCAGTGATATAACTCCCATCTTCTACCAGGTAAATACACTCACTAAGGAGCGTGCAGACAGACCTACAGGTCAGAGCAAACATGGTTCCTCACATACAGGTGGAGGAAGAGGTAGACACAGGAAGGGGCTTGCTGCTACATCAGAGAGCTCTCTGCAAGCTTTAGTGAGCACAATCAATGTGCAGGTGGCACTGTGCAAGGAGAGATATTGGGCTGGCACTCTTTCCACCAAGACAGTTCCAAGTGCTCAATGACAGGGTCAACAGGAAAAGGAGATAAGAAGCTAAAGCCCTGGTCTAACCATTAGCCAGTGTCAGAGCTGAAGCTAGAAGCCAAGAGTCTCCAGCTTCCACTCACCCCTGTGCTCCCCTCACTGTTTCATCCCTTCAGATTTTGACACAAGAGGCTAAACCAGAGTGCTCACTGCTGAGAGCTTTGCTAAGTTGGATGCTTTGTGGAGCCTGGCTGCCTTGGTTAGTCTCACTGACACTGAGACTGCAGAGCCAGGCCTCTCTGGGATGAAGTGGATGATTTCTGTAGAAAGGTAGCTAGATGCTGCTGGACAGAAACATCACTCCAACAGTCTGATGTTTAGACCACGGCTTCGCATACCTCTTCAGCTTCTCTCTTCATGCAGTGCGCTAGCAGGGCCTCTCTGTGCTCCAGCTCCCGCTCCAAATCCACCTGCGAGGGGAGGAGTAGAGTCAGCACAAACTGAGCCACCAAGGTAAGTGCCAGCTCTCAGGGCATCAGTGCAGCCCTCCTGCTCCATACCTGTTGGTAGCTGGCCTCAGAAAGCTGTCTAAGCATTTCATCCAGTTTGGTCTGATGCTGCTGTAAATGCCGATCCTTCTGGCCCAGTTCTTTCTGCAACATAGTAATCAGGAGAATCAACAGGACGGTAAGGCTCTCACAATCATCTTCCCATGGCAGGGAAAGTTATGTCACCTGCCAGGATCAGGTTCCTTTACAAGCTGACTTACACCACGCATGTACTTCTAGCTAGGTGTTAGAACTGAGTGTCAAAGCTTTTTAGATAAAAAAAGATCTGTCAGGTTGTTGTTGCCTGAAGTCCCCTTGCCCAGCAAAGATCCAATACTGAGGCCAGACAACTGTCCCAGAGAAAACAGATTCCTGAGAGATCAGTGGACAATCAGGTGACCCAATCTAACCTGACAGGCTTCTGCACAAGTGTTAGATACTCAGCAAGCCATCACCGAAAAAAACATGACAATAACAGATTTACTATAAAAAGCGGTGGGCAGAGCACAAACAACATCTGATCCCTCTATCTCATTACAAACATCCATGGCCATTGCAACTTATTCACTATCCACACTGCCATTCCCAGAGGTGACCGAGTGTCAGGGAGACAGCAGTCACATTCACAAAACTGACGAACCACCAGATGCTGCCCCCAGTAAAGCCTCCAGTGAAGAAAGGTTCCATTACTTTGTATTCAGCCAGTAGCCGGTTTCTCTCTTCAACCTTCCTCTGAAGATCAACCTGCAGAAATAACACATAGGTGTGAGGTAGGTATTCCCAGAGAGTTAGTGACAACCTTTTAGCACAAGGGGCAAAGAGTTGACCTGAGACCAAATATCTGCAGAGTTCAAGGGAGCTGGTGTCTAAGGACAGCAACCTTTTGGACAGGACAGTTCCTTCCTTGCCCTTCTCTCTTCAGAGAGACGCTGCACATGGCAGCTCTACCTGTCAAAGTGCCACTTGCTAACCCAGGGAGCACAATGAGGAAGGAAGAATGCAACTATACTGAAAACATCATGGGAAGCCCCTCCCTGTCTCAGCTGAAGGTCTCGGGAGGACAGGAAGAGGGAGCGAAGAACAGGAGACTCCAGCAAGTCTCACAGCTGGGTACTAGACCGTGTGCAGTTTTTACTACACAGAGACCTTTGACTGGTCATTCACTATCCCACGACCCCAAGAACTGTGCTGCAACCACCAACCCCACCCTGTGGCCACTAGAGTCCTCGGGGCCACCAGCCTCCTAAAATAATCCAACCCTCAGCAGCACAGTCACTCACATTCTGGTTGTGCAATTCCTCCTTGTCCATGTTTGCTCTCAGCACTTCCTGCTTTAGCTGAAGAACTGAAGCATCCTGTTGAATCAGCCTTTGCTGTAAAGCATCCTAGAAAAAGATATTATCTGTAGGAAGGTGCAAGACAGAGACAGACAGTCTCCCCTGGGAAGTGAGAGACCTAAACCAGTACCGTAACACAGTGGGGCCACTCACAGGGCTGAAGTGTTGCCAAGGGCCCAAGAGAGCAGGAGGTATATAGACATCTGCCCAATGGCCTCTCAGTCCTTCTGACTTCCTCTTACCCAAAAGTAATTTCCCCCCCACAGAGGGATTTCTGTGTTTCTATCTGAACTTCCAGCTGCAGAACTGGCCCAATGATTTGCTCTTATGGAAGAAAATAGCAGTGTCTTTGGAGGGTCCTTTCAGTGACCTACAGCTAGTGTCTCCAGCCACGCATCTGCAGCATCCAGAGGGCAGAAAGAGGCCAACATCAGCCAAGGACACAAAGAAACTTAAGCTCTCAGTGTGACCCAGTTGTGCAATGAAACCCTCTCTGAAGAGGCCAAAGTCAGGACTAATTCTGCACCTTTCACTCAGTGTTACCCAGAAGCCGAGAGCTTGGACAGCTACTGCTGTTTGCTCCCTTCACAGACAGCTCTAAAAATACCTCTGCTTAGGAGTAGGTTTAGTGTTCAGAACTCCAGATGAGGAAACTGAGCAGACAGGATCCAAAGTTGTGAAAAGTGCTGCAGCTGAAGAGGACAGAGATACCCCTGTGCTCTTTTTCCTCTACTGTCGAGAATGAGTTCACTGGGCCAATCCTACTGTGCATACCCCAAGGGCAGGGGGCGGGGGAGGCGGGCAGGGAACAAAAACCAAAAGGAGCCACGAGAAAAACAAATGCCAAACAGGCATCCCTACACCTCATATTTTGTTTAGGGGGAACAGACAAAAGAGGGGACATTTGACCACAATCCTACGGACACAAACAGAACCCAGGAGACCTAACTCCTTGTGCTTGCCTTAACTGCAGTCTCTCCCTAGAGCCAGAAACAGACCATAGGATCCCCCACCTCCAAGTCCCCTAATACAGCTCCCTCCACAATCTGAGATTCCTTAGAGGTGTATGGCTGCTGCTGGCTCTACTCATGGGTTGAAGCAGATTCTAAAGCTTTACTATTTATATTTGATGAAGTGCCCCTTTCCTCACCTTTATTCCCTGTAGGTTTCGAGCTTCTTGTTTGTATTTCAGTAGTTCCTTCTGTTAATACAACACAATTTGATTAAATGGCATCTTGTCACCCCTTCAGAATCAACCAAAGTCAGTGTTCTCTGTCCCCAGACACCTGCTTCAGAAGAAAGCACATCCCACCTTTTCCCACAGATCAAAAAGCACATCAGCCGCTGAGCCATCTTAATGAGTTACAAACATGACAAAACAGTCAAGCAGCTCCCTAAGCCTCTGCTATTAAAGCCATGAGAGAAAAAGATTGCCTAGTCCCCCAAGTCTGTCCTTCAGGGCAATGTCAAATACTTCTCTCCCAGCATCGGAACTAGTCCCAGAGCCAGCATAAGCAGAAAGCTGAACTAAGGCAGGCTTAGTGGGGCAGGTTCTTCTTAGCTGCATTTATTTCCAACTTGAAAGATTGTTTATATTCAGACATGGCTAGAAACTTAATAGCTGTCCTGGATAAAGTTTTGAGAAGCTAGTACAACCTGGATCTCACCAGCTTCAAGAGCATGCAGGAAAAAAAATATCTATTTCGGGGCTCATTTAAATTCCAGTAACACTTAGATATTTGTTTTACCAGCAACTGACTGCACCAGCATTAGCTAGGGCAAAGTAGGGAGGGAGCACATATTTTTCTGCTGCTATCCCACAAACTTTTATTAACTGCTAATATGGATACAATAAACACTTCCCAGCCAAGTATTATGAGTGCTCTTCAGGTCAATGAATTATCGTCTCAGGGAAGCAGATATCTATGCTCCTGGAGGGATGTAGATCTCACACAGCAGAATATGGGAAAAGAGTTGGAGCCCTAACAGAATCATCACCCGTGTCATCTGTTGTATTGTCCGACCCCACCCCATCCCCCTCAAAATAAAATCAAATAGGACAGAGTCTGCAAAGATCTCTTGACCCAAAACCTCTCTTTCCCTTTCATCTGTCCCCCTCTAACCTTTAGGTCTTGATTTTCTTCCACACTCTGGTCCAGGCGACTTCGGATTATGATCTGAATGTAAAATACCATGGTTATTATTGTGCAAGACACCTGTCTGTGGCAGAACAGTACAAAAGGCAGCTTGATCAGAGAAAGGTAGGTACAGCAACGTGCTCACCAGCTGCTCTTCGGGGCAGGCTCCATGTTCACAAAGTTCAAAGGACCCTTCCTGCTCATCCTCAGGTAAATACCCATTGAGCAACAAAGCCTGGGAAGATGAAGGAAAAATATTTCCTCTTCAGGGGTTCCAAAGGAAAATAGTCTAGCTGCAGCTCTGGCTAACAGTCATTCATATCAACAGTTTCGTTTTCCATTGCTGCTGACTTATTCCCCTCAAAAGAGAGTAGGATTTTTCAGGAATGAACAACAAGATTTATCCCCTGAAAAAGCTCTCCTAGAGATATCTGTCAGCCAATACTCTTCCCCACACAAAGACACCGAGCAAGGACAACAACTCAGATTTTCAGGGAATGAAGTCTGCCCCAGGCTTCAGTCTAAGGGTAGACTTCACTACAATAACAGATGTGATCTCTAAAGCAGAGACTGAACCAGGTTTACATTGTAATAAGACTTCTCATCTGGAATGAGACTGAAGTGTCCCCTGTTGAAAGAAGTCATTCTCCTTACTACACATCTACAAAAGACTTTAGAAACAGGATGTTCAGGGAAGTCTAGTTCTGTTCTACACTAGACAAGACCCAGACACATTCAGAACTGTTGCCCAAGGGAGGGAAGAGCCCTCACCCACACAGCCTGTGAAAATATTAAGCTATGCCCCATGCTTGAGGAAGGCTACTAGAAGCACAGTATTAACTCCTTCAGCAGCTCCAAGGTAGCCCAGATGTCTGCAGGAAGATACCAGAATACCCACAGTAGACTGAATCCAGCCTGAAGGAGGGAAAGAGTGTGCACTGTAGGAAGTGTGACTAGCAGAACTAGGCCAGATCTCTAGCAGGGTATACCATACTGGTTTTCTCTAGCTGATAGTTTTCACATTGACCTTTCTGTCTCTGACTTCCAGGACTCAGGGCACTTGGTATGTGCCAAGATGTTGCATACAACCAGACTCATTGGAAAGAGTCATGCCTCTTTCAGTTAGCTTTCTAGTTTATTCTTATTTGAACTCCGTGGCTAAAACCAAAATAGCCCATTTGCAGTAATGCTCCAGTTCAGCAACAAAAGACTTCAAGGCTGACAGGTCAGGTTCTGCCTGCTGACAGAATCTTCCAGGAAAAAGCTGCAACTGCTGACAAATAGCAATCTGTATTCAGTTAATGCAAAAGCTCTTTGGAAAACTGTTTTCTGAGTGCATCCCAAAGTCTTCCCAGCAGGACACTCAAGCAGGAATCACACAGGCACATAAGCTGCCATGGTTTCAGCCCCCTATGGGGTACATGGACATCAGGTCCCTGATACTTCAGTCAAACTCTCCTGAACTGGTGGCTCTTAAGTATTGAGCAAGGGGCAGGGGGGGTGGGGTGGGGCGGGAATCAGTTAATCAAATCCAATTTCCTGGCTAGCGACATCAGCTGCCTCTTCCTACTCCCAGGGAAAGAGGTGGCAGCAATGCCAGCTGCTTGCCCTCACTCCTGAAACACAGGGCCAGGGTTGGAGAACAGGACAAGTTCCTCCAGTGCTGCCTCTCCCTGCTCCCAGTGGGCACATAATGCAACCAGACTTTACTGGTGAACAAACCAAGCAGGTTTTGTTGGGTTTTTGGTGGTGGTGGTGGTTTTTGGTGTTTTGGTTTTTTTTTTTTTTGAGGCTTTTGTTTCCTGCCCATTGTCCCCAAGGAAAGTGCCTGCCAGCCGCCCACACCCCACCCTCCGCTCTGGCTGCCTATGCTTCTCACACAATCTCTGCTTTGTTTACTGGCACATAAATATTTACAATTCAAAGCCAGTATGGTTCCCAGCCCAAACAGAAAGGAGTATTCCTGAGAGAGTTCAGGGTCTTTACCATATGGATTAGGGGCTCTACTCCCCATGCAGAGTCAAACACATTGGGCTGAGGATCATTTGGTCAGGGACTGGAACGGGGCAGCAAGTAAAAGGTCCCGCAAATAAATAGCTGTGTAGAGAATGTGCCAAATATTATAGTTCTTCCTTGCTCACTGAAATTCAGACTGATGCAAGTCTGTGTGACTCCGATCAGCTCTGTGAATCTTGATTGATTTCCTGACATTCCTTGTCTCTCTGCATTACTTCCGATCACAAATCACAGAAAGACTGCTCTATTCTCTGAGGCTGCTAACAAAACCAGCAGGCTGCTAAGTGCCCTGGTGAAGAAGGGGAGTCCCAGTCCCAACACGTGGGAAAACACCACTGCATGTTCACCATTTTGCACAGCAACATACATGCTTTGCATAGTGACAGCACATACAGGAGTTAGCATAGTATTATAGGACAGGAGGCCAAACCAATGAACATTGGAAAGGACGGTTTTGGCATTCTCCATTCTGGAAAAGGTGACCAGCACCAAATCACAATTACAGAAGCCAAGAGAGCCTTAAGCATTGCAAGAAAGGAAGATGTCAGAGTGCTTAGTCAGTAGCATTCTGCTGCTGGATAAGGTCTCAGCTGGCTGCAAGCCAATATACCCCAATACACACTATCGACAGCATCAGAAATACTTCCCCATTCCTGAGGAACTCTTCCCTGAAGGGACTCATCCCACAGGGTGACACACAGGGAAGAGCCACTGTCCCTATTTAACTAAGGTAACCCAAGAGACCAACTGACTTCTGGGACAATCACCCCAGGAGGCCTCACTGGACCAGGACTCTTACTCAACTCTCTCGAGTTCCAGGCCAGTGTCTCAGCTGCAAGATAACCTGTTTTCCAGCTACAGCTAGTAGGAAAGAAATGCATGTGGAAGGGAATGCTAGCCAAGAAGAAAAATCTATTACCTGCAGACCTGAAATCATCTTCTTCGCTTCCTCCATTTCCTTTTCCAAATGGTCCTGTTGTTCCAAAAGCTGCTCTTCCCATGAATTCTCCAAATATGACACAGGGTTCCCTGCTTGCCACTCAGGCTGGAAGTGAGATTCTGTCTCTTCTGGAAGAGAGAGCAGCTGTCAGGGGAGTCCAGAGAAGGCTTGCACCACATAATAACTGCCTGCTGTCCACACTAGCTATCACTAGCAAACCAGCATGTCTTCTAGCCACTATCAAGGAAGTTGTTACAGGTGTGACATTTTGTCTAATCTCAAGGATTTATGCCTTATTTGTTATGCAAAGGAAGCTTTCCTGGATACACATATATATAAAGATAAGCATCCTTCCCCTTTGTTAACTTTGCTGCATCCGATTCCTCAGTACTGGAGATTTCAAAGCACATCACAGGGGACAATGCACTGCATCATATGCGGCAGAAAATACCTAAGGGGAGAAAAGTGACTGTGGGTTTTGAAGAGCATGTCTTAGTGTTAGAGGGTGCACCAAGGACACACTGAAGACAACATGAAACAGTATTTCTACTTGTCAGATAACACATGGCTTTCTCAAGGTGGACAACACACCTAATTCTGAAAAAGGCTTTTCTCTTAATAGCAAGTTTATTAGCCTTGCATGCCTTTTCTGATCCCTACAGCATAAACTGAATCACTGGTTAACTATTATCCACTGGCTGGCCCAGGAACACCAAGGTTTTTTTTCTTCCCTAAGAAAGGAAGAGGTTTGATAAGGAATAATCATGGCATTGCTTGTTAGCTAGGTGACCAAAAAGTGAAATTTGCCAATGCAAGCTGCTGTGCGTCTGTAGACATGCAGCTGCAATATCCTACTGTACGGGCAGCAAGCAGACACAGTACTGCTAAGAATTTAAGGAAGAGCCACAGCCAGCCAGCTACTTCAGCTGCTGAGATAGTCTGTCAAATACTTTTTAAGGAGCACTGAAGCAGGACCACACTGGCTGAGGCAATAAAGCATTTCCTAGGAGAGCTTCTCCATCATTTGCTCTTGGGATGGATGCTAACCAGAAAGAGTTATTAGGCTGCATTCTTGAGGAGGAAGAGAACAAAGAAATCACCTCAAGAGCTTCTTTGAAAACCTTTCCTTCAATCTGCATGAAAATTTTAAGTGTAAACTGACCATATCACAGGGCATTCATGGCTGTACAGCAATGACTTCTCAATGCTAACCACCACAACAATACTACAGCTGCTCAATTCCTTGCAAAGAGCCACTCGACCTATGTACAGATGTGCTGCAAACAGACCCTTACACAAAGTCAAGTTATGCATCACGGGCTTGACAAGCTCACACAGACTCTTTAAGGGAATTCTAAATGTTTTTTTCAACATGGCCTAATGAAGCTGTGATGAAAGCCTTCACTCTACAGTAAAAGTTATATATGACCCTTAATCCTTCTCCAAAACTTTTCATTTGCCAAGCATTATTTTGCAAACCTCACAGACATTGCCATATTACGGCATTATTGTAGTGTTAAAAGTTTGGGGATTTAGTTTTATGTGAACAGACACTCAGCATCACATTCTCTACATTCATTTCAGTCACTGGGAAACTTTTCAGCAAGTTTATGATACAAACGCATCCCAGTGAAAGTGTGAGCTGTAAAGCATTATCTGCAAGGTACCTATTTTAGTTCCTGTCTCTTCGGTGTGGATGATCACAAGTCTTTCCTTCTCCTCTGATGGGGCTACAGTGGATTCGCTCTTTGCACTATGGATAGGACTGGGCGATGTAAGACTGCAGAGGAAAAGAGAACAGTTACTTCTAGTGCTGATCAACATCACCCTCATCTAAGATAAAAGCAAATATGCAGGCAGGCTTATTGAAACTAAGAATTATCTGCAGATAATGCAGAGAAGCCATTAACAAACCAAGCTGGGCCTGTAACTTGTCCATCACTCCATCAGTATCATAGCAGGCTAACTGATAAGTAGCACAATGTGTCTTCATTTTCCTTAGCAGAATGCAAGTTTGAGACTGCCACCACAGAATTCACATACACTCACACAGGGGTAAGACCACACTCTACTGAAGGTCTGCTCAGAAACAATTTATTGCTAGTCTTATATTCATACTGCAAGCTGAACAAAAGGCCACCCTGGCTTGCTTCATCTCTTGCTCTGGCTTTCAGAAGCACCGCTAATTTGAAATTCCAAGGAAAAAATACTTTTGGAAGTCAGATACCACTCATGTTCTTAAGATAAAGCTTCTTGAAAATATCCACATATTTCCACTGGAGCCATCTCAGCTGACTGTGAAGTTCAAGCAATTTTTTTTTTTTTTTTCAGAAATTCTTCCTAAATGCGTCACCCAGACAACGTGAAAAGGTGGCTGAAGCTCACTGACCCATTCAATATACCTCAAAAGTCACAGGAACTAATCCTTACAAGCGTGAGCAGGAGTTAATTTTTCATCTCTCCCGACACAGAAACAAAGGACAGAGAACAGAAAGAAAACAGTGCGGAAATAACATGATAGGTTTAAAAAAAAATAAGAGGCTTCAACAGCTTGCCTTCCGCATCTTCCCAGCACTGCTGCTACATATTCCACAGCTCTCACAGAATCAGAAAAGCCTTGCAATAGAGATGGAAATTACTTGCTAGCAGCTCCCCTCTGGTCCACTCCCACAGCCAGTGCTGGCCTACTTCTCATTTACATTATAGGCCTTCAAGCAGTCTAGTTTTAATGGTCCAGACTAAATGGACTTTCACCGTGTGAAAGGAAAAGACAAATGCAACTTACTAAGTGAAAGAATAAGCAGCTTCTAATGGGGATCGCCAACAGCTACAGTACCTGTTCTCTCCTGCTCAGACAGGGTGTCCATGATTGTTAAAGGGGTCCGGGCCACCTGGCTTTGCTGAAGGGTTCACCTTCAGAAAGACTAACTCCATTACAGCAGTTCCCCATCAGGCACGTGTTGTATACGTTTGTAAGCAGCCCCCTCCTACTTGTCACTGAGGGGGTGCAGAGCATAAAATTAAAATAATTGTTTGGGAGCCCAGAGAATACTATTGGATTTGCATTACATAAGGGCCAGAGGAAAGGATGAAACTTTCAAACAGCATGGGTACAAACAGGATGCCCAGCTGAGCTAACGTGTCCAGTAGCTCTGAGAGGGATTTTACTTCCTTCCGAGAACAGAACTTGATATTCCCTCTGCATACTCTCAGCTCATACTCTGAATGTGCCATCATCCCGATAAGGCTACTGCGAAGCGCATTGCTGGTTCTCATCCATGCAAAAGATAGAAGAATGAGAGCTGTCCTAGAAAAACAGTATTAGCAACTGTTGGGTGAGAAGGTGGTGAAACTGAGGGATGGGCAAGAGCAGGGAACTGGAAATAAGAATAAGCAGTCCAAAGACCAGGGAGATACAGAGCCTGGAAATAAAACATTCCCCTCTTCCAAAGTCTGCTCCTCCCGGCACAGGATCCACAGCCCAAAGCAAATACAAAGGATCCCAGCTGGGGCAGGGGGGTGGGGTTAAGTGGTCAATACAGGTCTCTACAACACAGACACTTTTACAGATAATCGCTTAGGCATTCCTATGTCCACAGTACCCTTTCCAGGCAGTTTCACTATTTTCAAAGGCCAGTGGGTTCACATGGCATCGCCAAACAGTGAGAGCACCACTGAGGTGCACTCAGATGAAGCAGTAGCACAGGTCAGGTTGCCTCATACATTATGCCATCAAGTTAATGCTGGAAACATTTCTACAGTTGTTTTTTTTTTTTTTAATATATATCAGTCACCAAACCCATTCAAGTATGAAATATCCACTGATGTAATTTGTTCTTTAAAGTACATAACAATTTACAATTAAAGCATGCAGAAATAAGTGCTGGGAAATTAAAGCTATTTAAGACAGATTTATGATGTAAACTGTTCCACTTTATTCCTTTTACCAGCTGGTTTCTTCACCCATATCCTTTCTCCACTGAGTCTCAGAGTTGCCAGTGCCTGCACAGTCAAGGCTTTAGGGCAACAGCCCCAGTGATAAGTCTGAATTCTCAAAATTTTAATAAACACCCCATCCCTGTTGTTTCAAATGACAATGGCAACAATCGCTCACCATTTGACCTGCTTCCCTCCCATGATCCCACTTTAGCCTTTCGCCTCACAGAATCCGTTTCTCGGGGAGCCTCCGGATTCTGGCTACAGACATGCCTTGTCCCTTCGCATGCTCAGAATTCAGTGCAGAAGACGCCAGCTCCTGTCAAACTACGGGAGAAATATTTCCAAGCCAGACCGCTTCACATTAGCTGAAAGATTCACAGCAGAAACAAAAACAAACAAACAAACAAAAAAAAAACCCAACACCCTCAGGGGCTTTGCAAGAAACCATCAGATGGCAGATCAGCAGCCCCCACACATGTATTTGATTCCAGCGTCAGGGAATTCTGCAGCCTGGGTTTTGCTCTTGCCGATTTTCCTCTCGGGTTATTTGTCTCTTGCTGCTGCATTTTGGTCAGCTGCACACCCAGTTGTTTTCATCACAAGGATTGCGATCTGGATTGCCAGTGGTGTTTCTCATCCCATTCTGCCCTTTTTAGACTCCAAGCACCTGCTGCAGAAACCAACGAACAGCCAAGAGAAGGTGCTCCTGCAAGCGGTAGGTTCCCTGCTCTTCCAGGCGTGGATGCGGTCTCGGAAGACAGCATGCAGCACTTCCTAGCCCTGTGCACGGCTTCCTCCTCGCTATCTCCAGCTCCCTCTCCCTCCTGCTGTCACACAGCCTGTGCGAGGCAGAGCTTTTCTCTGAGATGCCTGGCTCAGAGTGGGGGAGGGAAGGCTAGTGGAAGGGGAGGAGAAAGGGACATGGATGGGTGAGGGGCTCGGTGGCCTGGGAATCCATCCGATTTTGGCAAATTTTCTATGAATCATTTCAATTGCCTTTGCTTATTAGAGCTTTTGTCTCTGGGAATTCTGTTATTCAGGCTGTGAGCTCTCTTACTGAAGAGTTAATGCAGAAATGAGCTGATGCTAGGCAGGGGATGCTGCCCTGGGACAGACACGACAGCAGTACAATTAGATGGAGGGGGGTGGCTGCAGTTAATAACCACAACCCTCACTAATAAAAAAAGCAGTTGTTTCTCCCAGCCAGTTCTCATAACTAAGCTAGTACATTTCTCTCTGGAAGGAAAGAGAAACAAGCATCTTGTTTTCATCATGAAGCCTGGTGTTAACAGAAGACATCCCCAGGAGACAGAGGTCAGATTGCTCCCAATTTCTTTGGGGAGATCACTGATCACTTCTGTAAAGATTCTCACCACATTATGTCCTATCAGCAATGATATCACGATTACCGTATGGTAAGAGAACTCATGACGTTACACAGAAAAATTAAAAATACAACAGAGTCGTTTAGGGTGTGCAGAGAAATTTTCACTCACCACCAAAATACAGCCACACATGAGCAAACAGCAGCTATCTGACACTCCCTTATAGGGTAGATGAGTACGCATAAAATACTTCAGCTACCTTAAACTGAAGAATAAGTGGAGGGAGCGGTAAGTCCTACCGAGATCATGGCTCAAGAGTCCACACCAAAGTCCTGTGACATAAGCCATGAAATCCTGTTGCCATGACCAGAATTTTTACATCTGCCCTGGAATGGCAGCTTCAAGAGTACACTCTCTACTGACATCATGTGGAGGTAGTGGTCCAATACTGGCTCACATGGAGTTCCCACACTCTTCCAAATATTTATGTCTGTATTTATAAACACGACCTCATACTGATACACAGCAAACTCTGGGGATAAGTACAGACTACTGTATTTTTTTCTCCTCTGTTGGGCCAAGCAACCTTAACTCTCAGGTACACAGAGGCCTCTGTACTACACAGCATCAAAAGTGGCCTGGGAAATCCTGTGGAGACATCCTGCCTGCTGAGAAACTGACAGTGGCAATCCGTCCTGGGAAAATGAACCTCCTCACCCCTGCACCAGCCGGGGGCGGGTGAGGCAGCTAGTTGAGGCACTCTCAGGGAGCAGCCCAGGCAGGACACGGAGGCAACAAAGCCGAGCTGGGGCTTACACTGTGGACAGGAAACTGTGAATCAAAGAGCTGCAGCTATGCCCATGCAGCTCTGCTCTCTTAGTCTATTCCAGAAAAGATTAAATGGAGCAAAACATCACATCCAGAAGGAGATCTAGTATATTCAGTTACACAGTCCTTTGTCTTCAAGCTAAATTTTTGTTCTCTAGGGAAAAAGGAAAAGGCTGTGCTTTACTATGAAGCTATCCACGTGGGATCAGGTGCCCCCCTATAGCACAGTTTTTCTTCAGAAGCCCCTTCAGTTACACTGTCTCACCTATGTCCACTAAAACAAACAACAGCCATGCGTCTTCCCTCTCCCCTCCGCCCTCCTCCCAAAACAAGAATTTCAACTTCTGCCCCAAAGCAAAGGGTAGTAGGAAGAACTCCTAAGGCACCAGTGTAATGTGTTGTAACTGGCACACACTGCTCCGGTTCACAGCTGCCAAGTTGTAGCACCTACTACTGGAAGCGGATTGTTTACATGCTGCCATTCTAACCAATCCTGTCTTCCTCAGACTCCTTTTCTGTAGAAAGCCTCCACTTGCACCAGCTCGACCTTGCTTAACTTGTGCAGTCAAGAACTCCAGTCAAGGCTGCAGGCTGCTTATAGCATAGAGAACATACTTCTCAAGATCCAAGTCCTACTTCGAAGGGAAAAGTCACCTCCAACAGAAACCATACTGAACTCTGACTTTCAGGCTTCACAGCAGTATGCAGGAGATTTTTCACTAAATTAAATGCTGCACTTTAGATTGAAGGTTTAGATTGAAAGTCTGGGTGATGGAAGGGTAAATTAGATAACTAATCTAGACACAGTTAAAGGTGATGGATGAGGGCACAATGGCAATGAAGACACAGCTGCAGATCCCCCCAGGACCATATCTCTGGATTAAAGACTGGTGTGTTCCTGTAAATGCTGTTCAAATCCACATGCACCCTCATCTCCATGTCTCTGCAGGGCATGAGGTTTGTTGATTCAAGCTCCTTTTCTCCACATCTTTTTCATGAACTCTGAAATATTCATCCTTTGCACTCTAGCTACTTTGCCCCTTTCTTCCTGTGAAGCAGGCCACAAACTACATTTCAGCATCCCTCATGTCAGCACTCCCTCCAAAGGCTCCATCTGTACATTCAGGTTCCCAGTAAAATCTTTAGCTATGTCTTTCATAATTCTACTTCCCTGGTCTCACAGAAGGACACTCGAGCTTTAGACAATTGTCACTCAGAAGTTTCTCGCTCTTATCTATGCAATCACATCATCATGAATGAGATCAATTTTATCTGTGAGAGAAACAGCAGTAAACCACTGCTTCGTGTTGGTTCCTGAGGTTTCATTCTCCAGATCGGGCAGGAGACTATGTGTTGGGAATCCTCTCTTCTATCAGAGCTAACTGGATCACAGAGGTAAGAAAGGGCACTCTAGAGAATGTCAGACAAAGCACCACGAGGGGACACATCTTGGCAATAAAGTTCTTTACCTGGAAGAGTGGGACTCCAATGGCATGTTCTGCTGCCCTTCATACTGCTGCACCAGTGCTCGGACACTCCAGTAGGGATTTTCAATCTCCTCATCCATGCTGCTGTTTCTGGAGATAATAATCATAGAATGAGGGAAGCCTCTCCTGATAGGAGCAGAAATTCTTGTCTCCAAGAAGGAGGGTAGGAAAGCTTACAAAACGAAGGTAAGAAGGAAGGGACAGCTAGAAAACTGCCCGTTAAGAAAATTATCCTATTAGGGAGCTCATCCCGTCTTCTTGGTGTGAGGGAAAGACAGGCAAACAGGTCCTCCCCTTTTAAACTCATCCCTAATTCCGTGACTAGAAAACTACAAAAGCTCTGGAAGGGCAAGGAAAAGAACAGAACTTGCAAATAGCACAAGGACTGGCTTTTCCAAAGAACTCCTCAAAGTCTCTGCAAGAGAAACCTTTAGTATTTAATTTTTTAACAAAATATACCATTTCAACCTCATTTCCAAACTGCTTCATGGGTACTCCCTTGAGCGAATATATGGGCAAATGACCTTCAGTTGTGTAAATTAGACCCTCAATAGACCACCACCTGGCTTTCATTTAAATGTCATTACTATTATTATAATCCACATAGCACCTTTTGCAAGTGTTAAATGTGCTTTTCAGAATGGCACATTCCTTCTGTACATGGATCATTTTCCTTCGTTATCACCAGAACTCTTCCGCTTACATGGTAGGCTGCATCAGCTGATTAACAGCACACAACATTCTGCATCTGCCTATGTAGCCGTAAGCATAACATTGGGGTGAACAGCAATGTAGAAGACAAAATGGACTTGTGCAACAGGCTCAATGCCTCAATTCTGGAACTGCTCCCACCTCTGTAACCAGTACCTGTAGTTAAGACCTTCCTTTTGTTTAACTTGAAATGAAAATGTCTTCAAGTAGACAGCGCCAAGAAAGGACACTGTGCTCAGCCCAAAATGGGGAAAATGAAGCATCAGAGTTCCCTCTGGCTTGGCCATAAAGAACTGTTCTTTTCCAGTGAGATAACAGAGATCTGGCAGCTATTCTGCTGTAAAACCTGAAAAGAACCTGGGATACCTGCAGTCTTCATCATGAGGCAGCCAGGCTAGGTCAGCACTCCCCTTTGTTAGGCCACTATCTATTTAGGTTTCAGTAAGACAGCAGTGGTTTGTCTCTGTTTGCACAAATAGGAGAGCTACCTTACACCAGGAATTGTCAGGATAAACAGGCATCTATTTTAAAAGTTATTGTGTCCATTCGCTAAGATGGCCCAACCTCATGTAACCAGGGAAAACTCATTACCTCTGTCTGTGCCGGAAAACATCCCGGCCAGATTGCAAGACATCTTGACGAACATCTGCCAGAGCAGCCACCGCCCCTTGGGCCACTGCAGCAGCTGAGCGAGGCCTGTGACTGGCAGACGACGCTGACAAGCTCTTCCCCACCGTGCCAGCAGGGCTATGATTCATTGCTCTCCCGGAGCCTGGTTTGAAATGAGCAGCTAAGGCCAGGATCAACCTCATGATAGATTTCAAGTTCCCATCAACAATATCTGCAAAATGCAAATAAAGCCAAGGACAATACCATTAACACGAAGTCCCACCAGAGCTGTATCTGACCAACAAGCATGAATATAATTAAACCCAAGGGGACCATGCCAGTAAACGAGGACTATGCAAAGCAGACTGCATTATAGCACTGACGCTTAGCTCTGCTCGTTTCGCACGGAGTAGCAAACTGACTGCCACCTACAGGTGACAAGTTTAAACGCTTTGAACAGACCTGAGCCTTCCCTCTATAGCCATTTCCAGCTAACAATCCAGTCGGTTACATGACAGCACATGGTTATTACTGAACGCTCACTGGAAAAGTACAGCAGTCACTGAAGACTACCACTTTAGTAGCAGTCACTTCAATTAGCACGAGATTTGCATTTTTTTAATACTAAATATCAGAGAACAGCTATGTATTTCTTTAGCAATAGTGTCCCATATCATAAAATGTTTGTAGCCCCTTGCAAGCATTAACTAGTCACTTTAATAATATCACACCAGCCATTTCTCCCAGCATACAAACTAGCTCGAACATATTGATCTCAAGTCCACTGCAAAGATCAGCCATTCTTTCAGACAATTTCTCAAAACAATTATTCAACTGAGATACTCAAAGTCCATTAAAATAAGAGGAATAGGGTTTCCAAATATCAGAGGCAGCCTAAAAAAAAAAAAATAAATCTTAAGTGCTGGAGGCACGAAGACTGGTAATTACTTGCTTTAGTATCTGAAGAACTAGAAATAGGCCAACTAAGTCACAATGACTGTTACCTCCACTTCATTCATGGAAAACATGATGCCAAAAGTTTGTGTGAATCATCTGAAGCCCTAGAATGAGTCAATATCACAACTATGACCAGCACTCTGGAGCGTGTGTCCCAGAATCTCATGCCTGTATCCTATCCTATGACCATGTGACATCATTTCATTGCATATCCAGGTCGCTAGCTTTGCTTATGTAAGACTTTTATCAATATTGCTATCATTTCTATAGTCATGAGCTCATAAGACAACCTGCAACAGTACTGAAGGAAACGGTATAGTTACCAGCCTGGCAGTAGCAGTACTGTGGGAACAGCACTCATTACTCTGTATTTAAGTTCTCAGCCTCTCGCCAAGGCCTATAAACCAACAGCTTGCACTCTTCTGCTAACAAGGGTCATGCACTCCGTGTAGTCTGTCTCAGCATTTCCCCCCCGCCCCTTCTCATCTGAAGGGCCACAATCGAAACTGTGTACAGTACAGTTAGCAAGCAGTAGGGACCAGGGCCTGTCTTCCACCCCATAGATCTCCATGCACACAGACCAGCCATCCTTGTGATATACGACTAAACCATGCCACAGACACATGATTTTGCATATTGGGTCTCCTCCCTATTTACAGGCCACATGAAACAGTATCACAGGCTTCCAGTGGACCAGAAATATTTTTCCCATGTCTCATTTCATAGCAGCAGGTTTCTATGGCCTTCTAGTGAAAGATTCTGAGCTTGTATTCCTCATCACACCATTACTTGATCTTCTGACCGCTCAGTAGCTGGAGCAAAGGCACCTCTGTTTCAGTGCACTGTGATGCTACCAAAAGCAGTCAAGAACACAGTATCATTCAATCCAAAAACTGTTACTAAACAACAGGAGAAAAAAACAAAACTCTCCCACAAACCAATACATTATCTGTTTGATATGAAACAGAGACAGGCCTTCAACGGATAAAATCATCTGTGGTGACTGTCAGGGGCACATACCTTTTGCTGATGTCTGATGCATGCGGATCTTTTTTGATGCCACGAACTGTAAGACTTTCTCCACATTTTCCCTCATCTCCTGATGGCTGGTGGGTTTGACCTGAATGCCATTCAACTTCTCACCAGCTAGAGGAGCGAAAAAAACTTTATTAGAGAAGAACCGAACCACTTGGTGCTGTCACAGGAATTGCTATAGGTGTAGGGCCTGATCTTATCTCTTGTACGGGTACTGCAAGGGGTACGCCTGCTTTCTTGTCCTGCCTGTAAGGCATCCAGTACCAGGAATAACTAGGTTGGAGACTGTACTGGGTTTATATGGCAAGGTTTTTGCAGCCAGAGGGGAGGGCTACAGGGACGGCTTCTGTGAGGGGACGCCAGGAGCTCCCCTCATGTCCAACAGAGCCAGTTCCAGTTGGCTCCAAGACGGACCCACCGCTGGCCAAGGCTGAGGCAATCAGCGATGCTGGTAGTGCTTCTGTGATAACACATTTTAGAAGGGGTAAAAACTGCTGCACAACACCAGCCAAGAGAGAGGAGTGAGACTATGGGAGAGAAACAACTCTGCAGACACCAAGGTCAGTGAAGGAGGGCAAGGAGGTGCTCCAGGCACTGGCACAGAGATTGCCCTGCAGCCCGTGGTGAAAACCCCAGTGAAGCAGGCTGTTCCCTTGCAGCCCACAGAGGCTAATGGTGGAGCAGATATCCACCTGCAGCCCACGGAGAACCCCGTGAGAGAGCAGGTAGATATGCCCCAAGGGAAGCTGTGACACCATGGAGATCTCGTGCTGGAGCAGGCTGCTGGAAGGACCTGTGGACCCGTGGAGAGAGAAGACCACACTGGAGCAGGTTTTCTGGCAGGACTTGTGACCCTGCGGGAGACCCACGCTGAGGCAGTCTGTTCCTGAAGGACTGCACCCCACAGAAAGGACCCATGCCGGAGCAGTTCATGAAGAACTGCAGCCCATGGGAAGGACCCACATCGGAGAAGTTTGTAGAGGACTGTCTCCCCTGCGTGGGACTCCACACTGGAGCAGGGGAAGAGTGTGAGGAAGAAGGAGTGGCAGACACAATGCATAATGAACTGACCACAACCCCCATTCCCTGTCCCCCGCACTGCTTGGGGGAAGGAGGTAGAGAATTCGGGAGTGAAGTTGAGCTTGGGAAGAAGGGAGTATCTCAGCAAGCAGGTCCTTCTTCAAAAAAATGCCAAATACGAACACCATTCTTCTACAAGTTAAATCCTTTCAGAACTCCATTCCAGCCTCATGGGAGTTAACATGGTCCCTGACAAGTTTTAGCACATCTGTTGTAACTTTCTGCTAAAACATAAGGGCTTTAATAGAATTGCACTTATGATTTGTTTTAGGACTGTTTTCTTTTAGAGTCACTCCTTCCCCCCTGCAAGCTCTGACACTGTCATTAACATCTGCCAGTTTGCCTGACAGATGTCAGAGCCAAGGCCAGGCTCTTCTACACAAGATCTAAAACTACAAGATGAAAAATAGGGCCATATGGCATTACTGACCTACAATCTCAATGAGCAAAGCAAGAATGACTCCATCTCGGAGATCTCGTCTCAGGTCTTGGACTGGCTTTATTGTTGGCTGCTTCTTCAGCTGGGAATTCACCCAGGCCACATATGCCTGTAGTTGTTGCTGAAAATAGAAAACAAAACATTTGCACATCATTGCCATTTCAGAGAGAAGTTGCATAGCTCTCACTTTTCTCTTTCATGTTCACGGATCTCATAGTCTTTTGCCCTTGAAAACAAACACCAATGGTCTCATTCCAAAGCCTGCTGAGCACTAACTGACATCACTGCACGCTGTGGTGCAGCTCACTCCACGCCAGGACAGGAAGAGCAACCAGGCAGCAGGACAGGACTCATGATCTAAGCACAGCTGAGAAGAGAGCTTTACATTACATTTGATCTAGGCTGGTGCCAAAACAATGCTGTCATCACCTCATTTTTGGTGCCAGGATTAGTTCACTCACAGCATTTAGTGTCCCATCCACACCATTTTCTTCCACACATCGAGAAAGTAGAAAACCCATAATGCAGAAGCAAAAAACCCTGTAGTATTCCCCATTAAATTATGCCATCTACCAAAGGAAACAACCAGGACAGATTTCCTGGAAGAGACAACAGCCTCCCTCCTTAACACTCCCAGCACGGCTCATTTGTAACAGTTCATGCAAGAGGGAAGAGACACCCCGTTGTACAGCCCCCTTCCGCCTTTTCCGTGGAGCTGCATCAGTGTTTCTAAGGGCCCAATTTCTATTTCTGTACATGTGGAAGCTGGCTTGCCACAGCACTTAGCACCTTCAAGACCTGAGAGCAAGGAGCACTGCCTTTCCAGCAGATCATACTGGATGCTGCTTCATATAGCTGTGCATGTTGCCACAAGGGGAAGACCAGGGAAACTTGAAACTCAGGCTTCTGGTCAGTATGAGGACTCATCTGACATAAGTGACAAAGGCAAAGAGCAGATTCACATGACTTTTCCCTTTCCGTTCCCCTCTCAGTAGCACTTCCATGGCTAGTAGGAGTGCTAGTAACACTGAAATCCCTTTGGGCAGGGCCGGTATGGTACATGGAGGGTAAACAAACTTATCCATTTATGGGATTACCTCCCTTTTCACTAAGCTTCCCATTATTCTGCCAAGGCAGCAGGGTTTAAGTCTCCATTCTATATTATCGCAGCAATGACAAGAGTTTATGCTTTTACAGCCCATCAAAGTCACAATCTGATCATAGCTTCACTCTTAATTACCCTGACAGAGGAAATCCAACTTTAATCACACCGTGGTTCGGTCTGCTGGTTCAGAAAGGTGACTGGACCTGTATTCAATCAGTTCCGCTCACTCAGCAGAGAGCTGGAGAGCAGAACAGAGGAGACGAGCTTGGGGGACTGCCTGACGGCTTTTGGAAAAAAAAAATAAGAAGCAGAAGTGGCAGATCTGATGCATGCTTGCTGGAGCAGACTTGGCCTGTCACATGGGTTGGATCTGCATGCTCTTGTCTGGCTGTAATGGCAACGATGCATGTCAGTTTTGCCTGCCCAATTTCACAGGTCTTTATTTTCTTCTTAGTGCGACTGGGCACTGTGGAGAATTAACAAACCTTAACTTTCTCTCTCTGTCTTACACAAGTTGATGATCCTGTTCTGAGTTTCAACAGCAGCAACTGTTGCCAGCTGCAAAAAGCACCCCCACCTCTTGCAATTTTATTTTAACTGATCACGGGGGTACTGAGGTTCAGTCTCACAACAGTCTAACCCCAGAGCCAGACAGACCACAAGCCTTCTGCTACACAGATTCCATAAAGCTTTAATTTATTCAAACAAGTACCAGAGAAAAAAGGTAGGTTTGTTTATACTAATACAGCACCATTATAGAAATATGTACATTCATAAGTAAAGATGTACCAGTAGGGCTGCAGCATGAAAACTGCAACTGAAGTCTATGTAATTTAGGGAAATAATCTTACCACAGTTGTGTTTACTACCTTGTTGTCATTTTTCAAATCATTTTACAAAGTTCTAAACTGTTATATTGTACTAATTCCACAAGAGCACAGCCTCTTCCACCCATAGAAAGCTTGCAGTTTTTATGGGAGCCTATACGGTTCTTTCATTCAGACACTTCTGTTTTCACTCAAAAGAAAAACAGACCCTTTCACTAAGCAGTTTGTATTCTATGTCTTTTTGCTGAACATTCTTCATGCATTCATAAGAATGCATTTTTTGGCAAACTTTTAGTCTTTATCTCTTAAAAGCATGAGAAGGTTGACATTATTATTACAAGAAAAAAAAATCACTCCTAAATCCCAGTGCATTTACATTTTAAACAATATTTACTAAACCCAGGATTCTGAGGCAATGGAATAAGGACATCACCATTACAAAGTAATTTCATACCAGTAGCTGTTTTAATACTGCAGACTTACATTTCATTAGAAGGCTTTTTGCCTTTTCCCCCCCCACTAAAGCACAAGATTTTCCTGCAGAAGTTCAGAGAGTTGGACCGATCAACATTTCCTTATTTTGTATCCAAAAACTAGAAGATCTAACGACTTTAGCAAGAGACTTGGATTGCTGCAAAGCTAAAAGCCCAGGGAGTAAGCTGTCACTTCTGGCAGCTAAGGTGAGTGGGTGACTGACCTTACCAGGAAATTAACAGATATAAAAGTTTAGTGACCTAAAAATGGCAAAGTGGTGTTAAATGCATGAAGGGACAAAGCCCCCAGGCTACTCTGCAGAAATCCCAATAGCAATTTTTAAGCTAGTGAGTCAAAAATGCTTTGCTTCACCACTCTGTGGCTTCCCCATCAGCTGGCATGGACTAGGCACTAACAAGGACATTGTGGGACATACCTTAAAGGCCAACACTTCCAACACAAGCACAAGGCCTTGATCCACAGCCACAGATTCAGTTTAATGAATGGGACCCATAAAAAAAAAAAAAAGTAAAACACTTGTTTTACTCCCTCACAATTCCATTTGTTTCAAAACCCAAGACAGCTATCTCAACTCACAACAGAACAGCCCTGAATACCACCACAGCAATGGTGCAATGCTACTGGATGGATATCATTCATGGCACTTATATCATCCTCCAGCAGAGAGGAAACAGATTTGCTGTGATGTATTCTGCCATGAGAACTGCAGCTCTATGCAGCCTACTCCACTTCACAAAAATACTCCCTGGCCTGCCCTTGTCCACGGAAATACTTACACCAAAAACACATGCTCCATCACCATTTGTGGCTGCAGGCATCCCAGCTCAAATGATATATATGCCCCATCCAGTCTCACATAGGTCTCAGCTCCTCTTAGTCAACAAGACACCAAGGAGGTGGGTGACATCTCAAACGCGCTCCTCATTTCGTTTTCCAAGGCTGTCCCCCCTGTGCTTTCACACTACCTCCTGACAAGAGAGTAGGACACTGCATTTTGTGCCTTCTAAATAATTAGCAAAAGGAGGCAATAACCGCAGAGGCAGAGCAAACGGGAGAACACAACCCAGACTGAGTTAAGGACACAGGGTGAATCTTTGTGCCTAGAAAGCTGGACCCGCTAGTCCCCCAGACCTGCTCAGGTTCCCTGCTCTGACCATCGCTCTAATTCCTACACTCCTCTTGTTCAGCTTTTGTCTTTCTAGTTGAAGGGAAAGATCCTGCGGGACCTATGACACCAATTCCGGTGATGCTGTAACTATGCTACTACAGCTGCCTGCAGAACCTCCAAACATCACAAGACTAATAATAATCGCTAGAGCTTCCCCTTGTTGGTTTATAACCTGGTATGGCTGACAGCTATATCCAAGAGCAATCAGAGAGGGAACAGCTATTGTTCTATCTCGCTCATCCTCGTCCTTCGTAATAATCAAATAATTAGCCAAATAATTATTTCGTCGACCACTCAGGTGTTTTCTGCTTCTCCCTACATTTTGGTTTGAGCTTCTGTTCAGCCAAATCTTAGACTTGATGGAGCTCACACTACTCTACTCCCACATCAATATTTCTTTAAAAAACAGGATTTTCAGAAGAAAAACATATCAGCCTAGGCTAAGATTTACTGTGCAGAGCACATGTTGTTAGGATTATGGTGGAGTTAAGCTTAATCCTATTTATGTTAACACAGCTTTGTGTTCCAAAAAAAGGCCAGGTTTACCTGTACCTTGCAATGGGAAGAAGAGCAGCTCCCTTACCTGAATGAAGTTGGAGCCCAGATTGCTTCAGCTCCTAGGCAGGTCATTGTAGGGTGTTTATATCCAAGTCACTCTGGAAGCCTTAAAAGACTTCGCAGGGCAGAAGATTTTTAAAGCGAGATACTAGGGGGCACCTGCAGTTGTAAGGAATTTCCTAACTTGCAGGCACTTCTGCTGGCAAATTACAGGTTAGCAGTTCAGTAAGCACAACACATCTCAGAAGAGGATTTTACTTTGGATAACTTAATCAGCACATACCCTGAAGAAGTGCCTCAGACCTACTGGCTATAGGAAAACAGCTGTGGAGGTCAGGAGCATATATCTTTGTGCTTTCATTTGACAGCCAATGATACGCAGGAGGAAAACGCCCTTCCNTTTTTTCTCAGCAGCTGTAATCCCTTACTGATAATTACAATTAAGTGTCATTATCCAATATTTTCCGCAGGTGGAAGAAAAGCAGCAGCTCTATTGCAAATCTCCTGCCAGTTGCAGGTGTCCTTGCTATTCTCATTTGACTAGTACGGTTCACCACCTGCTGCTTAGGGCTCATGTTTCCCCCTTCTCAACCACCAGTCACTCCAGTCTGCCTTACAGTAAATACAGGGAGATCACAATGCCTCGATGTGCTACTGTCCTTTATCATCAGTGCCATCTACATTACACTATATAAAGTCAACTTTCACCTCCTCTGAGATTAGGGTATTGCACATTTTGAAGTGGGCCAAATCTTCATTCTGGGCCAAAATCGTTCTTTAGCAGGCAGATGCCTCCAAATGGCCTGACCTCTTGCTATCACGTTGCTGTAGACTCCCATGACACTCTCTGCCTCTAGGAAGAGATTACTTTTCTGCGTTCATTTGATGAATTTGGATCTATCCTTATTGTTGGATTTCGGGAATCAGCCTGGAAGAATAACGTTTCTCATAATCTTGGCTCTGCTTTTCCTTTATACCCTATGGACACTGCCCAAGCACCAGGTCTAACAAGGTCAACAATAATAGCCTTCACGCTATGAGGTTGGTCCCAGTATGAAAGCCATTGAGCGTCCTGTCCGTTCAGAGCACGGAACCAAATGTCTGCAACAGCAAAGCAAAGGCTAGCCTAATTGCATCAGCATGGAATGTTTAAGGCCGTACGATTTCTAAGCTTTCTGACGTTACCTTAATTAGATGGGAACCGTAATTTTCCATCCAGTGTTCCTCTAGTTTGATGTTTTTGTTTTTGTTTGAGAAGGCCTTTGTATAAGCAGAAAATAAAAACTCACAAGCAAAGAAAATGTTTCTCTCTGCTCTCAAATCCAGCGGAACATTTTTTTTTCTCCAAATTGCTGCTTAAATGTGATTCGGGCTGTTTAATGTATTAAGATAGCTCCTGATGCATCCAACAGTGAAAACCACCCCATTATGACCAGAGCAATGCCAGAACGACCATACGTACCCACAGGACTCCTCTTTCATAAAAGTCTTACTTTAAAGCAGGAGGTGTAATTTCAGTCAAAATAACTTTTGATCTGATGTGTATCTTCCAATTCTATAAACAGCCTGTCTCAAGCACAGAAGATGCCTCAGTACAGGAACACAGTTTGGAAAAAGAGGTACCCATGCAATCTGGTGCACACCAGGAGACAGTGTGAGAGCTGCAACAGACCGGGACCTCCTTAACTCTTCACCCCTATCTGAGTGAAAATATGGACATCTCCAACACCCTAACATGCTTGGACAAGGATTTTTCACTGATCTGCTGAGACCCAGAAAGAAGGCTTATCCTGAAGGCTCAGTGAAATTCTAGCCAGGACATGTTTTCGGTAACTTCTAAGGTCAATTTCAAAGATTCAAGCAGCACAAACCTTTGGGAGGAGCAGCCCAACAATGCCCTTAACCCGTGCTATGTTCTAGGCACCCTCAGCTGGACTTTCCTCGTCTTGAGGTAAACCGTTTCTTCAGTTCAGTGAATTCACGTAAGCAGTAGCCACCTGTTTCTCTAGCTAGATTCAAGAATATAAAGGCCAGTCTTCTGCTTTCTCATCTCTTAGTCCAGACAACATTTTTGAAACCACCGAGCCTGACTACCATACATCGACTGTTCAGGTTTGTGCAAAGAGTTTAGAAAGCAACTGCCTGCAATTTTAGAAGGCTTTGGCCAGATCTTTAGAAATAGTTTAGAGACATTCCTGTCATCCTGGGTGTTCAGAACAGATATAAAGAATTAAATCCTCCTCTCTGTACGCAGCTTCCTAAAGACAGATCTCACACAGAAACTGATCTTGCCCTTAATTCAGAATGTCAGGATGGGGAGAACACTGTCTCCACATCCAGAGGGAGAACAGCAGCAGGTTTTGCACAAATCCTAGCAGTACTGCTGGGCTGAAGTGACAACGGCCTGTGGCATCCTGGCTAAACTACCACTTGTTACTGGGAGGGGAACAAGTGCGTGGTCTACTAAAAGAGCAGCTCACCGGCAGATTTTCGGATGCCAGCTCCAGTGCTGGAAGGTCTGTAAAGGATGAAGTTTAGAGCTGAAGGTGTATTTCACACGTTGCCTGAGTGCAAACAACAGCAAGAATTTCCAGAGTGCCCAGCTATCCAGCAGGACACGTAATTTTTGACTGCAAAGTTTTCCACATCTTTCACAGTCCTTTACCCATTAACAGGAAGAGCTTACGTGTTAAAGAGCAAAGCCCAATTCCATTCAGACTTCCTAAATTCTTCCCACCATTTTGATTTTTACTTCTTGTTGCACAGCCAATAGCTGTCATACTCCATTCCAGAGACATACAACTTTCAGTACAGGATGAAGTAACTCTTACCTGTGCCTATATGCACTGCTATTTTATTCATTTAGTGTTGCATTTTAGAATCCTTTTGGACATCCTTAGTAGGTGCAAATCTAAGATCGCTTTAAACAGCTCATGAAGCCAGCAGCACTGCTCACATCTGAAAGATAGTTATGCTCTGTATTTTGTTGCAACCCAGCAATAACTAACCTGGAGCCTCCTCCCAAGAAACTGAGCCTAAGTGGACAAATGGCAAGAAATGCATGTCTGACAGCTTTTTATTTCTGTAGAACCAAAGATTGAGTTAATCTGTGCAGAGCAAAAGTTCTGATTCCATTTTCCCTTTTAATACAAGAAACATTTTCCTTCTATTGTTCTCTTGCCAAGACATATCCTTGCTGTCAGACAGTGATCTCACTTGGGCCACCCATCTGCCAGATAGGGGTATTTTTGTGGGTGGCATCTAAGTGTGCTATCTTCAGTCAGTAATTTTGCCTGTCACTTTCAAAACACCACATACGAGCATTCTCCCCGCAATTAATCTGTTTTCTACCTATACATCCTTTAACTCCAGTCTCTTGTTTGTAAAATTCCTGGGATTACTCACTATAGCTCCAACACCCACAGTGGCAGTTCTGTGCACTCTGTTAATGTTCAGAACCATCTGAAGATGGCACCTGTTCCTTAAACAAATTCACCATCATTGCAGGCAGCAACTACTCCAGAAGTCTAACAGATAAGAAGTCATGTAAAATGAATCATGCTAGGATGTAGTCCTTTGAATCACTAGTCAGACATCCACACCCCAAAATCTTACTGCCATTCAAAGCCAGGTTGTTCTTTAGGGATAATTTCTGGCACTTTTGAAAGATGTTTTAGTGCCTCTGCATTTTCCCCGACCTGGTATTTTGAAGCCCTTTTCTCACACAGGCAGTGTTTCTATGCAAGCATATAAGCGAAAAGCTGAGCCACAAGAGATCTTTTACTATAAATTGCCAGTGCTTAGGAGCACATGATTCACCCTGAATTATCAAATGGTTCCACTACACCCAAACAAAGTCTAAGGTCTGTCAAAACAAGTTGCACTGAGACATTCCCTGATGCTTCAGGAAAGAAAAGAAGCATTGTTCCGTATTTAGCAGAATGCGGTCACTAGCCCTGTACAGACAGCGAAAAGCAGCTTTGTGAAGAGACTGAGCACACAGTATGACTGAACAGTGCTTTTTGCAGGCAAGAACCTTTCGTATGAAGAAAAGGGGAAGGGACACCCAGTGAGGTTGCCTGGTCCAGGATGAAGGGCACTAAAGGCACATTAGGACACAGACTCGGTTCCTCGCTCTGCCAATGACTTGCTGTGAATTTGGCAGCTGACTTTACCTTTGTGTGCCTCAGTTTCTAGCTATAAAGCAGCTGTGCTACTTTTTATGTTCCTTGTAAAATGCTTTGATAACAATAAATCTTTGACCGTTACTGTGCAAATGCACTGTAATACACCCTGCCAAAGGACAGCCACTGCTATGCAACCAAGTAATAGCCTGGCTTAGACATACAGTGAACCACAGGCAGGGATGGAATCCTAACTGCTCAACCCCTAATCCTATGTAACAGCAAATACATCCTTCCCTTGCTGATAGTCCTATTGCTGGCCAGGCACGAGGGCTTTGGGAAAAATTGGTAAGAATTCCTGCTAGAGGAAACAATTGTCTGCTAAACTACATCTTCATGTAAATCCAGGTGTGGGAAGCCCCCAGTTGTGTTTTCCAATGTCTGTACTTCAGGCTTAGCAGAATTATAATGCAGCAGCTGCCCAGTCTCTCGCAGACCAGACAGGCAACCTGGCAAGGTTCAGGTGGTGCTTCAGATCCCAGCCTTTCTCACTCTGGCCAAGCCTTAAACAAGCGTGCCTGACCATCCTGTGGCTTTCACAGCGCGGAGCAGATGTAAAATACCAGCAGCCTCATACCAAAGCAAACCCGATGTGAAATGAGACTTGGCCCTACTATGTGGAGAACAGCAGCATCTCTAAAGAGTTGCTTCTTGTATTTAGTGAGACCCAGCCTCGGAGGGATTCGTTACTACAGGGAGCGTTTAGTTACGGGCTGGTTCTAACAGGCTGAACTGGATGAAGGAGACAGGAGCCAGAACAGCTCTCTTCATAGTGAATCCTATTAGCTATAAACAGCACTCATTGCAAGGAGAGGGTGCGTGCAAGTTTCTTCTGCTTAGATCACGGTAGCAGAGATGTTTTTATCACAGATCATGCACGTTGCACCAAGGGGGAGAGAGCAGATGCCAGAACAAGACAGTAGCAAGTCTATACTGCCAGAAAATTACTTCAACCAGAAAAGCGAAACAAAATCACGCCCAGGTCACTTCCCACAGCAAGGACTCAGCTCTCACAGACAGGGTGCCATCTAATCACCTCAAGTCCACCAACAGATACAGCAAACCTTGAAGAGTGAAGGAAAGAGACCTGTATGCGTGGGAAATCCAGGAAACACCTACTGCAGATGCCACTCAGCTAAGAGCCCACTACTCGAGGGAAAATACTACATGAAGCACTTGGTGAGGGGGCAGGCAATGAGCAGCCGGCTAGGGAAAGAACACAGAGCTCTACCTGCACTGCACCGCTTCCTGCATGCATACCGCTGGGGAGTAGCGGTTCTCACATAGCAACATGTGTAGGTATTCCCCTATGTGGACAGAGCCTTATGTGGTAGCCTTGCTGCTGTTGGTAGGCCCTGATTTCAAAACAACCTCTGCTTGCGCTCCTAAAATTCACTGCCATTTCACTCTCTGGAGAAGAGCCAATCCCAGGCCTGTTGTTCAACGTAATCTCAGAGGGAAAAAATAGCTATTTCAAATGACTCGTTGAACACAAGCAACTACATAATTAAGATTTCCAGAGGAAATTATCTTCCAACTTGAAAAACAGAAGGTACATGACTGTTAAAATACAGACACATTAATATCTTGGAGCTGTCAGGCCCATTTCTGACACATTTCTGGGTGCCCCATCTGTTTTAAAGAACTGACAGAAGTGTGAACGCTTTTCTCCAATAAACTGCATTTCCTCACGGAGAGAGAACAAGCTGAGGCCACATAGACAGGGTCACCACAGAGGACACCCTGCCCCCTATGGTTTCCTTGCGTTATAAACTACTGCTTTTAGCAGCCATACATCCCCATGCCACCATCCAGCTGTGGGATTGAATTATTTAGCTGCCTCAGAGCAGGATAAATCTCAATAAACAGCAGGGAAACACCTTCGAGGCGGGGTAGTCCATTAATGAGAAAGGGACAGGAGTCGCATGACGCCCACAGGGGAGTCTGCTTTAGATATCTGCAGTTGACACGGTCCACAAAATATTTTGGCCAGGGACTCTGAAAGGGAAAGGAAATACACTGGCCTGCACTTGCAATTTACAGGGCCCCTTTAGCAATCTGTGATTATGTTCATCATGGAGAAAGCATCCATCTACCAGATGATCCGTGAAGCAGAACAGGCATTACCTGCAGAAAGGACAACTACGCTGCATTCTCCATCCCCACTCAGGATGGATAGAGAGGGAAAAGAATGCAAAGGAACAAAAGAAACTCGCCTGTAGCCTCTTGGGTTTGTTGGGTAACTTTCCAGGCATGGATTATTGACCAAAGGTGCAAGATAGAGACACACAATCTTCCAGAGAAACTGGAACTATACCTGGCCTCTAGGTCCCAAGCAGGTGTAGGGTTGCACCTGAGCTCTGCACATACACCTAGGAGCTTGCTAGCAACTTACTTACAAAGCACAGATTTGGAAAGTACGTCCTTGTATTTCAAGGTATCTAGTCACCACATAGCCACCTGTCCACAAGAGGCACTGAGTCAGCAAGACAATTCCTGCAATACCCCAATTCACTGCTTGTGTTAAATTCAGTTTGAATTTTTATCTTGAATCTGCTTCGACACCCAACCATTAGCCAGCCACTCCCAGCCTTTTAACATCACAGTGCTGTGTTGGGATCAGACACCTTGGGACACTCTTTCACATTCAGGGACTTCTATAAATAAGCACCGAAGGTACAAAGAGGGGAGGAAGTACAGCTGGTGGATCAAAACAGAAGGCACGGAATTACAGGGTTTCTCGCTCATTTCCAACTGTGTCTGTGATGTGATGCTCATCCTTGGCAAGTCGCTTAACCTCTCTGCACCGTAGGTTCTGCACTTGCAAAACTGATTTGAATTTACTTTTGTTATAATGTGAAGTGTGTAATGTGGCAGAGACATCCCAAGCAGGAGACACGAGAGTGAATCTGTTTTTATGGTGGGAGAGGGACCTTTTTCCACAGCTGAGCAGTCTGTAGGTAAAACCAGACAGTCAGGGTGGGGCTAGCACTTACTGTAAAACTGTTCTTTGCTCCCATTATTAATCATCTTATTAATCTACACACATTACTCTTAGCTTATACCAGAGAAGGATCTGCTGCCCTCGAGCACAGGATGTGTAAGCTTGAGCTAAAATCAATACCTTTGCTAGCTAAAAATTAGACGGAGATATGCGGTGGAGGAAGGGATGGAGTATTGACACAGTTATGCAGAGCAATCAAAGGAGACCTGCGGCTGGCGCGAAGCTGTGAGGCTCAAGTTTCATACCCAGTTTGTTTTCCCCGTGATGACTGGTGCTGTTAAGCCCAGGAGGGGATGTTCATTTTCTGTGAAGAACGGAGTATGAGGGCAGAACAGTCAGGTGGGGGCTGAGCTTTGCGAAGATGAGGAACGACTAAACACAAACAAAAATAAACTATGAGCACTAAAAAAGAATAAAACACACCGAAAGATTATCCCTGCCACCATATGAGAAAGCAAATAGCAGCTACTGTTTGGTTTCAGCACAAGCCCCCACAATTTTCCTTCCTTTTCAGCTTACAGACGGGAAATCATGCTCCAGCACGGTCTGCACTATGCACAGCCAGGCAGCAGCTGCCCAGGCATTTTGTACTGAGTCCATAGGGAGTCCAACGGGACTAATTTTTTGTGAACCCTAAAGAGGGAAGCCGACAACAATCGGCCTTCCCCATGCAGTTACGGGATTCCCATTTCTGGAATTTCTTGGTACTTCTCACTCCTTATTTTATGATTTATTAGTCTCCCTAACAGCAGAATAAACAAATTAAAAAAAAGAACACTTTTAAAATTATATTTTCCTAACCAAGACGAATTTCAGTCCCCTAGAGACTCAACCTGTAGAACAAGACGGGGAAAAAAAACAGCCAGTCTGCTCTTTGTCAGCCTCTCCCAAGAAATGTGTGTTCACAAAGCAGAATTCCAGGCTTTCCAACAGCCTTCATAGAGACTTCATATACTCAGAAGGGGAGTCAATTCTAATAAACTGCGCTCCCTGCTGCAGTTTATATTATTTAATGGTACAACACTAAAGCGCTGCGAAGAGAATAAAAACTCCACGCTAAAAACACGAGTTGTAAAACAGCCACAAACTCTTCAAAAAATTATTGCCGATTTACAGACCCCTGGCTGAGCTGCCCAGTATGCCCTTCTGTTAGTAAGCAGCTCTCCCACCCTGAAATCTCGCTTCATTTTTCTCCTTCTCTGTTCCTCAAAGCACTTAAAGCACTGGGAGACATAACAACTCCTGAGAGATGCTGCACAAAAGCATGCTGCCTTGCCCTGGAAAGGTCTGTGCGAGACTTGGGACATGCATTTACCTCTGTGAAGCCCTCCTGAAGAATATCCAGTAAATTCCCACTGGCCAAACAAGCGAGCATTCTCCACGAGCCCACCGATGGGTGAGGGTCTCAGAGGATGCAGGGCAGATCCTCCAGCTCTCTGGCTACGACCTCTTCCTCCTCTTCCCAAAGACAAAGAGTTGGAGCTCATCAGGAACCGCATTCATAGTCCCATATGTGCAGCCCGTTACTGCACACGGATAGTTGAGCCAAAGTCAAGGCTTGCACTGGGCATGCTCGAGAGGGAGCTGCTGGGGGAGTAGCGGGAGAGATGTCATACGTTCCTATAGAAACGCTTCAGCTTACAAGATGCAGGCCCAGGACTGAGTTGGGGAAACATCTGAAACCCATTTCCAGCAGTCGTACTCACACAAAACCTGCTGCGTCAAAGAGATTTTCAAACCCACCAAACACAGCAAGCCCTGTATGGTGTGGGGGCAGGGAGAGAGTCAAAGAACGGCAAATAGCAGATGCCTTGCTTAGCTAGAAAAGCAAAAGGGAAGACTGTAAGAGCTGCCAGCTTTAACTCTCAGAAAGCGCTCTGCACCCCCAGAGAAATAGCAGCATTGTCAGCAAGCTGGTAGAGACAGGAAGCTGCAAACCATACCACAACACAGCTAGTAACATTTGCACAGCACTCGGCCCTGCTCTAGCTGCTCTGGCGATGAAGTCAAAAGAAGAAAGAAGACAGAAAACTTTCAAACTAGAATTAAATACAATCCCGAGGAAATTTGCTAAATTGATAACAACCGCATTCATTCCAGAAACAAGTATCAAATTTCTCCAGGCAATCTCTCAAACTTCATCTCACCTTACAGGAAATGCCCAGAAAAAAAAAAAAAAAAGAAAAGCGTCTCAGAATGGATGAAGACACCTTCCGCCAGGCGCTCTGGCTGCCAGTCCACAGAGCAACGCTGCAAGTACTGCCCAGTGATATCAGACTATGCTTTCAGATTTCAAAGCATTTCTATGTGAGAGACACATTTAAAAATAAACATGTTTTTCTGCCTAAGTGTTGAAGCACGTGGAGGAAAATGCAATTGCATAATTTTACCATTTTTTCCTGTCACATATGGAGATGCAGCTAAAATACAGAAAGACACGCAACAGGTATTTCTATCTCTAACCAACCCATGTCATTCAAAAAGGAGTCAGCCCCCATGCCTCCGTGACCTTTTTAAAATTATTTTTTTTTCAATGTTTGCCTTCCCTATTTTTCATAATTCAGTGGGAATCGAGATTCTTATGTTTTCATTGTTTGTAATATCACATCTGTTAAGCAAAACAACAGATCACTGCGAGGCTTTGCATAAAGTCTTGTAAGCAGGCAATGCTGGTGGTTAATGCCTTGATCCAGCTTACTTTTGAGACTCAAAATACCATTAAATAGACAGCAATATATATTTATCCCCATTTTTTGTGTTGCTTATGTAGCTTATGCCTTTGCAATTTCAATAAAATTTCATAGAAAAACTGAACAAGTGGTTTCCCCATCAGACAGAAAGTGACCTAATTTAAAAAAAAAAAACCAAACAGAAACCAAAACCCAACAACCACAAAACACACTCTAAGCCTTTTCTGTGGACTTTACAATGCTACCCTTGACTAATAATATCAAAGAAAAAAAATATTTATTATCTGGTTTTCAGTGCTGCATGGTGAACATACATTCATAGAAGACTTCCAATATCAACAGGTCAGGATGCAGCATCCCTTCCCTATACCACTTTGACTTCCGGAACAAAAAAAAATTAACTCCAGCTGTACTGAAGTAAAATCAAATGCACTGCGAATGCAGAGAGAGGCTGCAGATGGCTGTTAGCTGTTCTCTGATTGTTTTTATAATTCATCTTCTGAATTTGATAGCAGATTAAATATTTTATGCTCATAATCCCTGCAAGCTCTAGATATTTACCCTTGTCCTTTGAGAAGCAGAAAAGCCAAAGGCAGGCAGTCCCTAGCCACAGACTTTACACTGGAGGCATAACCCAAATTTACAGGAGTAAAAAAAATACATTAAAATAAGAATAAAGAGATAATCTGTGCAAACAGCATAGAAATGCGAAGCACAAACAGGATTTCAATGTAAAATGTATGGTTTAAATCATGATAAAATGATACACTGAGAACACCAGTTCGTTTATTATGGTCCACCTCAGTGGCAGGCAGTAGGTGTCCTCTCTCATTAGTGACAGGCAACAGTGAAGCACTTTCAACATTTGTGCTCCACCCTGTAAGTACTACAACACATTTGGGCAACAGCACGAGGCAGTTGCAACCTGCATTTGTCCATAGAGCTTGTATGTTAAGTCTTGGCAGGCATCTCTAGCCCGTCAGGGATGCAGACTAGCTTTGTTCAGAAGGGGGACATGGGTATTTGATCATCTGAACTCAAACCAGTTCCAAGGTCCCTGTACAAGCTCTCTGTGGGACCATCCCCAGTTACAGCTTAGCGGTCCTAAGAAATACGTAACACATCCTTCAGTCACAGTGTGCTCCCCATGCTATTGCATAGCAGGTCATGTCACACAGCATGATGGTGAGGAGGCTGTTAGCCACATCGATTGAGCAGCTGGCTTTGCATATAAACCACACAAAGCGTCCTGGACTTCCTTTCAGAAACATAGTGATGGATATATATACGTACAACAGATACAATAGTCAAATGTGGTCTAGAGAAGGGCAATTTCTCATAGGCCAACCAAATACAGCAAATGACAGAAAAACCCACATGTAGTTATTAGCACTGAGAAGCATTTCCCTCACCCCTATACCCCTGTTTCCTGGAACAAATCAAAGGACCTAACGCCGCATGTGTCACCCGTAGTCCAGTAGTGACATCCCCGAGAAATGCAGAAATACTATCTCAGCTGAACATATCGGGGAAACTGTGAAGAAGTTGGTGTGGACTGGAGAGACTATTCAAACCAGACGCCCTATCCTGCCTGCCTGTTTGGATAAACCAAGAAAAGCTGGGACTGAAGTCCGAAATTCAGGTGGTCATTCTCAGTCTCGTATCCCTGTTACAGAACTTTTACCTACAAGAACACCAACACAGTGAAAGGCAAAGCGTTCACATTATACGTGCCAGGTTCAAGTACAGGCCTGCTCACAGTATGTTTTCCATCAGAGACTTTGTCATCAAAGATTTCCCTCTACATGGGGTTTCTTATCTTTGAAACAGAGCTGCCTCACTTCGACAGTAGGTCAGAGAATAGAAACTAGGCCATTTCTGATGGCTAGACTGAGAGGCAGAGCACGCTGAGCCATTCTTCTGTTTACTGTGGTAACAAAAGTGCATCTTGGGTGTATGTGTGCGCTGAAAATACCTTTTAAAAATTAAATGCCTGTTCTCCCGTCTTTGTGTTTCACTCTTAAATGCCGAGCTCCTTGTAGCAGGAATCATATTTTTCTTTCAGGTTTATAACACCGTAATAGGTGCCTTTGAATGTTATCTTTGCAAGAAGCAAACAAAACCAGCCTCTCACTAGAGCTAATGCTTCATAATTCTCCCTGAAGATGATTCCAAAATGAAGGGCAGGGGGCAACGACATCAAAAGGATGTCGGCATCAACTGTTCCTAGCGTGGGTGACCTTCAAAACAAACACGCAGGATGGCAGTTTGGTTGGTGGCATTGCCCTCTCCTGGTCAGTTTCAGCATAACCCTGACCCTTGTGCTTGCCCCTGTTGAATTCCGGGCAAGGTGCATGACAAAGCCCTCTTACTGCTCCGTTTCCTGTTGGTGTGATGAGACTGCCGTCGTGCCACAGCAGCACCACCGGTACTAACACATAAGCCTTCAAGACTTCCACCCAAGGATTTCAAGGCGCTTTATCAACATTCTCCGATTGTTGCTCTTCTCAGCTCTCGAGAAAGAGAGAAAGAGCAATGGCCGCAGTTCAGCTCTTGCAAATAAAATCTTGCTTGGGGAAATAAAAGCAAGTGAGGCTGACTCAGAAACAAAGGCTGTGAGGTTTGTGAGGCCATGACTGCAGTAACAGCAGAGAGAGCTGTCTAATGTAACTAATGCCTTTGTGTCACTGAGCGTCCTCTCCCAACCTCCCCATCAAGCACCCGAAACAGAGGTCAGACACCGAAAGGACTCCTGAAAACTCACGGAGGATGCAGTGGGCTGTGATGTGCGCTGGGGCACCGTGTCCATCAGAGTTCCCATGCTGGATGCCACAGCTCAGCTTAGGGCCAAGGGGAACGCACCAGCAGTCCTTCCCCCTTGAAGCCTGAGGGGGAGAAGGAAATGTATTAAATACAAAGGAAAGAATTTTCTTAGAGGGAGAACAGACTTACCAACAAAATAGCTGAATATAACTAGAACAAAGGAGGAAAGCTGCCGCCTTCTTCTTTCGTTGCCTGCAAAAAAGTGTATCTGAGGGCTACAGCCTCAGGGAAATCTACACCTTTTCGTATTTTCTTCCACGTGTAAAGTATGTATGGTGGACAGAATCCCTCTGAAACACATGTAAAAAAGATCCCCGGTTACACTGGCTTACACTGCACATAGGATCTAATTATCTCTTTCCATTTGTGGAGGGGGAATCCCAGTTCAACGGAAGTCAAAAATGCCAGCCAAGGCTGTACCGGGCCCCGGCGTCAAATGTCCAGAGTGTTACTTGATTCAGGGCATTCAGCCCAGACAGCAAAGATTCATGAATAATTTTAGGAAACTTCCACATACTGACATTTATATTCAGGAATTTTCCGGTAACCTGTATTTTCTTTGCTTAGTCTTCTTTGAGGAGTCCGGAGGGAAGTCTGAGGGGAAAGGTGGGGGACTTTGGAAGAGTTCACAGAATGGATAATGGTTAAGATTCCTTGAGAAAGACTGAACAACGTTAGGAATCACTGCTTTTAATAATCGTTTAAAGGTGGGCAGGAGCGTAACCCTTAGGCAGATGGTCACTATTATCTTGGTTGGGTCATCCCCGCACATTTCTAGGGATGAATCGTCGGGGCAGGACGGGACGGGTAACGGGGGCAGAGCCAAGGCGGGTTGCTGGACCTGCTGGGGTGGGGGTATTCTGGGGCACCTTCTGCGCCGCGGGCCTGAGCGTGAGCGAGCCGGGGG
>VZSZ01000511.1:32111-46847 GCA_013398815.1 Ibidorhyncha struthersii | reverse complement strand
CCCCCCCCCCCCCCCCGCCCCAAATAAAAGCAGACAAAGCGCAGCTCACCCTTTCCAGATTGAGGATGGTGGCCATCTGGGAAAGACGGGCAAACTTGTCACGGATAGTCCAGGTGGTGACTGTGGTGAGATAGGCTATGAGAGACCTCAGCTCCTTGTCAAACTGCAGACCGCCAAGCTGTGGGGACCGAGGGAGCTGTGTCAACTCTCCGAGCAGGCCCAGGGGTTGCGCCGAACACACCATTAAAAGTTACAGGGAGGGCAGGGAAGGTCTCTGAGCGGGAGGGCTCCAGTTAGACCATTTATTGCAGGTTAAACTAGTTTACGTTCCAACCCACCTCAAAAGCCCCCTCATTTTGCCAGCCCCATCCCAAAATGTGCTTTCCACCTGTGTGTGCTAACGCAAGATCTCCCTGAGCTGGGCACCGGCAGTGGCAGAGCTTCTTTGAGGCTCATTTGCTTCTGCCCTGCCTCATCCCTTGGAGTATAACGAGGGTTTCACAGTGAAGGGTTTGCGGTCCAGACAGGGATGCTACAGGGTAGAGGACAGTGTTTTGCTTACCCTGCTGAAGGTGGATTTGAGCAGCACTTTCTCCAGCTCGATGGCTATGAGACTGGTCATGAGACCAGTGAGGGTATCGTAAATCACTGGAGACAGTCCAGCCTGGAAGCAGAAACCTGTGTCATTCTTGTCGGGAACAACTGAGCGTAGCTCCACAAAACCCAAGCCTGTGAGAGCTTTCAAATAAAGAGCCATCACTTGCATGCTCAGCGAGTGGGAAAGCACCGGCAAAAGCAACCCAGGTATGTCGGGCCTGCGAGCAGGCTTTGAAAATTGCACGAGAAGGGGAGTGATTGATCTCTAAGAGCCCTGCAAGGCACCGGAGGACATCCGTCTGCCGTTCCCCCGAGCAGGGGAATAGCTGGGAGATGCCACGCGGAGGTCTGGCAGGCTGTCACGTCCTTCTCTCTCACCTTGAACTCTGTCATCTGTTGTTCCAGGTTGACGATGAACTGCTGGACCCAAGGATCATTAGCTTCGTAGTCGCTGAACTCTTCCTGACATTGCAATACAAAAAGGGTTGTTTATGTGGCCCACCCTGAACCGCAGCAAATGGCCTAGAGGACAGGGAAGGAGGTCGCTCCTGGAGCAGCGCTGCACCCCTTCCATTTTCTAGAGCTCCTCTCCAGCCAAATGGCCCTTCCCAGGCTCGGATGCAGAGCAAGTTCTGGGTGTTTTACTGTCGCTCTGTGCTGAGGAAACAGCGGAGAACTGAGGGGAATGAGACAGCGCTTGCTCTGACTGCAGAGGACGGAGAGTGCAGAAGTACGGCTGGAAGCGGAGAACGCTGAGCCTTACCTCCTCGATGTTGTGAGAGACGGAGAGGAAGAGGTTGATCCAGGGCTTCACCTGGGGTTTGATGGCCGTGCTGTTCAGCTCGTTGAGACCTTCCTGAGGGGGACAAGAAAGAGGACAGGAGAGTGACTGAGCACATCTGATGTCCAATGACACGCAACCTTTACAGCCAGGCTGTCTTGATGCTGCCTCACAGCCTCACTGCAAGCTGGGGAAACCGACCCACAGGAAACTGAAGCCAGAAGTCCCAGATCCCAGATTCTTCCAGCCTGGGCTGAAGGTCTCATGCTTCCCCAGCCCTGCCCGCAAAGCTACAGAGGTTTCCTGGCAGGAGAGAGGCGTTCGATTCACATCCCACCAGGGTAGGAAAGGACGCAAACACCAGCCTTTCTTTCCACTCCGCGCCAGCCAGGAGGGCACTGTGCTTGCGCTCGGCTGATGCCTCCCACCTCCAAGTGCAGCACAGCTCAGCAGGAGAAGCTAAAAGGAGGATAAAAGCTGTAACCACAGTTAATTCCCTGAATTAATCATAACCCCAGCACACGCCATCTCCCCTGAGCAGCGGGTTGTCAGCAAAGGCTGTTCTGTCCGCTTCGATGCTAGAGAGCTCTCTGAAAGCCCTCTCCTGCCAACCACCCGCCTTTGGCTCAGCAAGATGTCAAGAAAGCTCACCCAGCATGAAACTATTCAGGTACCCATACGGGCTGGCGTTTGATGAAAGTTTTTAACTCAAATTGGCATTTCTGAGCAGGCCCTGCTGGCAATTGCCCTTTTCCAAGGCAAATTTAATGGGCGTGTGACTCAGGCAGCGCAGGAGCTTGCTGCTCAGCCTCTTGATTGCTTTGCAGCCAGTTTTAATTCTGCACTAGCGCAAGACTGGAGAGTTTTTACTCCTTACGGATGAGCTTTTTGGTTTCGATGCTGACCACAAACCTCAAGAGGGTTCACCGGCAATAGCGCTCTGAAGGCATCTGACTGCAGCGAGCTGCAAAGCCAAATGAAAAATGGTCTGGCCCCTCTGGGAAGTACAAAGTTGATGGCAAACCTGGTTCTAAGTATTCTGTTTTGCTTGGCTTCCTTCCACAGGAGATATCAGGTCTTCCTGCTCCCCTCCCTGCCAGAGATCACTGTGAAATTTTAGGGCGATGTGCCCCAGCACGCCACACCAGACAGCGGATTTAGCCAGAGCCTTCTGCCCCATGCCGGGGAGTATTTTCGTTTGGGAAAGGAGGAGAAACCCGAGAGAAGAGCAGCCTGTCTCTACCTTCAGCATTAGGTAATGAGGCTCTGCACAACTTGACAACGTGCTGCGCCACGAGGGAGAATGGAGGAGATGGAAATGCTATTAATATTTCCTTCTCCTGAAAATGCTGAACCAACTATGACTCCGTGCTGAGTGAGGACAAACGGCGCAACATTCCTTCTGGCTCTGCAGCTGCTTCCAGTGCTTTTTCTGCAGCCGCCAGCTGGTGCGGCTGTGCAAACGGGCTGGATCTGTTTCCACGCCTCAAAGCTGACTGATTTGCTCCCTCCTGCACCCCTACCCAGCTCTCCTGGAACCAGACGTGGCCCAGACCTTGGGCTGAAATGATTCCTGCCTGATCTCTCCCTGAAGACACCGGCCAGCCAGTGCTGGAGGCCAGCAGTAACTCAGCAAGACGCTCACCTGCAGCAGGTCACGAAATTTGTTGGAGACGGCGGCCATGTCCGAGAGGCAGCTGTCAATCTTGGCCTGCGCTTGCTCACCCCCGAAGCCTTGGCTAAGCAGTCTGCTGCAGTCACTCTGCAGGGAAGAGATCCACGAGCGAGTTGCAAATTAATAACCCGGGGCAGTTTCTAGCCCTTCACGTTGCTGAGCTCTGCCTGCCCACCAGCACACTTGCAGGCTTAGGACAGGCGCCAAACTCTCGGCCCTGCGAAGGCAGAGGATGCTGGCTCCTGCTGGGGAAGAGGACAGCAAGAAAAGAAGCCAGGGGCTATCTAGCCCGGCACCAGAGAACCACCACCTCTCCGTGGTGTGTGTTTTATTCCACTGGCTCCCGGCCCGTGCCAGGTTGGTCAAGCTGGAGGAACTGGTATTTCCAGCTGATGTATGAGCCGGAAATCGCTCTGCCAGCTCAAAATTGCTTTCTGAAGGTTGGAGGGCAAAGACCTCAAGAATTTGGGCATAGCGGAAGTCCAGATAGTGTATTTCACCCCGCCCCCAGGGGAGGATATCACAAATTTGATTATGGAAAAAAACAGTAAAGAAACCAGACCGCACCTCCAAAGTCTTCTTTAGGGTCATGATGTTGTCGCTGCAGACTTCCACGTTGTTTAAGGTCACCTGGAAAAAAAAAAACAAACCAAAAACACAACAACAAATCAAACCCAAGTAGAATTCACTGGAATCTCCCAGCACCTCAGCCCCAAGTCCTTGTTTTCTCCATGTAGCTCACACTCTAGGCTGGAATGCAAATATTTGAGGGGACAGAGGTGCTACTGCGTGATCAAAGTACTGCAGATTCATGGGGCTGCACAAAGCTGAACTATAGTAACAGAGCATGTGTGCTGAACCTGCAGCTAGTACAAAGTCTGCGGTAGTTTACTCCACTTCTTTTGCTCCTCATTCTGTCCACAATGTTGCAGCGAAGCCCCAGTTGTGGGTCACTGGAGGAAAAGAGGATATACCCCCAACTTTCTGTGACTGTGTCACGAAGAACGACAGACCAGGAGTGGCTGGAGGTGACGGTTTATACACTGTGTCCAGAGAAGCAGGGAAGGCAGAAAGGAATTTGTATCTAGGCAGGAGGAATCAGCGTCCCTCCTGCCAGATGAATATCTGTTCTCCACCACACAGAGTGATCTCTACCTGCTGAAGCTGAACTAAATGTCAGTGTAAGGCTGGGGTTCGCGCAGACAGGGAAATGAGGCAAGCTGACAGGTGAATGAGGAATTCCAGTGGGAGAACTGACATTTTAAGCATTTTGCTTCAAGAAATGCAGAAACCTGTACGCAAGAATTTAAAGAAACGTAAGAGTTCAGTCCCTCCTGCTTCCTTTGTTGCCTTGTCTCCTCGTGCAGTGGAAGTCCCAAGGAGCCTCTTCAGCACTGGGTGTTCACAGCAACTTACAGAGAGGGAGACAAGTCAGGGTGAGCCAAGCCCTCTCCAGTGCTCTCAGAGCCTCTGCTCAAACAGCAGGGCTGGCTGGGAGGAGAGGGCAGATCCAGCGTTGCTCTCCCAGTGAGATCTTTTCCACACTGCAAGGTCTACAGAGCATGCCCCCCATGGGGAAGGATGTGTTGTGCTGCAGAAGACAGGAGCGATGGCCCTTCAAATGCTCTCCAAGGGGTCTGTAATGCTCACTGCCATGTTCTGGCCTGCGCAAGCACGCAGAGAGTTGCAGTGCTGCTGTTAGGAGAAGGCAACAGGGGGATCTTGCAGGCCAAGAAGAGCAGACAACCCTGCTCTAATGGAAACCCTCCAACCTGATAAATGAGAATGAAGGAGCCCTGCGCTTGGGCCAGGAAACCTTCTCATCTAGAGGAAGGTGTGGACGAGACACTCTCCCACCACCTTTGTGCAGAGCCTGTGAAGAACAGGATTGATGGACGCCTCAAAAGAGTGCATACTCTTCCCCAGCCTGGAGGGAATCATCATCGCAGGAGCCTAAGAGGCAGTCACAGGATCGTACTGGGACGGCCCTGGTGTGGAAGCCCTACAAACATGAGGTGAGGTAGAAGCATCTACCAGACATCCAAAGTCAGGCCACCCACCACACCTGCACAGGTTTTCAGGTTGTCTGAACATGTGATAGTCACACCAATCTTGTTCCCAAGAGCTCCCCATTGTCCTTCCCCTCACCCCAACTCATTCTACACCAGACCAGCCACCAAACCCACCAGAAAGGACTGCTTGGCCTCGTCGGTGCTTTCAATGCCTTTGGTATCAAACTTGCCCTGCTGCAGGCTGCTGTGCATGATGTTCACGGCACTGGTCACCCCTCTCTGGAAGTCCTGGAAGGTCGTGGCTGGAAAACCCTGCTTCAGCTTGTTGTACAGAACCTCCCTATGGAACAAGCAGAAGATACCAGAGCTTAGAGCAAACACTGCAAGCCACAGCAGAGTCGTGCTCTGTGACAAGGGACAGCACTCTGGCTGAGCTGTGACCTGAAAAAGGTAAGTGGAACGTCACAAGGACAAAGGAGGGCCGGCGAATATCTCCTGATGGCATCTAAAGGACACAAGGCTGAAGGAAAAACACAACCACACCATTTCTGAGCTTTTCCCCAAATCCTGCCTGCAGCTGCCTGCTCTCTTTAGTCACGGTTCCCCACCCCCACACTGGGATGAAAAATAGAAGGACAATTTCTGCAGGCTCACCCCAAGTTCAGGTTACTAAGCAATCTCACAGGCAACCCAGAGAACAACCAGGGGTGACCGTGTACCATCAAGCAGGGTAGCACTCCAATGCTATGTGGTGACTCAGTCTCATAGGGGTTTTGGGCCACGAGGTTCCTTCTTCTGTTTGTCCTACAGGTGACCACTACTACTGTGAGAAAAATATGCCCAGCTCCAGCTTCCCACACCACACCTGACCCTGCTTCCTACGAGCATCTTCCATGGGGGTGAAAAAACAGAGGATCAAAGGCGAAGGACACAAGGAAGACCACCTGACAGCAAACACTGCAGAACATGAGGTGGAGACAAGTTACAATGAACCTGGTATATTTTCCTTACCTGAAGTCAGACTCCAGCTCGGTGGTGGAGTGGTTGATCATGGCACAGAGACAGTCTATGCTGGAGCTGGAAAGAGCACGCCCAATGCACTTCTTCACTATATAAAACACGTCATCCACCATGCTGGAGGTGAGCTGGCCCTTCTCGTAGCTGTCCATGGCAACAGCCTGCAAAGAAAGCTGTCTCAGTGCCCTGAGCTCAGCGAGCAAAGGTGTCCTCTCCGAGCAGTGCTGTGAGAGCAAACTGCCAGCCTGAGCTGAACTGCACCGCACCACATGTGGGCTGGCACCTAGTTTGCAGTAGCCCATAGATTTGGAAGATCTGGCTCTGGAAGATATCCAAGGGTATGTTTGGAGTCAAAGTTCAGAAACAACCACTTGCTTTTCAAGGCCAAGGGAAACAAAAGACCTTCTCAATAACTGCAGACCTGCCACGTACTCCTCTCCCTCCCTAGGGATACTCAGCAGAGGACTGTGGAGCACACGCAGAGGTCTCAGCTGCTGGCAGAGAGCGCAGGCTATTGCAAGCAGCAGTCTGAGCCCTACCTTGTTGACGGTCTCCCTCATGAAGTATTCCTCCATGGTGATGTAGTAGCCTATGAGCTCTTGCATGGTGCAGCTCAGCAGACAGTTGTTGAGGAGCTTGTCCAGGTATTTCTGATGCTCTATGAAAAAAAACAAAAGAAAGCCATCAGCAGGGACCAAACGCCAGAAAGCAGTTCCACCTAATCCCTTCGCTTCCTGTCTCACGAGCACGCAACAGATACATGCCTGCAAAGCCCAACCTGGAATAAATCACAGGCCTCGACTGTGGAGCTGATATTGCCGGGCTGACTTTTGCAGGTGACAGAACTGATTTCCAGAGCTGCGTGGAGTATCCAAACCCTGAGCCTGTTTTATTTTCCCCGTGGTCTCCACCTTTAGGATCTGTACCTGCAGATCAAAGGGCCCTCCGTCTCTTTGGGGACCTTGTTTATTATGCTCTGCAGTCATTCCTAAGGTTGGTTTCCCTGTTAGAGGGAACCAACAGTGCTGAAAACAGATTTGGGGAGGATGGGCTACACAATCCTCTTCCACAGAGCGCTCCCAAAGCCTCTTTGCAGGTCATGTGTCACTCTGCTCTGCCTCTAACTCAGATATATCTCCACTTCTGACTGCAAGGAGCAGAGCACCTGCAAGTACTGGTATTCAAGGTGTTACCTTGTTTTACCTCCTCTGAGGCCATCGAGTCCCCCACCTCAAAATCAGCTATTATTCGTTTCTTGATGAATCTCAAGTAAAGCTCGCTGCGGGCGTTCATCAGGGTGACTTCTGTTAAAATAGGGTCAAGCTCCCTGGAAGGGAGATAGCAAGAATCAAGGCAGCAAAACTAGAAAAGGAGAGGCACTAATTTAACTCAGTTAAATAATGCGTTCTCTGTTATACTATGAGATCAATCCTAACCCTTCCCATCTGTGCCATCGAGTGGCAAAGCTCAGCAGAATAACTGGTATGTGTAAAGAATGCACAGACAATCAAAACATCCTGAAAAAATCATTACAGAGAAGCTTCTTTTTTTTTTCCTCATGGACGTGAGAACAACCACATTAAAAACACAGCTGTAAGGACTGCAAGACTCTAAGCAGCCTGATATAACTTAAGAATTAGCCCTGTTTTGAGTGGGAAGTTGGACTAGAGACCTCTGGCAGTCCTCAGTTTTGCTATGATTCTGTGAGCCCTATGTGGCCAGTGCTAAAAATGCCCGGTCCCTGCTGTGTCCATACATGCTCTCTTGGGCACAGATTCATGTGTTTCTCTGAAAATGATGAAGAATCTGTTTAAGCTCAACAGCTCAGGAAACGTGAGTGCAAAAAACCATGTGACAATGCAGAACAGAGTGTTCATATGAGAGATGACTATGGAAAAAAAAAGAAAGACTGTCACATCAGCAGCTTTTTCATCAGTGTGCACAAAAGAACTTTACAAAGCCTGCTCAAAGCCTCACAACACACAAGTGGGACAAGGAACCATTATCTTTATTTTACAGATGAAAAAGCAAAAGCTCAGAAAACCTGGGATGCGTAGACAGTTATTCAGAGCAAACAGTAAGTGGATCTTTATATTTCTGCTGAAATAATTAGTCATGCAGGCTAACAGACAGACCTCGCTTGAGGAACATAAGTTTTCTTTCAAGGCGTGTTTAGAAGTCATGCAATGCCAGAAAGGCTGGGTGCCCTTTCAAACTGCCTTACTTCAGGGCTATACAAATACTTAGGATAAAAAGAAGAGGAGGGAGACTGAAAACACTTTGGTTCATTAGCAAGAAACTGATGTTATAGAGTTGCTGCAGCAGCGGTACAGATTAATTAGGACCCAAAGATTTATTCCTGATTCTGTCCAGGGAGCTGCTCCATTTCCTGGGCTCCAAGGACCGTACTCTGACCATCAAAAGGTGGTGGGCACAGGCAACTAAAGTCTCAGTCCTTTGTGTGCGGTGATATTGCCAGCCCTCCAGCAACGTTTAGGGCCGAGGCTTAAAAGTAACGAGTAAGCAAAATAAAGCACCACCACAGAAGCTGCCGTTATAAAAGGGCAGTGAAGGGCACCTAACAATTAAATTTTATGCTTTAGTAGTCACAAACTATCTGGAAGACCAGGAGAGTTATCTAAATGCTAAGTAGTGTTAATAACAGCTCGAGAGTGGAAGGTTAGAGAGCAAAAAGAGGTTTTGTTTGTACCTTGGTTCAATCTTCTCTGCAGAAGAACTTCTCATCATGCTGTTCTGAACTTGCTGGAACTGCAATCACAAAAAAAGGGGAAAGTCATCAAAGTCTTTGCTGATGACTTGGAGTTAACAGCCACTTCTCGTGCTGTAGCCTAAGCAGGTGCTTACTGGAGGGGGACGGGTGATAGGAATGCTTTGCAGGAAGCACAGCCAGAGAAGGGAACTGCACCAGTTCACCTCTTCCTCCAAGACAGAGCTCAGCCTGCCAGGAAGGGGGGTGGGAGGGGAACTGCAACAGAGGCACCAAGGGATGTGACCATCAGACCGTCGCAGCAGCCCTGCATCTAACAGACAGGAGCAGGAACAAGCCAGTGGGGAAGGTGAACTGAAAGCGCTCTACGGACCCGCAGAGCAAAGCATCCTGTGCCCTGCGTCCATTTACCATGCTCCCAAGGAACCCTTCTCTGCAACAGAAGGCGTAGCTACGGGCTGGACCCCCTTCAGCCATAAGCACGAATATGGACTAAAGCAAGGTTTCTCTCAATACACAAGGTCAAGTTTTGCCACCTCTATGGCAGCTGGAGCCCCACGGAGCTGGACTGTGGCAGTATCACACCCCTCTTACCTGCCTGTGATAGTCTCTCTCTTTGAGGAACTTGTCCACCACTTTCTCCACCTGCCGGTCGCACTCCACTTGCAGGTGCTTGATGAGGGTGTACAGCCTCCCTGGCCCATAGTAGGTCTCCACAATGGGTTGGTGGGTCTCCACAATGCGAGCAATCCCTGCAGGGAGAGGGGAGGCACAAGAGAGGGACTCAAACAGGACATCTCATCCAGTCTGGACCCAGAGCAGAGCTATACAGGCCCACAGACAGGGCCTAACAAGAGATCATTCACTCCCCAGACAAACGTTTTAGACTGTCAAGCCACTCTCCAGTGCTTCACTGGAGGCCTGTCACTACCACCCCTCGTTCCATGGCATCTTCTCTCTGCATATGACACCTTCCATCCTCTCTGCTGTTTATTGCAAGGCTGCACTGCAAATGTCCTGGAGTAGAAGCCATCTCTCTTCCTTAAGAGAGCTCCTGCCACGCGATGTGTGTCAGCTGCCCCTCTACCCAGCAAGATACAAGGATTGAAGCTTCCACGGAAGAAAGCTGAATGAGCTAAACCTGGCAGGGGACATAGCTGCTATCCAAATCCAGTGTCAGCTTTCAGCACCTACCAGGTTACAGGAGAAAAGCAGCACTAGGAAAATCAGCCTGGGGAAAGCTCTGCTCTTATCCGTCACAGAGATGCCCAAGAGAGCAAGCATTAGTGAATGCAGGACCTCCTTGGAGAAAAAGCTCATCTCTGAGGACATTATCTCTCCAAGATTGCTTTCTTCTCCCAAACTTTCTACTCCGAGTTAGCAATGTTCCCCCTTTTGACGCTACTGCCAAGAAAGCCTCGGCAGCTCTAAGGACCTTCAATAGCAGCGAGGGTGCCAGGCTGGGAGAGTGACTTGGCAGCGGTGAAGCCAGCCTAGAACTATAGCAGACTTAATAGTGAAGGCAGTTAATCACCATGGGATCTCAATTACTGTCTTTGGCGACATTCCCACAGAGCATTCATATTCCCTTCTCTCCCTTCCCTCTCTGCTTTCAAGCTCCCCTGGTCCTCCTTGAAACGCTAGGCCTGGAGGCATCAACAGCTGCCTTAAGGGATCCAATTTGTTTGTCTGGAGAGCTGCTTGTTTGAAAAAAGCCTTCAGGGAATGCCTGTTTGTTTTGAGGATGCTGACAACAGGAAGAGTCTCATTCCTGGAGGAAGCCAACAGATCCTTTGCAAATTCACTTTGTGCCTGCGCAAGCTGTACACAGCAAAGCTTGCTTATTGTAACGCCCTCTCCTGGCTGGGAAAAAGTCTATTAGTTGTGTCCCTGTCCCTCCCGCGTGACACTGCCATAGCTCAAAGGGGAAGAGAGGCATTTTGTGGTCTCCTGGAGCTAGAATTAAAAGCATTTAAATTGATGGGACAATCTCATCAGGCGCTATTTTCAATCCATCAGCAAAGAAAGGAAGATTACCTTCGAAGAGGAGTGTCAGAGTGTCTGCAAAGATAACAGCAGCTCGACGGTCACTCATGTCTGTCCCCATCACCAGCTGCAGGTTCTCCTCTGCTTTGCTGGCCACCTGCATGACAACAGGATCAGTCAGCTGGTAAAACTCAAAGACATTCTTCATCCCACAGGGTGGACCTCTGTCCCCTGCCCTACAGAGCCGCGGGCTTTTGCCAGCCTTCCCATTGCAAGAGGTATTGCGGCTGTGTTCCTCCTTTGAACACAGATCCTTTCCTCTCTTGTGGAAAACTCAAGGATCAAGGAAATGCAGAAGCTTGTTCTTCTTTTTCCAGGCTCACTTGTATGAGCTTTAAGGAAGCACAATGAGCAAGACACAGAAGGAGGAACCACGCAGCCAGTAGGATCTGCAGTCAGACACCAGAAAGACCATCCCAGGGCATAAAACACAGGGAGAGAGATGAACTAAGACCAGTGCCGGTTTCTAAGGTTAACAACCCAGAGCCAAGATCTCCTTCCGCAACATCTGTTGACAGAGACTGGGTTTTCCTTTCCCCTAGGAGACCACACAGGTCACTGTATGTTTCACAGAACCTCTTACCTGCTTGCAGAGGTACTCTGAGAACTTGCTCAGCCCCTCTTCATGTAAGCCTAGCAGAGGAAAGATCTTGAAGAACCGTTCCACCTGGGGGAGGTCTCCCTGCTTCATAGCTGTGTCGAATTTCTCTGTGACAATTGTCTTTAGGCGCTGCTCTGCTTCCTGCAGGAGCTTCAGGTTGGCATCAATTATGCCCCCTGGTCAGAAGGACAGAAAAAAATGGAAAAGTGATAGCACAATGTTAGCACCGTATCAAGGGCTATTTTTTTTTTCCCAGCAGAGAGACCAACACTGTGCAGCCCTAGGGTGAGAAGGCAGAAGGCACACTGGAATTCCCCTACAGGCAAAGGTACGTGTCTGATGTACACACAGCTAATGTCACGGTCTTGCATGGAGGATGCGAACACGTCAACCGGGACACTTATTTTAGGGATCAGGCAACTTACTCCTTAATTTCCAGTTGTTCTGCTTGATAGCACACTCTAACGCTGCAACAGTTCTCCCTGACAGAGTCTTCTCCCTCACTTCTTTTGTCCTGCACATTGTGTCCTTCACCTAGTCAGCACCTGAAATGCTATTAAAGCCATGTGCCAGGAGCTCTCCTTTCAATTAATGATAATTCAAACCTAACAATGCTTCAAAAACGTTCACCTCTATGTTACTCTATAACATACCACGATCTTTGGCTAGCATCAGATCTTCTGCTTTGTCTATCGAGCTGAGGCTATCTGTCATGGGAAATCATGCAGCCTCTAGTTATCAGCTGGAAAGGTGACTTATCAGCTTCTCCTCACAGACAGTACTTACCTTCCTTGCCCTGACGACTGAGCTCAATCACTGATTTGTCCAGAGACAGATAGCGATGGATATGGGCTGCTGCCTGTTCATAATCTTCATTTCGCAGGGCTGTTTGAACTCCATCCATGCAGAACTTCAGGTCAAGGATGTCGTCAGCTCTCTGAATGGCCTGGTAAAGTCGATTCTGCAAGAAAGGCAACCAGTAAGGCTTCCTGCTGCAGGCTGGACCAGGGAATGAGAATTATGAGAAAACAGCACAGGGCGGAGCGGAGGAAAGGAAGGAAGAAACAGACTGCAGTGATACTTCTCTACGTGATAAACAACTACATAAGCAGAAACCCCAACCTACTTTAAAAAGTCGTAAGGCAAAAGACGAACAACATTTACGTGTCAAAACTCAGAGTGAACTCCGAGGCCATACTCCACTTTAACAAACAGGCAGAGACCAGAGACACAACCACACATCATCTGTTTTAAGCACTTGACGTGATGCCTCTTAGCCTATCCTCTGTACAAAGAATATGACAGCCCGTATTCCTGACCACTCTGGGGTGACAATGACCACCTCCACTGTCCTCAGCACTGCAATAGTTGTCAAGAGTGCTAACGAAAACTAACTTCAGCTTATTCACCATATTGTACCAGGAGCTGCTTGGACAAAAGGAGATGCTGGAGAACCAGCTGCTGCGTGGCAAATCATATGTATTATTTACTCCTGTACCCTGCAACATCCAGGAAACCAGCAAGATACCATTACCTAACAACACTAGAAAACGCTAAAACAAAGAACAAACCAGTTTCCAGCCCAGCAGCCCACTGAAGAAAAGAGCACATTTCTCTTATTGTGCTGTGAGCACACGAGCAGACAGAACACGGCTTGGTGGTGACAAGTCCCCAACACCTCCTTGGTCCAGTTACCTTGGCAAGGTCAAGCTGGCGGACTTTACTGCTGACGTTCTCGGCCAGGTTACAGGTGAAGGTGATCATCCCTGCCAACTGCTGGGCATCCCCCTCGATGAGCTGCAAATTAGGGCTGGAAACACAAGCGAATTGAACATGAGATGCAAATATTAAGTAGTCAGATGGTCTGCAACAGCAGGATGGTTCTTCCTCCAAAGCCAATTGCTCCTGTCAGCAACAGTATCTCTCATTTCATGCCTCCCCGACAGGCGCAAAGCATCAAAATCAAACAGACTGCTTTGGAAGAGGCTGCACAGACAGACTAACAACTGTCTCACTACCAGACAGGGCATGAACGAGCCACCAAGGCTTTAAGACACTCCCCGCTTCTAAACTGGAAGACAAAGTCTGTGAATTTGTGCTCCAAGCTTCTACTAGACATGAGGCCACTTATGATGACTTTCCAGACTGCCTGCACAAGCTCACCATGAAGAGACAGTAATATTTGTCCATACCTGTACACACAAGACATCCGATGCAAGCGTCGATGCTGAAACCTAACAATATCTGGGGTCAGACCTTCAAAGAACTGCTCAGCCTACGCCAAAACGGGTTGGTCACTGTGAGGGTGCAGCAGCTCCCTATGTTAGTGCTGCTGGGAAGAACCGGGATGAGGATCCAACTCCTCCCTACCACAAACGGACTTAAAGTCTGATGTTTTCTGAGAAGGAATGTGCTTCCCTCACAATGCTGAAACGAGTTTTTGCGTCGTGCAGTAAGCAGAGAGGTACCGAACAGCGCACAGAAGCAGAAAGAAGGGGAGAGGGTGGGGGATCACTAACCCCATGCGATGAAGTGCAACCATCTTGTTCTCTATGGTGCTTTGCTGTTCCAGGAGGGCATCCAGCTCTTCCTGCACGACTTTCTGAAATAAAAGGACGAAGAAAGTCTTGTGTGACTTCAGCTCTCCTCCAGGGCAGCAACTTACCAGACTCTACATCCAAGTCAAGCACACACAGCTAGCAAAGCGTTAGCCCTTCCACGGGCTCATACGACAATTAAATCCTCCCTGAGCTCTCATTTTAATCCTGTAAATATTTATATTTATGCCATTCCAAAGCGATGCAAACCGCATCACACAGCTTTTAAGTCACATAACCCACAAACTCCATCTCTGGCCGAGCTTTCAGCGCACGAGGACGCTGAATCCGCAGGGATCCGCTCACGATTCCGGGACACGAGCGCCACGGAGGCAACAACGCCCCCCCGCCGGGCCCGAGAGACGGTTGAGCCCGTATTTAATATCTCTGGAAAGGATCCGGACTACGGGAGCCGTGACAACGAGCCACCCGCTCTCCTTGTCACCACAGCACGGGCCGGAGAGGGCTGAAGCAGCGAACACCCTCCGGGGTGCCGCGTCCCACACCGCCCCAGAGAAGGGGGGGCCNCCCACACACCTCCTCCTCACACAGCCGGCTGTAGGCGGCCTCCAGGTCCGCCAGGTCGGTGAGCGACTGAATCCGCTCCATAGAGAGGGCGGAGGCGGCCGAGCCGCCGCTCTCCCCCCCCCGCGCCCCCCGGGCCCGCGCCCCGGGCCGCGCC
>VZSZ01000511.1:21399-32091 GCA_013398815.1 Ibidorhyncha struthersii | reverse complement strand
TTGGAAGACAGCGGACGCGGTTTCCACCACCGTCGGGCCCGCCGGGGCTGCCTCTGGCGGTGCCTGAACGTTTGCGGCCTCTCGACTCCGCCTGGAAGCGCGGGATGCTCAGGATCCCCCGGCGCTCTACGTTCAGAGGCGTCTGGCTGTTTTTTTAGGAGGCTTTTAGTGCAGGCAGCGGCTTCCATCACCCCACGATCATTCAGGCGCTGCGGCGGGCAGCCCCCTGCGTCCTTCACGAACGGCACGCGCGCGCGCCGGGCCTCGCAGAAGGTCCCCGCGAAGAGGCGCGGGAGGGCAGGGCGCAGGCGCGGGGCTNCCCCGCCTAGGCAGGAGCAGCATCCGCCGCCATCCGCCTCCATCTGCCTGGTAAGGGCGGCCCCGCCGCGTCGCGCCCGCCCAGCGGCGGCCCCTCGGCTGAGGAGGCGCGGTGCGGGCCGCCATTTTGGCGAAGGGAGCAGCCGCGGGCCCCTCGGGGCCTGGTCTGTGTGGGGCGGCCGGGCCGGGCGTTGATCCGAGGCCGGTTCCCGGGGCTCTGCTCCCCGCAGGGCGGGAGGGAGCCCGCCCGGGGTGCGGGGCGGTGCTGGGCTGCGGGCCCTGCGAGGGCCTCGGTAAGGCTCGGGAGGGCTGGGGGCCGGTTCCCCTGGCCTGCGGCCCGCAGCACCCGGCCGAGGGAGTGCGGCGGCCTGGCAGCACCTCCCGCCTTAGCCCCGGGGGAGGGAACCGGCTTGGGCGCTCGCCCCAAGCGCTTGCGGGTAGCTTGGCTTGCGTTAAATGTAAACGGTGAGATCAGGGAGGTGTAACGGTGTAGGGCAGTTCTGGAGGGTTTCCCATAACTTCGGTTCTTGAGTAACTAAAACTGTAAGAGCAGTAATTAGCTGAAAGTACTGATGGGTCATGCGGCAGTTGGGAGCTCGGCTGACGCTCGGCAGCCTGGTTCTCTCTGGGACAACCTTTCGCCTCTCAGTATTATTAAATACCAAATCACTTTATCTGCGGGGCAGTCGGTCTTCAGATGTGTAAAGTGATGTGTGCAGGCAAACAAGTGGGTAGCCGGGCTCTCTCCGCGCTGTGTGGAAGGCTTTGTTTTTACAAGGTACATGTTTTTGTTTTCCTTGTTGCAGACTGAGCGGAGCTACCATAAGGTGAAGCGAACCTGTCGCCACCATGTTTCTCTACAACCTGACGTTGCAGCGAGCCACCGGCATTAGCTATGCTATCCATGGCAATTTTTCAGGTAATCTTCTGCCTTGGCACAAGCTTTTCCAGGTAGAAGAGGAAAAAAGGTGTTTGTTCTTTATTTGCTTTGGTTGCTGAAGTTGGTCCGCTTCATTATAGCGTTTTTTTTTCCACTGGTATATTACAGTTTGCTCTTGAGTGTGTTACTTGAGCTGTTGTAACTTGTGGAAAGATGAAGAAAAGTTTGGCTTGATGACCTATAGATTTAACTTAGTATTTTGTCCGCTTTCCTCATGTGTTAACAGATGCTCAAACAATAGCGGCACCTGATGCGGTGAATAAGTTGCTTTGAATTCTTCCATAGTAATCATAAAACTCCTTGGCGTTTAGTAGCGGTGAAGTTTTATCTTCTTTCTTACAGTGCTTCTTGAAGTTGCGTGTCCTGCTGTGTTGTTGCTAACTCTTCCTCATGTTTTGGGTTCTTTAGGAACCAAACAACAAGAAATTGTTGTTTCCCGCGGCAAGATCCTGGAGTTGCTCCGTCCCGATCCCAACACAGGGAAGGTCCACACTCTGCTGACTGTGGAAGTGTTTGGAGTCATTCGCTCCCTCATGGCCTTTAGGCTGACAGGTGGGACCAAAGACTATATCGTCGTGGGCAGCGATTCAGGGCGCATTGTTATTCTGGAGTACCAGCCTTCAAAGAATGTGTTTGAGAAGATTCATCAGGAAACCTTTGGCAAAAGCGGATGCCGCAGAATCGTTCCAGGCCAGTACTTGGCTGTAGACCCAAAGGGCCGTGCTGTCATGATCAGTAAGTCAGTCTGCCGGCTTCTTTTCTCCTTATTTCTTTTTCTTCTGTCATGGGGATATTTGTTCTGGAGCGAGTTTCTGCCAGGTATAATTGGAAATGTTTCTTCTCAGGCAGTTCGTTGGACTATGAGACGTGTCAAGGAGAATGCAGGCATTCAGAATAGTTAGAATAGTTCCTTGATGCTGATGGAATTGCACGAATTAGTTGTAACGCTGGGCCAAAACCATTTGGAAAGAGGCCAGCTTGGCTAGCGGTGCGCAGAGCCCTGAAGTGTGATGTCTCGGAGGGAAGTTGGGGTTGCAGGTGTCTGGTACAGTGTTGTCAGTCAGCTCCCATAGCCTGAAATGATGTTATGAATTCATGTCTCTTCTCTGAGGTATATTGTAGAGACAACTAGATGCATTTCTGCCTGCTTTGCAGGTAGAAGAACACTTGGGTGATTTTTTTATTTTTTTTTGGTAAGATTTACCACGAGGTGTCTTAGTTACTTGGCACATGAACTTTCTTGGTTTGCCAAAGCCAGCTTTGTGCGATGCTGCTTTCCTGCACACTGAGAGCGGGGACTTGCAATGATAGGTAGCTTAACAGCGCCCCTTTATATCAGAAATAGTAATTGTAGATTGACCCTTTGAGATACATCTGTCTAGCCCAGAATTCAGTCTTAGGCTTTAAAGAGCTGGAGTTGTCGTTTGTGCTTGCGGCCCAAAGCATTTAAAATGAGACATTGGAAATTATTTGGTGGCACAAAGATAAATACCAAACTTCAGCAGAAGTAACGCTGACATTCTCTTGCTAAGTTATGTATCGATATTGGACTGCAGGTATCATCAGATTCGATAATCAGGAGATGTGCTTCAGGTGCTGTTGTCTTTTTCTCACAGGTGCGATTGAAAAGCAGAAGCTGGTGTATATCTTGAACAGAGATGCTGCTGCTCGTCTCACCATTTCCTCCCCGCTGGAAGCCCACAAGGCCAATACCTTGGTCTACCACGTGGTGGGAGTCGATGTGGGATTTGAAAATCCCATGTTTGCTTGTCTGGAAATGGATTATGAGGTGAGAACAACTTGATCTCCCTTTGCTGTCTTTTGAGCTTTGTCATTCCTTTTCTGATCTTAATCTGTCTGTGGAGGTGAGGAACATAGGCTGCTTTTGCTGTCTTAGACAATTTTCCTTTGTCATGAGCTTGCTTGTCTTTTGTCTTGCCTTCAGTCAGAATAGGCGGGTCTTTTCTGTCTTGGCATTCTTCTTAAATTTGTGCTGTTCAACTGCAAATGTGCACATTTTCTTCCTCTGAACCGTTTTTTGTGCATCTTGCAGCAAGTTGTCTTTTGGACTTTGTTCTAATGTTATTGAAAACTGCTTTTCTTTGCATCAGCTTTGCTCCTCCTTTAATACCTCTCTTGAAAGACACCTTCACGTGTTCTGTTTTAGGAAGCAGACAATGATCCAACAGGAGAAGCAGCAGCCAACACACAACAGACCTTGACATTTTATGAATTGGACTTGGGTTTGAACCACGTTGTTAGGAAATACAGTGAGCCCTTGGAAGAGCACGGCAACTTCCTTATAACAGGTACTGCTCGCCAGGCCACTGAGTCATTTTCTCATAGATCTACTTGGTTCCCATTCCCCAGGGAATCAATATGCTTTACGTCTTAGGAGTTGTTTTGATGGCAGTCTGAGCCATTAGTATAAATCAATTAACTTAGGAGTCAGGTAATGAGTGGTGGTTCAGACATGGAAATATTCAAGAATTCACAGATAAGGCTGTAGGTTGAAAGTGCTCTTCATCTCTCGTCTTTTAGATGTATTCTGGATATTCTCTGGATTCCGAAGCTAAGAGATGTTAACTGAAATTACCTGCTAGCAGGTGCAAAAGCATACATTTTTAGATAAAGCATAGGTGCTGTTGTACTCTCTTGCATGGGTTTCTAGCAGTTAATATGCATTCAAAAGGTCAGCAAATACATCTATGGGCAAAAAGCCTATTTACAGGGATTGGATGCAAAGGCGGCCCAGCACCTTCGACCTGGGAAACCGCTGAACCGCTTCAGATTCCTCTCCAAGCACAAAGGAAGCTAAGCTAGGAGAGCATCCTTGTATGCTTGCCCTGTTGCGTCTTCTGTAGGCAGCTGACAGACACTAAATATTGGGGTGGATCTGACCGCTACTGCTATTTTGATGATACCTTTTGTTACACTGGGTTCTCAATAGAAGCGTTTTAAAAAAACACCATACTCTAAAAATGAAAGATATGTCAGAAAACCATCTGGTCGATTTTTTTTGACAACAAGCAAATGTGCCAGTAACCCAGGGGTCATGTTTAACTGACTAGTTGCTGATGTGGTATTTGTGGCATGTTGTAGCTTTCTAGATAAGAATAAGCTGGGAAGAATAAAACATCAAGCAGTTTGTCTCAGCTTGCATCCTTCTTTTTTCTCCTTCATGGTCCCCCAGTTCCATCTGCCCTGTTCTTACCCTGACCCAGGAAGCTGTATTCAGCGTTTTGTCTTCCCCTTCAATAAGAGTAGATTTATGTATGCAGGGTAAAGAGCAATAAAGAGCAATAGAAAGCAACAGAAACTATGTTGCTCTAAAGAAAACCAAATTAAATGTTCTGTAGGCAGTCAGTCAGATCCGTGGTAAGGGCTTTTTCTCATAATGTTTCTTTTTCGTGTTCCAGTTCCTGGTGGTTCTGATGGACCTAGCGGGGTGCTGATCTGTTCTGAAAACTATATTACTTATAAAAACTTCGGTGACCAGCCTGATATCAGATGCCCAATTCCCAGGAGACGGGTGAGGATTTTGATTTTCTTTTTTTTTTAAGATTCTCTTTGTCAGTGCTAAACGGATGCTCGGATGCCTTTTGAGGTTAAATGCATCAGAGAGGTTTTACAATAAGGAAAAAAACAGAAGTCTGACCTATCATCTACCTTCCTGGCTGCACGTATTATTGTGAGGGAAGACGGGTGGGCGTAGCCTGAGGTGATGAGTTTGCTTCATGTCTCTTCTCTGAGATTTATGCTGGAGATACTCCAAAGACTCTGATCAGGCACCACGGCGGCGGCAGCGCTGTCAGTGTGAGATAGCATTACTTGAGATGGTGAGTCACGGTTGCCACCCTGTGCGCAGGTGAATTCAACAGCTGCTCTGTCACATCTAAGGCTGCTTCCTCCTCCTTTGCTATTGCAGATTGTTGTGTGCTTTGACAGTGCTTTAACAGGTTCAGGTGCTCAAAAACAGCTGTAGGTGGATTGCAGCCCTTTCCTCTGTGTTTGGTTTTGATGGATGGGAGAGTTTTCCAGGGAGGAGGGCAAAAAAGATAGGAGAGGGGATGGTTAGGCACGCTCTCTTAGCAGTGTATTTCCTTCTGAGGCAGAGATGTACCAAGGGTAACTATGGGTGTAATGGAGGGTATGTGCTTTGCGTTGAAAACCCCCTCACATACAGTCAGCTCTTAAGGCACCTGTGAAACTGAAATAATTCAATCAGTGAAATCACATCTGCACTTGCTGGGGAGTTCTTTTCCACCAATGATCTCTGCTTTCTTTTGTGACAGAATGACTTGGATGATCCAGAGAGAGGTATGATTTTTGTCTGCTCTGCTACACATAAGACCAAGTCCATGTTCTTCTTCCTGGCCCAGACGGAGCAGGGAGACATCTTCAAAATTACTCTGGAGACTGATGAAGACATGGTAAGCATCATGTGAAGAGCAGCAAAAGCATTCATTGAGAAGAGTGCTTAATCACTTATTTTTCCTGATTCTCTAAAGTGATAAATATTTAATATTGTGGTTTTAGCTGTGTGATGGCCTATATTCTACATGATTTGTAATACAGTTATACCCACAGTTGTAATTGGTGTTTACTCATGTAGAGATGCAGCATAGTGTTTGCGAAATCCTGTGAGATTTATGCTCCAAGTCACTTGGGTGTATTTTAGATGTTCTGCAGACCGTCATTTCTTCAAAAGATGTGTTGTAAAGTGTGGTCCATGAACCTGCTAGAGGATGTTCCAGAAACTTTAGGGAACTTAGTTGCTCTTGATCACAGTAGGTGCTCTCCAGTTCATCTCTTAATTGAATATTTACATGCTACAATCAATCTTTTTGCAGACTGAGGTAGCTAGCTTGGTACAGCTGGTCCGTGAGTTGAAATAACAACCTTGAAGTGGCTCTTGCTGATAGTTGTCGTAGTATTTTACAATGAAAAGACCTCTGCTGCAATCAGTCAGTTGGGGGTTTTGAGTAAATGTTGAATGTTAGCTCCTACTTCATCTACACGTGTAAAATTTGGTACAAGGGATAATTATGTAGCATCTTAAATGTCATAAGATTGTTCTTGGATGTTTCACCAAGAGCTATTGCGGCCATATCAAATGTAGAAATTTGCTCAGGACGGTTGATTATTTTATTTTTTTTTCACATGTAGGGGAACGGCTGGTGTTGAGTGAAGCAAATACCCTCTTTCTTTTAGACAGCTTGCTGTTTTCGCAGCTGTGTTTTTCCAAACCGACTCAGTGTAACCAAAGCCAGAAAGTCTTAGAATAAAACAGGCAACCTGACTTGTGTGTTCAAAACAGTCTACTGAATTTTGTGATTTGTAACCTGCTGCCCCAAACTACTGATGGGGTTAAGGCTGGCCGACTCTCTTGCTTCCTTTCTTTGGAGGGATAGCTAGGCAGCTTTTTTTTTCTTTTATTATTAAATCACACACGTATAGCTGTAGCACTTTGCTAGCACAGTCTCATCTTCCTCTGCTCTCAGGTAACAGAGATTCGACTGAAGTACTTTGACACGGTTCCTGTTGCTGCTGCCATGTGCGTGCTGAAGACTGGGTTTCTCTTTGTGGCGTCTGAATTTGGAAACCAGTGAGTAAACAATTTTATGTCAGCATTTTTCCCCTGAAACAGACTGTTTCTGTTCAGGACTGCAAACTAACCCTTGAACTTACTGAACATATAAAGACAACATCTCTGTTTTAATGAGTAAATTAAATGAATGCTTTGTTCACACGGCTTCAGCAGAACAATTGGTTTCGACTATGACACAACAGGGGAATTTTCTTCTTGTTTGAACCCAGGTTATATATCATAGTGCAGAGAACAAAAGATGACATGCATGTTGCAGTAGACTTTGGAAAAATTGAGCACTTGGAATTCACGTAGGGTCCATTATGTATCCAGATGAATTATTTTTTCATTAGCTTGATTGTTTTCATTGAACTTCTGTGTGTTATGGCCCACTCAGAAGTAGGTAAGATTTGTTATTGGTAGCTGTGGTCCTTTCCTTAATAGGTGTATACTTGAGGGCTTTCTCAATTCATGTTTGGGGTTCTAGAATACTCTAAAGACTCAAAGAAGACTTTGTACACCTTTGAAGATGGTTTCACAGCGTCCAAGTGGGGGATTCACAGGAGTGGAGACTTAGGCTCTTTCCTGACTACATCTGCAGTCAGCCACCTGGGGGAGCCCCAGCCAGTTTACTGGAGTGAATCTGAATTCTGTTGTACAAACCGAGCTTTTGAGGAAGCCATATTCATTTCAGCTTTATTAAAACCAGGAAGTAAATCAGTCTGTCTTTCTGGTTTTACCTGTTTTTCCTCTGAAGTTTAACTTGATCGTTGTGGTATTTAAGCTCGTAAAATGGAGCAGGGAATGTGGTTAAAAATAATGAGGTGAGAGTATTCCAATAAAATAGATAACTGTGGAGCTGCAGTCTTAGCCATTGGCCTTGCTCTTGGCCTCAGCTGTCAGTTGGTGCTTCGGCTCTAACACAAGAATATCTGAAAGGCTCAAGGGCAAACAGAGAAAACACTGAAACTCTGGGATACTTTGCCTGCGACAGCTACAAACGAGAAGGTTTGGAGGGCAGGAGGTTGTGGTGGGGTTTTTGGTTTTGTTTTTTTTTTTTGTGGGTTGGTTGGTTTTTTTGGGGTGGTTTGTTTTTTTTTTTGCAGGCCTCTGATTCCCTTTAAACATTTTGTTGCCAAGAAAACAATCCTTAAGGCTAAATTTTAATAGCTGTGTAATGTAGGGAAGGATTTCTCTCCTCCCCACTGTCTGAATGTCTGGCTAAGCCTTACTAAGAGAAGGCTACATGAGCTTTGCACTGAACATGTGTTGCTCTTGCTTTCTGTCTCCAGTTACCTGTACCAGATAGCTCACCTGGGTGATGATGACGAGGAGCCAGAGTTCTCTTCTGCAATGCCTCTTGAGGAAGGAGATACGTTCTTTTTTCAGCCACGACCTCTCAAGAACCTGGTGCTGGTGGATGAGTTGGACAGTTTGTCTCCTATTCTGTGTTGTCAGGTACGTTGCTGTCAGCAAGCTCCCGGTCACCACATGAGTAAATCTTTCTCATTTACAGAGGAATTGATCACAGATGTGTGATTTTATGTCTGGACTCAGGGTGTCAGCTAGGAGTCCTGTGCTGCTCTGCTCTTGACCGTCAGGCCAGTTCTCTGCTCTGCAGAGACTTTGGTTAAAACTTGACATTATTTCAGGGCAGCAGGTGGTACACCCTGTGGCATCCTCAGTGTTTGAAAAAAGCATTCTTAATGCAGTAGTATGGCATATATAGCTTAGTTTTATTTTCTCTTCCTGTGGATATTGTTTGACACTATTTCTTCACGCAGATAGCGGATTTGGCCAATGAAGACACACCCCAGTTGTATGTGGCTTGTGGTCGGGGGCCCCGGTCATCTCTGAGGGTTCTAAGACATGGACTTGAGGTAAGACTCACAGCACTTCAAAAAAACAGCTTGAGAGGCGAGGACAGTGAGAGAAAATCCTTAAAATAAGGGTGCTGAAATGAAGGGACTCTCCTTTTGCTCTGGTCAGGAGAAAGAGCAACTTTCTCTAGGCTTGCTTCTTGGAAATTGAAGGGTTGTACTGTTTACTCTTAGAGCCTCAAAGGCTTTTTCTTCAGTTGATTCCAGCCACCTACATTTTGTCTCTTTTAATACTTGAGCTGGAATATTCCTGCTGTCTCTGCCCACTGCTGCTGATCTCTTTGCTGGGGGCAGGTGACCTTGTTACAAAGGTGATCATCCAGAGCTCTAATGTTGCTGTATCATTGCTGAAAGTATTCTGCCCTGTGGCACATCTGGCATGGGGAGAGAGCGTCAGGATTGGGAATTACTAGCTTTCCTGCCTAGTCGTGGGAAAGCTTAAAAGCTGCTGGTGGTTTGGTGACTTACTACAGTAAGTCTAAACATCTGTTTGCAAAAGAACCTTGTTCCTGTTTACTCTTAGGTGTCTGAAATGGCCGTCTCGGAGCTGCCTGGTAACCCCAATGCTGTATGGACCGTGAGAAGACATGTTGAAGGTATGCAGGATTCTCGTAAAGCACAGGGATGTGATAATGGTTTTGGTGTAGGGTTTTTTTGTTTTGTTTTTCTGTTCAAGCAGATAGGAAAGGTGCTGTGTGACGGTTGTGTGCCATCCCCAGAAGTCATGTTTTGAATGAGCAGCCACCTGTTTGTGCTTAGAAGCTGCCCTCTGGTCCCCTGGAATTGTCACAATTCTCTTTGCCAAAGAAGCACCTGCCTGCAGCTGCATCCATCACCCAATACGCTGCATCAGCTATATGTTTGCAGCCTGAAGCTGCTGAACTTCTCATCCCTTCCCACTTCCCATAAGTTCTTGCTCCAACATCAGCAGGCAATGATTATGCTTTTTGTTGGAGCATACTCGCTATTCTTTCTATGCGTGTTGACAACTACACTAATCAACTCTTTGTGAGAGAGTGGGATACAAATTATGGAACAAAGCAGATAAATCAGCAACAGTGTCTGTATTTTATTACTTCCCTCTACGCATATCTGCAAAGAAAACAGTCTGTCTGGGCTAGGACACACTCCCTATTCAAAAACCAAGCAGTGTATAGGATGCTGCTGATTCCAGGAAGGTCAAGATTTGAAATTGGCAGAATGTACTGAATTGTGGGCTTGGGGTTTTTTTTTCCTGATCTGAAATAATGGGTTTGCCTTACTAAAGTGCAAGAGGAAATGTAAGCCCTTGTCCTGCTTTTCTCTTGGGGTTGAGAACAGAGTGCCTCAGAAACACCTAAAGAGCCTGAAATGAATCAATTCTGGGTACTGATAGTCTGTGATTATTTCTGAGGCAGTGCTTTGTGTAAATCTCGCAAAGACTTCCCATAGGGTTATGCGCTGGATATAGAAATGCCACATTGATGCAGTGGAGACCTTAGCCTGCTGTGGTGACATGGTGTCTTGTTTTTAAGCAATCATAGGGTGGTGTGTTTTCCAGGGAGCCAGTAGCCCAGTGGGAATTTCAGACATCGCTGTGGAGTTTACCTTGCCATCTGAGGCCTGCCCTGAATTCCTGTGCTCATGTTCCTGAGACTCATGTACTGCTTAGGCAGCACGGAGGGAGCTTTGAGCATGAAGTGCCTTCGTGTTCCCCAGAAATAAAAGGGTCAGCAGGAAAGTATTTCCGCAGGTCATATCAAAAATACGTGCTTTTCTTAAAAGAGGCATTCAGTTTGTTAGAGACAAACCTTTGCTCCTGCCTTTTGGAAAAGGAGTTGGTAACATTTGCCCCTCTGAAAGACGGAGGCTTCTTATGCTGCCTTACAGTTTTAAACCCATTTCTTTTGGGGTTCCAGAGGATGGCTTTGACTTTTCAGGAGATGGAGGACCATTGCTAATCTACATGAAACAGACCAGTCTTG
>VZSZ01000511.1:0-21393 GCA_013398815.1 Ibidorhyncha struthersii | reverse complement strand
TCCTAGTTCTCCAGATTCCAGCATGAAGATCTCAATGCTTTCAGAAAGGCTGGAATCTGTAGCTGTTGTGAACCATGCTACGTTTTAAATACAGTTTAATATTATGTAAAACCACTCCCCAAGTTACAACTCCTTGAATTTAGAAACAGATTTAGTGGGCTTTAATCAGAAAGACTGCAGAAGCTTTTCAGACATGTATCTAATCTTGAAATGGCCCAAGTGCTGTTCTTTGAGTGTTCAGTTTGCAGTGTCGGGCTGCCTGGCTCTGCCTCGATGCCACAGTGTGCGCATGCTGCAAGGCCTCTGTAAGACACGTACAGGTTTGCAGCCTTCAAAGCAAATACTAACCTTGGCTGGTACGTGGTGATACACACTACCAATACCAAGCCTCTTTTTTTCTTCCACAGGTGGCTGGTGGTGGAGGTGCTGATCACCACAGGTGTGTACCTACTGCTAGGGGCTACTGTACTGTCCCACAGGTTAACCACAGAGAATCCCAAAATCATGGGGCTACTTTTATGCTAAGCTTTTCAGCAAATGAATTCTAGAAGCTGTCATGTAGTTGGAGATTGTTGCCTTTGTAGTTCAGTAGCTGAGGAGTAGAAAGCAACTCCCATTCCATCCTAGTCTTTTGGGGAACAAAATAATTGACTGTGTCTCTGCAGAACGGTCAGTTCTTGCTGAAATCAGAGGTGCGCATTTCAGGGGTGTTTTCAGCTCCTTTCCAGACTGAGGATTGGCTCCCAGCTGCTTTGTACAGACTTCCAAGAGAAAATGATTGAGTGTGCTTGGAGCACTTGTAGGTATTGCTGGCATGGGAATGCCCTGTGGTTGTGGAATGCGTCTACCCATCAAACAGAAGTGGATGGGATTTGGACCAAACCCTCTCTTGCAGTTAAATATCGAGGTCTGGGGAGTTAGATGGCCGTGCGCTTTGCTGGGGAGATAGACGTGAGCTGAGACCTAACAGTCTGCATTCCCTGCCTGGTACTCTTGCATGAAAAGCAATGTGCAGTGAGTCACAGCCGCAGAGTCTCCATGTAGTAGTAAACAGAAGCCCGTGAAAATGTGCTGTCATCCCATCAGTATCGTTTAAGTGAGAATAATCCTGAATTTTGTCACTGCTCGTCTGTGTTTTTCACTGAACTCCTCTGAGCTAGTGGTGACTGTATTTGTATCAGTGCAAATTCAGATGCTGTGGAGCGTGAACAAACTCTATCAGGCGTGGACTGGCGTATAGGAATGGAATTCTCATGGACTGACTCAAACTGAATCCGTGATAAATAACAAAAAGGACAGTAGTATAGAGTTCATGGACTGAAATGTGATGTTTTCATAACTGGTCGTGACGTGTGCATGAAGCTGCAGAAAACTTGTAATGAAGGCACAGGAGAGTGAGTCCAGCTGTGGTTTTTCAGAGTCGTTAAAATGTCTCTATTACTTGCTGAAAGGAGCTAACTGGAGCAATTAGAACAGTAATAAGCGTCTCTAAAGTCTTGTGTCTGCATACAAAATAATGTCTTATCTGTTCAAAACTCTGGGCAGGCTGATGTTGTGCTTGGGGTTCTGCAGAGCTATGTAGATATCTTTTCACATTAAAATCTATAGATCTCTTCTTTTTCTAACTGAGAATTATTCTCAGTGTGTCCTGGGGATTTAGTCTTCTTGATTTCAACTAGGCTGCTATATTTTCTAAACCAAAATTGTATTGTTTGAATCTAGATGAATGCATCTTATTCACTGACTTCATTCTGGTAAATCAAACCCTTTATTTCAAAAGCTCCAGCAGAGAGGCATTAAGCAACACTACTGGACTTCAAGCAAAAACGCACTTGTCACTATTATTGACACCGATTTAAAGGCACGCTCTAATATAACTGTATGCCAGTGAAAAGAAAGAGCTAAAAAAGTATTAAGAGGTAGGAATGAGTTTTCGTTTAGAGTAGGACCAAGGGAATCTGTTTTGCTTTCAAATGGGTGTTCTTTGTCTTGCTCCAAATCACATGGTTAAGCCTCCAGCTGGGACATGGTGGTTTATCATGAGAATGACAGCCCCCAGGGAGGAAGGCAGCCGCTCTCAAGAAGTTTGGAAAGAAACGATGGTCTTTGAAATGGAATTTTTAGAACATCCCGTCTACGGGATATTTATGAATTAAATGCTTAGCCTGTGAACTGCTAGAATCTCAGTTTAAAGTGATCGAGGAATTCTTGTAGACTTCTGGTGTTGAAAACAAATGCAAATTTGTAGGAGAAGCTGCTATTTGGTGTAGAAAGTAACCAGTGTGTAATGGTGTACGTCATACTGAACTCTTACCATGTGCTGTTAATGTTAGAGAAATTCTCCTGGTAAGCCCAGTGGTTAAATAGTTGCTGTGTTACCGATGAGTTTCTGTGCGCAGGTTCAGTTCTTGTTTTCTCATTTCCCCAAGCGGACCTGCTCCTGTTTCTGGGGTTCGGGAGCGTGTTGGACTTTATAGCCTGTGACCACTTAATAGAGTAGTAACAGAGTTTATGCTGCAGACCACAGCTGGAATTGCTTTAATTATACAAAGCTCTTCAGTTTGATCAGAGCTGTGGTCTGTGTACCAGATGTTGGAGAGAAGAATGATGTGTTGGGGCTTTTTTTGCTTGCATATTTTCAGCTGTACGTAAGAACTTTCTGTTATAAACGTGACACAGCAGGTTTGGCAATGCCTGCCTCTAAAGAAGGTGGATAAGACGAGGATCAGTTCCTGAAGCATTTGTTTCAGTTAACCCAGTTCAGTTTCTTTAAGCTGCTGCATGGTATTTGCTGGCATCCTGTATTCATCCCAGTGAGAGTTTTCTATTTTCTTTCTCTACTGAAGAGTGTCGCTAGCCACTTCTCCATGTCTCCCACATCTGCAAATTAGGGAGAAACTGCTCAAGGGCCAAAACTGTGACAGCTCTCTTACACCCTCACCTCTGCTAATTGGCTTGTGTGGTGGTACTTAAGTCTGAGCTTTGGGTTGAGATGGGTTAAAATGGGGATTTTTTTTTTTTCTTTTTAAGAAATAGCACTTGCATGACAAGAGCACCAGAAGTGGAGTTGCTTCTCTGAGGCAATCATGTTTTTCCACTGAGGCTCCTGGCTCCATTTCCCAACAGACTTCATTGTTTCTGTTGCTTTTGTTATTCTGTTTTAATGAGACTGTCCTCTCCCCCTCTTTAATGCCTGTCACTTTCTGCAGAATGAAAACGGACAGCAGTAAACTGGGGCATTCCCTTTACCCAGTCCTACTACCCTTATTCCCCACAAAGTTTCCCTATTTCCAAATGAGGTCTTAAGACTGTTTTCATTAGCACCACTCTTTCATGTCCAAGCTACCGGACTGTCCCAAGCTGTCCCCTTGGGACAAGTCAGTACTGGAAATAATAGTTGGTGTTACTGTCACTTATTCCAGTATAAGTAAAGGTCAATATTTGCTCTGTCTTAAAAATGTAATTGTTTCTCATCGCAGGAGACTGTACGGGTGGCTGTGTAAATGCACGCTAGTTGAGCTTCTGGCTGAGTGTAGAGCAGGCTAGCCCTGAGCTCCTCTGCTGCAATGCACCCTAATTGTTCTCTGCAGCCTTTGATTACATGGATGCTAGATAGAGACATGGTCCTGCAGCATCCGTGGTGTGATTTCTGCGGATGGGTTCCATGTGTGCAGATTGTTGGGAGCAGAGCATTTCATTTGACTTTGGGCGTTAAATCTGGATTCAGCTCCTCGTGTGAGGTGGGGTGAGTCTAAAGGCTTCTAGACTTTGTGCTGTCTTTGAAAAAAAAGTAGGCAGGAGTCTCGCTTGCCAGAATCCAGAGTATTGTGAATTGACTCGGTCATCATCATTTGATCCCTGGCTCAATCTTATATTGTTCGGAGTCTAGCAGTGGCTGGCTTTTGGACAGTGTGTCCTAGAACGAACTTGCACAATATGGCCAGCAGATGTAATTATCACAGGAATTTTGCTGAAGAGTAACTGCTAGACATCTGCCAGACTACTAATTTTGTTGGGAAGCCTTGCATTTATTTAATCGGCACCCTTTTTTCCCTGTCTCCCTTGACCAGATGAATTTGATGCCTATATCATTGTGTCCTTCGTAAATGCCACACTGGTGCTGTCTATCGGAGAGACTGTAGAAGAAGTGACTGACTCTGGCTTCCTGGGTACAACACCTACCTTGTCCTGCTCTCTTCTTGGTGATGATGCTTTGGTACAGGTAATGGAAAGCTGCTTCTGACATGTCCACGTACGTCCACCACTCTGCTTGCTGCGCCTCTGTGGTTTCTACAGTAGGGCAACATATGTCATGTCTGAAGGTGTGGATTGGCAGAGAATGACACTTATTCAGCCTTTCCCTTTTTATATCCTGTGAAGTGAAGCTAGACCAGCTGAAGATGGTCCTTATCTCCTTCAGTGCGTGCTGTGCTGTAGTTCCATGCTGTAGTGCAAAGATGCAATGCTTCCAGCTGGCGAGCGGCTTCGTGCTAGTTCAGCTTGTTGCATAGCTAATGGATCACCACTGCCAGGAGCGGTGCTTGCCTTTGGCTGTTTCTGTGTCAGAATCACCAGTGAGACAGGAGTCGTGAAGGGATGGTAAATACAGAATTGATGTGACCTTTTTTTTTCCCTTCAGGTTTATCCAGATGGGATCCGGCACATCCGAGCAGATAAGAGAGTAAACGAATGGAAGACACCAGGGAAGAAAACCATTGTAAAATGTGCTGTGAACCAGAGACAAGTAGTGATAGCACTGACTGGAGGAGAACTGGTTTACTTTGAGATGGACCCGGTATGTGTGTTGATGTTGTGAAAGAGTTTGGAAGAGCAAGGCTGGAGTATAGGCTGTGCCAGAGACTGATCCTTGATCAGACCTGCAGAAAAGGATTCTGTAGTAAAGTGTCATTCTAGAGTGGGTAGATCTGCATATCTGGGCTGCGCCTGAGATGATTTAATGGCTGATTAAAGTCAATGAAGTTCATAACTGAGGCTGGAAGTTGTGTACTTATCCTATTGCTATTCTGGTTCTTCCAGTTGTAGCTGAAATAAGGCTGTAAAGAAACAGTTTAAAAAAACCCAAAGCACTATCTTTAAAAAAAAAAAAGGTTGGGGNNNAAAGGTGGGGGGGGGAGGCGTGGAGAGACTTTTTGGTACTGGTTTGCCCCATTAGGTAGTTAATAAGTCTCTTGTGTTCTTCTTTCTCAGTCAGGACAGCTGAATGAGTACACAGAGAGAAAGGAGATGTCGGCTGACGTCGTTTGCATGAGCCTGGCCAATGTTCCCCCTGGGGAGCAGCGCTCCCGTTTCCTTGCTGTTGGGCTGGTGGACAACACTGTCAGAATTATTTCCCTTGACCCTTCGGTGAGTAGCTGTGCTGTTTCTGCCTCTTCCGTTGGCTTGAAATGTTGAGAAGGGTACTCCAGAGGTGGGATGGGTACTCCAGAGGTGAGCTGTGTCTATCCAAGCTGTTTTTCTGTGTTTGGGTGGATGACCAGGAATGAATAGCTTGCATGGGTTTTCTCTCCTGGTTGGGAGGAAGCATGGCCCTTGATCCTAACCTGAAACAGATTTGATATAGTCTCACCCGTGCCTGGAGGCTCAGCTGATAAGATAATGAAAGCATTTACTTCTGGTTTTTTTGGTTTTGTTTTGGTGTTTGGGTGTTTTTTTTTCCTGTCTCACTGTTTATACCTGTGGTGGGTTATTCTGCAAGCAGGTCAGCAGCAAACCAGCATTGTCATTCCTCTGCCTGCAACAGATGAGTGTTCAAAGGATGACTGAAGTAACATAAACTTTGCTCAGGTTTCTCCATGCTAAATAGCTGCAAACTGTGCTAGAACAGTTTGGAAGGATCCAGTTTATCTTCTCCAAACCCCAGGGCTGCTACTACTCCGGCTTGCCAAAATCCACAGAGCCAGCGTCTATTGTGACTTTTTTCTGTGCTGAATACTTCTTTATGGAGACTTAAAAGGGCATCTTTAAGCTCCTTAGCTGGAGCTTGGATCCCCTCTTGCTATGCCAAGCCTTGCTGACTGGCGTACCTTTTTTCTGTCCCCCACAGGATTGCTTACAGCCGCTGAGTATGCAGGCCCTTCCTGCACAGCCCGAGTCACTGTGCATCGTGGAGATGGGTGGCACAGAGAAGCAGGACGAGCTGGGGGAGAGGGGCTCCATTGGCTTTCTGTACCTCAACATCGGACTGCAGGTGAGAGGTGCCCGTCTGGTTCTGACAGGCATTTCTTGGTGAGCGTTTGCTTGAGTGATGGATTGCTGCAATAGCCTTGTCATTGCGCAGCGCAACACAACACCTGACTGTTCCCTCTTTCTTGTAACACGTTTAACAACCGGGGCTGGGGAATTCACTGTGTGATTTAGTAGAGGCGCAAGTTTCCCCATACATTTCTAGACTTAAGACTAGTCAAAAAGCAGACTTCATGTAGGACAAATTGTGCTCTTCCCCTTCCAGAAACAGGGCATGTTCTAAAAAAAAAAAAAAAAGAAATTCTGGGTGAAATGTTGTTGGGCAGTTCTTTAAAAACAGCCTGTAGGGCAGAGTATCAAAGAAGTAACTGCCCACAACCACAGGCTCTGCTCTAATAACTCTGCTGTTGCACAGCTTTTTGTTGCTTCCAGTACTGACTCTGTGATCTTTGACCAAAAAATGTTGTTTTGACAATTCAACATGTAAAAATAATCAGAGCAGTCTAGGGTCTTTCACATGCCTCGAGTTCATCAGAATGCAAGCTCTTCTTAAGCAGCATGAGTTTTTGGATAAATGCTTTGTACCAGGAGGGATTAGGATATGGAATCGACCCTCAGGTTTTTCATGACTTACGTGATGCACCAAACTTCTTGGTCTGGTGTTTTTTGGCTTTTTTTGCTTTTTTGGGGGAGGCACGGTGGTGGTTTGTTTGTTTTACAGTAATTCCTTTCTGCCCCACAGGAGCGTGCAGCAGCTGTGCTTTTTAATATTAAGAGCAAATTTAGATACAGTGTGGTTGTAGAAGAAAATTGTACCAAGAGTGGCTGTAGCTAGTTATTTCTTATCTGTAATCTTGATCTAACTTTTTGGTTTGCTGATGTCAAGAATGGTGTGCTGTTGCGAACTGTCCTGGATCCTGTTACTGGCGATCTTTCGGATACCAGGACCAGATACCTTGGCTCACGGCCTGTGAAACTCTTCCGAGTCCGAATGCAAGGCCAAGAGGCGGTAAGTGAGGCGAGCTCTCAGAGGGTTGCCAGTCTGGTCCCCAGGCGTGGCATCCCGGTTTTCCTTATTGGTGGGCTGGGTGGGGAAGCATCCTTGCAGCACAGCGGGACCCTCTGGGTAAGGGTGGGAGGTAGAATGACTTCACTATTGAGCTGCCTGGCTTGCAGCTTGCTCTTTCACAAACAGCCTTGTTCTTATTGGTATTCCCCTTACTTCCTAAAAAGTCATGTGTAGTGCTGCCCTGCCTTCTTTGAACTAGGACTCATCTGAGCCATAGGCTGTGTTTGCAGCATATCTGGAAAGCTCTGAGTGGATTCTTGGGCTCGGAGACACTGAAAAATCTCGTCTTGCCTGCCTTAGTGCACAGGGACGGAAGGAGCCTCATGCAGAAGTCTTACCCCTTGACTTCTTAATGCAGTTGATGGTCATCTCCTGTGCCTGCTGAGAATGTCTTGGCCAGGGGCTAGACAGCAGCCATGCGTGGTTCAAGGAAAATATTTGCAGGATTTGGCATAGAGGGAAGAATGTGTTTCATCAGAAGTGCCGTTTGCAGCACTGGGGAGATCAGCCACCCCCTGCCTGACTCATTTTTGGATGACACCTTCAGAGTTGAGAAATAATGCCGGTCAGCGTAGGGGGCTGGATCTGGCAATGCGAGCTCTGCTTTAATGTTATGGTACACCGGGTGAATCTTGTTAACTTGTTCCTGCCAGTCTGCCAGCTGTGGCTTGGAGATGAGGTGCTTTGCAGCTCTAGCAGAGAATGCTTATAGAATAGCTGAGTGCTTTTCTACTTTGAGACCAGTCTTGGTTCCTTGTCTCACAGTATAGGCAGAAAAAACATAACTGCATTATGGCCAGTCAGTGATGGGCTTGGAGTAGCCTCTGTGTGTTTCAGTAATTCCAGCTTTTGTTGCTCAGGCAGAAAGTAAGGTTGCACTGAAATTGATTTAGCCAAATGTATAAAACTGAACAGTTTGGAAGTCCATCTGCTTCCTTTGTTTCCCTTAACTTGATTGAAAATTGACTACTGATTGTTTTAAGTAAATTTCACTTCAAGTACTACAGCATTTGGATTGTGACAAAGCAGTAAATATTTATTTTAAAAGCCCTGTTCCCCATAGAACAGGCTATTGTTTAAAGAAAAAAAAAGACATAAGAAAGTATTTGTTGATCTTGGCTTTTACAGGTAACAGGTTTTTATTGCACCTCAGTTTGAGTATTTATTGTCTTGATGGTACTTTAAAGTTCCTCTTCGTGCCATACACAATTTCCAGATAAAACTATCTCTTGAAAGCAAGCAGTGTCTCTGAAGGTACGCACTGAGCAGGGTGGAGTCCACCCGCAAGAATTTGGGTGTTCTAGTGGGTAAGAGTCTGGCACTGTACATCCATTTATATTGCAAGGAGTGAGCTTACCTCCATCCCCAGACCTAATAAATCTGTTGCCTGTCTTTCCCAGGTGCTGGCCATGTCAAGCCGTTCCTGGCTCAGTTATTCCTATCAGTCGCGCTTCCACCTGACTCCCCTGTCTTATGAGACACTGGAGTTTGCATCTGGTTTTGCTTCTGAGCAGTGCCCAGAGGGCATCGTAGCCATCTCCACAAACACATTGAGGTAAGAACTGATGGGGGAAAACAAACACTTCTGGGCCGGGTTGTCAGGCAGAGGGGAGGAGTGGTGAATTCTCACCAGGCATTCAAAAGGAAAGAGGTAAAGTGACTTACCTTAAGAATTAAGGGTTTTTTTTGAGGTTATTTGATTGTGGATAATGATTTGATCGAAACACTTGGATGGATTTCAGAAAAGAAATGGAATACAAGGATAGTTATAGGGTGGAAATAGGGTGCACTTCTCTGAATTGTATTTTCCAGCTTTTTTTAAATAAAAAATGTAGTTCAAATTATCCTTAAATTCTCTGGTCCTTAGAGTGGAGGGAAGTTTATAATAAATGTGAACCTGTTGTGCTTTAGGATCTTGTGGTTTGTGATTTGAATTGGCTACTTTGCAGAAAATAAGGCACGTGATTAAGAAATCGGAGGCATGACAGGGGTCTGTTTGTTGCCTTCTTAAAGTTCAGCTTTGATATTAAAAAGATAAATGAAAATAATAGGGGAACACAAATTCAGGAGCTCTGCTTTATGCACTTGAACAGGCGCTTTTTTCATATCTGTCCTCATTGGAATATTACAGCATTCATTGCTTTTAAAGGAGTCATTCTTTCTGGAGAGACTTGCGGCTTTTAGTCACCAAATGCCAGAAGAAGGCATTTCAGCTGGCAAGTCACAGGAAGAAAGACTTGGCATTGCATTTTTCATACTCTTTTAACTGAAGTGCCTCTGAGGAGCGTTCGATTACGTGTCGAAGTCTGTGTCACGTTTAGATTCAGATGATGTGTTCCCCAAATGTCCACTTTCCCTCTTCCGTGTGCTCTTTGTTCCTCTTAAGATAGACTTGTTTCAGTACCACAGAAGCCTGTCCAAAAGCAACAGGCACTCAGAACACATCCTGGGACAGAGCGAGCCCTCAAGTCAAGGACCCCATGCTGCAGAGCACACCTGTGCCAAGGCATAAGCTCCCATTTAGGATGCTAGTTTTGCCTTTCTCTCTGGAGCTGTGCTAGTTGCTTTCTGGCCCAAGAAAGGTGCAGCTTCTCTCCAACACCAGCCAGTTTCACAGATGCAAAGCTCAACTCCAGTCGTGTTCTCTTGGACGGTTGTTTTTGGACCTTTGTTTAATGCATGTCACGTCTTTGTCCCCCAGGATTTTGGCACTGGAAAAGCTGGGGGCAGTCTTCAACCAGGTTGCCTTCCCATTGCAGTACACACCCCGAAAATTTGTCATTCACCCAGAGAGCAACAACCTGATCATCATTGAGACGGACCACAACGCTTACACTGAGGCCACCAAGGCCCAGAGGAAGCAGCAAATGGCCGAGGTAATTAGGGTGGGGGACGGGTACACTCATCCATTCCCTAGAGGTGACTTCTGCAGCTGGAAATCCTCCCTGCTCACTACTTCCCAGCTGCCATTGCCTGCAAGTTTTTGTGCCCTGTGTGAATGCAAGGGCTGAAGGGAGCAAAGATCTGTCTCAAAACACAAATTTCAGCAGAATACGTGACTTCCCGATGCTCCTTTCTTTGTATGTTGTTATGACAGGCTTTAAGAACCACATATTGGAGGACAGTCATGCTGTGTAACACCATTCTGTAGGTTTTCTGTGACTGATTGAGGTTGTTTGGATCTCAGTGGGTTATTTTCTTCTTAACGTTGTTTCCAGAGTTGTTGGTTTGGAGAAATAGTTCCCCAGACAACTGCCCCTTGGGTAGGGCAGAGCTGACACTGCTGTGCTCTGAGCTGCAGAGGCTCCCTTGGGAATAAGCTCAGGGTGGGTGGAAGCTTTGGGATTTGATGGCTTTTATGTCTTCACAAGCAGTACCTTGCCCTGGAATACCTGGGCTTAGGGGAAACAGGGAGGCTGGATTTTATGCAGAGCATCAGCATGTCTGGAAACGAAATCCACTGAGCTTTGTTGTTTTCTCCGGTCCTTTAATGTGCCGTAGGAAATGGTGGAGGCTGCGGGTGAAGATGAGAGGGAGTTGGCTGCAGAAATGGCTGCAGCCTTTCTGAACGAGAATCTTCCCGAGTCCATCTTCGGTGCTCCCAAGGCAGGGAATGGACAGTGGGCCTCTGTTATCAGGGTGATGAACCCCATCCAGGGAAACACGTTAGATCTGGTCCAGCTAGAGCAGAATGAAGCTGCCTTCAGGTAAGAAGCATTGCCAGATGCAGCAAGAATCTCTGCTTGTGATGAGTCTTATGTGGGTGTTTTTCCTTCTTTTGCTCAGCTGTTACCGAGTTGAAATCCAGATGCGGCATGTTACCAGGAGGCTGGCTTGAAATTCCAGAAGTGATTTCCACGTGCTTAAAGCTTTTGTTTTGCCTTTCCTTCCCTTCCCACCCTGATCTGTCTGCATGTGACACTAAGAGCTGGTGCTCCAGATGTGTTTGCTGGACCCCAGTGCTTAAAGAACAACACGGGGATGTAAATGGCAGATAAGAGAGCGGGGAACAAGAGAATGTGCTGCTATCTGTCACTTCCCTTTCTCATCCGGATAAAACTGAGCATATATTAAATGGAAAGGAAGTGTCAGAGGGACTGGAGGGGAAGACCAACACAATAACCATGAAGAATAGCAAGTGCCTTAGCAGGTGAAGTGGAGTTAGGTCATGCTAGTCCAAAAGGCTGATTCTGTCCTGTTTTGTCCGGGATTCCCAGCCTGGCTGAGCTAGGCACCAGGCAGGAAATAACACTGGAAGATGAGGAAGATTATACGTACATGTCCAGATTGGAACAGCCTTTGAAAAACAGCTTCTGCTGGAGCTTTGCACATTGCTAGGCAGCATCTAGCCTGTGAAAGCACAAAAGTAATGCTTTGGGCATTGTGAAAACAGAAAAGTAATGCTTTGGTCATTTGTGGCAGCTGGAGCGCATCTTTTTATATAGGGACTGTGGAAGAACGAAGGAATCTGCATTAAACATTTCTGCGAGGAGGAAAAATGACCTCCGAAAATGAAATGTCAGTGTTGGAAGGGTGGGCTCTCAAATCTCTGTCAGGCTATGTCAAGTTGTGCTGTCAGGGAATCCAGTTCGTATGTGCAGCGTTGATTTGTGTTGTGATCACACTGATCTCCTGGCACGTCTTATCATTCCCAGCGTGGCTGTGTGCCGGTTCTCCAATACTGGTGATGAGTGGTACGTGCTGGTGGGAGTCGCCAAGGACCTGATTCTGAACCCACGCTCGGTTGCTGGGGGATTTGTCTACACGTACAAGCTGGTGAATAGTGGTGAGAAGCTGGAGTTTCTGCACAAGGTGAGAGGGGTGAAAAGGCCTGTTTGGGTGACTGGGTCATTTACAGGCAGTACTGGTATAGCTGTTTCATCCTGAATGCTATAGCGATATTGCAGTACTCAATGAATCCTGGGCAAGAGCGTCGCGCAGATGTTACATGCTGGAAGCAGCCTCTCAGAAAATAAGCTGCCTCCTCCCAAATCACTTGGGGCATCGTTTGCAGAGCTGAGACTTGAACACAGATCTCCCGAGAGTCCCATGCCTTTGGCCTCAGGTCTTACCCATCTAACTGGGTAAATGGGAAAGGAGCGGTGTTTTTCATGCCCCTGTTAGGGAGGGGAGAGAAACAGCTCTGTTTCCTCTTTGGAATATGAGCTCAGAGAGCTGCTCTGAGCACTTGTTTACAAAGTGAATTCATACTTGGGTCACTTGAGCCCTGGTGCTCAGGCTCTCAGTCCTTGGCTGGCCACATGAAGCTGGTGTGAGCTGTCATTTTCTTCTGATGCTGTTCTGGTTGCTTGTAGAAATGACTAGTCGCCTAGTGACCAACTTGCTTGACAGGTCTCTGGGGCTTTAGTGAGGGTTTCAGCAGAACTCCATTAAAACAAAATTCTGTTCTCCTTCTCACGTGCTTCCAGCATGGCTGAGATTTGAGCAGATGAACACGTGCAAAGGAATGTTGTGACTTACTCACTTCCTACGGTCGTGATGCAATGAGTGGGTTCTGTCCTGGACCAGGGCCTTTTCTGGTGCCACTGAACACCCACTTGGAAGTTGGCAGGCCTGATGATGTGAAATAACTTCTCTTAGCCAGTGCAACCGAGGTGGGGATGCTGTAACTGGAAGCTCTCTACATGTTCCCATTCTCTGCTGTGGCTGATCCTTTTGGATTGATTACTGGGTGGAGATTTTTCAGCCCTGTCCGAGTTACTGGAATTGTGGGCGCACCAGTTGTTCAGATGTAACGCTTCTACAGTGGCAGCTTCGGAATGTCTGTGGCAGATGGCTGAATTAGATTCATGCCTTTGTTTTAAAAACAGACAATCTGGATGGATTTAGTCAAAGCATAAAATCTTTTTTGGGGATAAAGCACAACTAAGAACCCAGGCAACAAGATCCTTTGCGGCTTGCCCAGCATGGGATTCTTACAGCAGTCCTACACTTCAGTTAAAGTGCACTGCCAGCAGTGTGTTGTCTGTGTAGTACCCAGAGCTCTGTTAGCACCACGTGTGATACGTGCTGCTGTCGAAAGGCTTACAGAGGACTGACCTTTTGCCCCTCCTTTAGAAGACGACTGTGATTAGCCTTTTGCATTGAAAGCCTTGGCACAGGCCAGCAAGCTTCAACCAAAGCATTAGCTGAGTCCACTCTGAAACTTGGTGTAAGGTTAGCTCTGTTAATGGGGGGTCTTACAGTTGTCATCTTCCCTCTGTAGACTCCTGTGGAGGAAGTTCCTGCAGCCATTGCTCCGTTCCAAGGTAGAGTCTTAATTGGAGTTGGAAAGCTCTTGCGTGTTTATGACCTGGGGAAGAAGAAACTGCTTCGGAAGTGTGAGAATAAGGTATTGGCTTTTGTTCTTGACCAGGGCTGTTAACTTGGAGTTAAGTGACGCTTTGCAGGAAGCGTGAAACAAGGGTTTAGCTGCTACTCCAGCCCGAGTGCATCTGCACTTGCACTTCAGAGCTGTGTGTGTGCCTTGCTGGCATGCGCTGGGTGTCTAGAGCAGTGTCAGCAGCTCTGGCTGGACCAGGCTGTTGTGCTGCCCCTCTGCCCCCCAGGAACACATCGCTTTCCCATCCCCATTCAGGTAGCAGTGTTGCGGATTCCTTTTTGTACCAGCTCAGCGCAGGCTGTTAACGGCAGCCTTAGGTTAGGTGATCAGCAGGCTGGGGACAGAAGTCGGAGGGTGCGTATGAGCACCTCTTCAGATCCCCAGAATGTTGAAAAGGGAATTTTCTCCTTGAAGTAGATGGTCCTTCTTGCTGAGCATCTCTGGTACTTTAGGAAATTGTGGAGCATGGTTTTCTAACTCTTAATTGCCTGCTCCTCCCTCTCTCGTGCAAGCTGCAGAACCTGTGCCAGTTGCTCATTACTGCACAAAGGAACTCCAGCAAGCTCATGGGCAGACTGGGAAACTGTAGGGGAATGTTTTTTGTGTGTTGGGTGGTTTTTGTTTTGTTTTGGGTTTGGTTTTGGGTTTTTTTTTCCCCCTAAAGTATGACTCACACGAAAAACTGAAGCTTTCCTTCCTGGGTCTTTCGTGACCACAGTAGTGAGGGGACACTGAAGCAATGCCTGCTGGCGGGCCTGTCCCTGGCGTCCCAGTTCATAGGCTCACCAGCAGTGCTTGTTCTCTGGATGCTACTCGCGTTCAGCAGGCTGAGAATGCCACGTGGTGGATGTTAGGTTGCAAGAGCCCTGTGTGGACGGTGTATTTAGATTGGGGCTATAGCATGCCAGAAATGAGAGGTAGTTTTAGAGGGAAATGATGGGAAATGGGGAGTGAGCCATAGTTCACAGGGGGAAGTAGTGTTTCAGCTGGAGTAGGGTGGAGTTAGTGGGTTACGCTTCCCTGTTTGAAGCACTCGGGTTTTGTTCTTTCTCTCTCTAAAGCACATTGCCAACTACATCTGTGGGATCCAAACCATTGGGCACAGAGTGATTGTTTCAGACGTTCAGGAGAGTTTCATCTGGGTGCGCTACAAAAGGAATGAGAACCAGCTCATCATCTTTGCTGATGACACTTACCCCCGGTGGGTCACTACAGCAACTCTCCTGGATTATGACACTGTGGCTGGAGCGGACAAATTTGGCAACATCTGCGTGGTGAGTGTGTCTCGGAGAAGTCAGTGCTCTTTGGACACGACATATTTTTCCTTAAAACATCCATGATTTGTCTTAAAAGTATGAGAATCTGTGCTTAGCTGGAGACAACGCCCTGTACCATTCACTTGTTTTTACAGGGTGACTAGCTGTCATCACAGCGGATGGCTGCAGTTTATCGATTTGTTAATTAAAGCAAACAAGTTAAAGCATCAGCAGGTCAAAAAACATATTTCTGAAGCATTCAATAACTTGTGTTGAAATTGCCCCAAAACTGGCTGTGAATAAGCCTTGAAATGAAGCTTGTGACTGTGAAAGGGCCCAGGAGAACTTGTGCCAGGGTTATCACTCTTACTTTCCCTGGCTAAACCTCGTTGCTGGCATTTAGCTTTCTCTGTCACTTCCTCTTGAAGTTGGCTTTGTCAGTGCTGACACTTCCCCACTTGGCTCGATTTCAGCAGGGGAGGAGGAAAGAATAGATGGTCTTTCTGCCAGATCTTTGATCTCTTTCTGAAGTGTGCTCGGGTGCTTTAGAGCTCAGAGTTCAGCAAGTGTCAGACGCTGCGCCTGCTGGCTTTGGCCGCCGCACACAAATCAATCCGCTTCGGTTTTCCTGCTCCACATCCATCAAACTGTCTCCTTAGCGGGAATCACCTTCAAACCGTTTTGACCATACCTCCCAGGGTGATGTGCGAGTGCCAGGCCGGGCAGGAAGTCCTGCCCATGTTTTTGAGTGACAGGCCATCAGTCTTGACAACACGGTTGTCGTTCAACCCTAAAGGCTTTGTCGGAGGGGCAAATGGATGATTTTGCTGTAAGTGTAAAGTGATTCTTGTAGAGTCCGCAAAAGCGGCCTTTCAAAGCCCCCAGTCATTCTCCAGAGATAACGAGCTGCTTCTCTGCAGCTTGTTGACTCTTTCTTCCTCTTTTGATGCAGGTGAGATTGCCTCCCAACACCAACGATGAGGTAGATGAGGATCCCACAGGCAACAAAGCTCTCTGGGACAGGGGGCTTCTTAATGGAGCATCACAGAAGGTAACGCTCCATGGGAAGCACGCGGTTATTGTGGGGAAAAGAGCGTGCTGCTTTTCTGTCAAGTCCTCTGCGGTGTTGTCCAGGGGATGTGTTGGCAGTTCTGCTTCTCCACATCTACTGTGCTGTGGGTGATCGGTTTTCAGTGTCGCTGGGAGCCAAAGTCGGTTTCTGAAATCACGGCCGATGCCTATTCAGTGATGTTTGACTGAGGCAGCACGCTTGTTTTCTTTTCCTGCTTTCCCTTGTTACTTGCATCTGTTTGTCCATCTCAGGAGTGTAATTCGGTGGCACGCTGAGTTTTGCCATCTGGTCACAGGTGGAAGGCACTTCCTCTAGAGAAGGGCGTTTCAGAACTAGCAGGTGGCCAAATTTATTCTGCTTTCCTCTCTCAAACCTTTTGATGCTTTTATATAAGCTAAAGAAAAACATGCTTCTGTGGTTGACTTTTCAGGCTGAAGTGATTATGAATTACCACGTGGGAGAGACGGTGCTTTCCTTACAGAAGACCACGCTGATCCCAGGAGGCTCTGAATCTCTCGTCTATACCACCTTATCGGGAGGGATAGGAATCTTGGTCCCTTTTACTTCCCACGAGGTAAGCAAACCCCATCATTATGCTGCAGACTTGCCGCTTTTCTGTGCACTCATCCCCAGCCAGTGTATTAATGTGCTGTGTCCCTTGAGGGAAGCTCTAGGGCTCTGCAGTGCGTGAAAACACGGGCTGCAGGAGAGCCTTGTGGCTGTGGGACAGGCTCCGATGCACAGGGGGAAGAGAATGAGCTTGTTAAATCCTCGTTCTGCGTTGGTTCTGTGAAGAGTTGAGAGCTTTTCTGGTTGGCACTGCTGTTCTAAATCTGTTTTTGCTCCGGAGTAGCTCTTGGGTGACAGTGTCTATGAGGAGGGGTCCTTTGGCATGCTTTGTGTCGGCTGTAAACTCAGGCATTGATGCTTCAAGCCCTGAAGATGACATTCTCTGCTCCGTTTGCTGTGGCCTCCTGGAGCAGCGCATGTCGAGACATTCCCTCTTCAGGCTGCGCCGCTGCTCTGTGCTCCAATTCTTGGGAGGCTGATCCTGACCGAGATGGCACAGTTGGCTGCTGAGCTCTGCTGTGGGTGCTCCCAGGGTGGAAGTGGTGAGGGGGGGACGGTGACCTGGGCTGCTGTGTGCAGAACCTGGCAACGGCCGTGTTTCAGCCAGTGCAGGAGCTGGCTGATCGGTGTCGTCTTGCCTCGCCTGTGGCATTGACGTGTAGCAAACTGTTCTCTTACCGATTCTTAACCTCCCCAGGATCACGACTTCTTCCAGCACGTGGAAATGCACTTAAGATCTGAGCACCCTCCTCTCTGTGGACGAGACCATCTCAGTTTCCGCTCCTACTACTTCCCGGTGAAGGTAGGCCTGAGTATTTAGGATCAGCTGGTCGTGGGGGTGCGGAGGCTTGCTCTGGGACACGGAACGGCCAGGCAAGTCCCGGTTGCTGTTCAGTGGGGAAGGCTGGGGCAATGTAAACCATAGATGGTGGCGGGAACTGAACTCTTGGATAGCACTCTAAGGAGAGCAGTACTTGGCACTGCGTACTGCGCCTGTTTTGGTTTCTTAACCCTTGAAATGAGCCTTCTGAGGGTTGGTCTTGAGACACAAGTCCAGAGGCGCAGCTGCTGTGCCTCTCTACTTGCTGCAGCATCTCCTTTTTCCGTCAGGAGAAGCAGCATTGCGTAGCTGTTTGCATGGCTGGGTCAAACTGGCTGTTGCCTGTTTCTTTTTTTTTTTTTCCACCACCATTGAAAAAGGAAATCTCACAAGAAATAGCTGTTCCTGCCTATTTCTGCTTTTGAGGAACCGTGTTTTGAAGCTGTCAACTGTTAAATGCTGTGACCAGCAGGGACCAGAGTAACGTATGCAGTGTCCATCAGAAAACTGTCCCAGCAGCTGAAGCTGTCCAAGCGCAGAGGGTGTTCTTGTTCTTGACGGGCTTGGGGCACAATCTCAAAGATGTCTTGCGTCTGACTAAAGATGCCCTTCAGTCATCTTTTGCAGCCTCCCCCCGCCTTCCCAGCACGGTGCTTGGACCCGAGTCGGGTCTGCCTTCCCTTCCCTTCTGTGATTCTTCAGCTGCACCCAGGCTTTTGGGGTTTCTCCTTCGTTAATCAAGCCGGCCAGTAATTAATTTGATGCTAACTGCTGCTATTCAGCAGATGAGGTCACCGAGCATGGTCTTGTTTCCAGGACAGGCTTAAGAAGCTCCTGGGAACAAACTGTTTGTTGCCATTTTTCCCGGTTTAGGCAGGGTTCAGTGCCTCTGTGTCGTGTTGATTCAGTGCTCTCCTCCTTGCCCCTCCAGAATGTGATCGATGGGGACCTGTGTGAGCAGTTCAACTCCATGGAGCCTAACAAACAGAAAAATGTGGCCGAAGAGCTGGACCGGACCCCACCCGAGGTGTCCAAAAAGCTGGAAGACATCCGCACGCGCTACGCTTTCTGAGCGGCAGCTGGCAGGAGCAGAGCTTCTTGCTGGGCTCCTATGGACGCTCTTCCAAGCACAGTTGGGAGGAGGAGTGCGTGCTTTTTTTTCCCCCTTTTTAAATATTGGTTAATCCTCTCGGTTTATGTTTCAAAGTAATGTGACTCCAGTAAATGCAGTATCAGATATTAGGGCTCCCGACGCATCCCGCTGCTTATGTGAAGGCTCCTGACATTCTGGCTGCCAGCTAGAGAGATTCCCTCTGGGGTAAGCGCCGGGGGAAAGACGCAGACTGACCCTCAGCCCCATCTCCTTTAGGATGGGGGAGCCCGAGGGTGTCTTGTGCTGGCCTTGCCGAAAGCCCTGTAGGGCAGATCCAGCTGAGCCTTTGTGGGATCGAGTGCGTTTTGCAATTTCCCAGCTTTTTTGATAAAGGAAGAAACAGCTGTGGCGTGACTCAGGATTGCCAGGCTCCTTTTAGTAGTCGATGGCGAGAAGCTCTGGGCTTCCACCAGCCCTGGGAGCAGCCGGCGGGAAGCCTGGCTGTGTGGAGGGGCGTAACTGTCACACTTGTCTCGAATGTTTTCTTCGGAATTGCAAGGGGTTTTTTTGGACTCCCCATTTCTGACTGTTTTCCCTGTAAATAGAGTTTTGTACAATGTTGACTCTCTTGGGGGTGGGGAAGAGTGAGGCCTGAGGAGTCTGGGACTTGATTTGTTTCATAATAACTTTGGCAAAGAGCGGTGTCTCCAAGCTGTGACTGTGAGCAGCACATGAAGAATAAAAAGCTTGTGGGTTTGTTTGTTTTTTTTGGTTTTTTTTGTTTTTTTTTTAACTAGCCTGACTCTGGAGCTCCTTTCCTTCGCAGCAGCTATTGCTGACCTGGTGGGGAAGCAGGGAGAGGTGGAGGAGGGAGTACCGAAATGTGTGCACCCTCACCCTCGTGCCCTGTGCGCACGCTGGAGCCGTGCTGTGACCTGCAGCTGTTGGCTGCCAGCCCCCCCGCTCCGCCTGCAGCATGCCCCAAGCCCCGCAGCGCGTCCTGCAGCCGGAGCCGGGCCCTCCTGGGACCCAGAAAGTGGGGTACGCAGAGAAAGGGTGGGAGGGAAGGGTCTTCCCCCCCCAGCTACTCTTTCTCCAGCCCTTCCAGGGCACGGCTGGGGTTCTGGGAGGAGCAGTTGGCTGCAGGAAGGCGTTTCCCAAAGGTGTTTCTCCCGCCTAAGCTGGCTGCAAGAGCCAGAGCTCATCCTGGTCTTGCCTTCTCCCATCTCCGCTTTACTCCTGGGAGCAGGAGTAAGTCCTCCCCTGATGTGTCACATCCCATCAGAGGGCCTGCCGGGGCTCAGAAAGGCAGGTGACCCCTGGCCCGGTGATGCGCTGCATCGAGCTGCCGGTGCTGCGCAGAGGTGAGGGTGAACACGTGCCCTCCTGCCTGTCCTTTGCCCCCTCCTGCTTCCTCTCGTTGCCATGGGACCGGCAGGGACTTAACCCAGGGCTGCTGCACCCTTTGGCTCCGGCGTGGCACCCGGCGTGGCACCCAGCCACTGCTGCCTGCCGCACCTCGTCTCCGCCTGGGGCTGAAGGGCTTTGTGCCTTTCCGGGGACGGCCGCCTCACGCCAGCGCTACATAAAGGACCTGAGCTCATCGTGGATGTGGGGTGCCCACCCCCTGCTCCCTGCGTGCCCCCTGTCCTTCCACCGTGCTGCGGCGAGCGCTTCCTGGAGAGCTCCAGCACGTGCCATGGTGGCAGTCCGAAGGGTGAAATCGCACTCTGGGGCTTTCAGACTGATTCCACGCACAAGGATTTTGCATCCTTGGCCGGGGCCTGAGTTAAATAACCTGTGTCCAGCGCAAGCCAAAGCGGTTTCTCCCGCAGGGTGCTGCGCTCCTGCTGCTACCGGGGAGCAGAGCTCCCGGGCACCGATGCCCTACGCCGGGGGCTCTTTTCCTCGGGCTCGCTACCAGCGGTGATTTCCAGCCCAGCGCAGCCAAGGAGGGCAAACCGCCTCCAGCTCCGCACTTTCCCTTCTCTTTCTTGTCCCATCCCGCCTGCCAAGCTGATGACTACGTGGGCAGGGAATGCTATTAAATGGCTTCCTCTATCTCCTGCAGCACATGCGGGCAAAATCCTTGCGGAAACCTAGGTGAGGAGCTGGGCCGGCTTCTTTTCCTTCTTGGAGCTGAGCATCTGGTGCCCAGCCCGGAGCTGGGAGTGCGGCGAGGGCAGTGCCCGGGGCCGGGATGGAGGGGGGGGATAAGCTTGGCAGGAGAGCGGCCGTGGCCCTGAGGCCGTGCCAGGGGAATCCCGGCGCTGCTCTCCTCGCCTGCAGAAGTGCATTCCTTCCCACGCGTTTCCCTGGGAGCGCTGACCCCCTCTTTGATAGCTGGTTTCTCTCGCTGACCCCTTGGCCACCCGGCAGCCCTGAGGACAGGAGCGGCCAGTTCTCCCAAGGGGCTTTTTGGGGCGGTGGGAGGGGGAGGATGGTGTCCCCCCCCTGCTGCTGGCAGGGGTTCGGCCCCGAAGCATCCTGAGAAGACAAGGTGGGCTTGGGCCAGAGGGAGTGGGGAGTCCTGCTGGCCTGGGGCCAGCCAGGGATCCCCCAACCCCTCTGCCATCCCTCTGGGCTACCTTCCCTGCCCGCAGCGTGGCCCTCGCACAGGCGCGTGCTGAGGCACCCACCATGAGTGCCCCAAAACGTCCCCACCGGCGTCCGGCCCAGCCGAGCACCCCGAGACACCCAGTCACCGGAGCCCGGGCGCCCTGGGGGTGCTGGTGCTGGTGGAGCGGGGCACCCCGGGGGGCCTGGGGGGGTGCGGTGTGGTCAGCCGACCCCCCTGGGGTGCGTGTGGGCACCCAGCCGGGTTGGGTGAGCACCCTGGGGACACGCGGGGAGGATGGCCCCGCACCCTGAGGAGCAGGGGGGCATGCAGCGTGGCTAGCTGAGCACCCCCAGGGGCACCCAGCCTGGGCTAGCTGGGCACCCTGGGGACACCTCACTGGGCTAGC